>BPTQ01000003.1:47037572-47258882 GCA_019973895.1 Chrysanthemum seticuspe
TCAATGCATCTTTGTTTCTGGAAGATAAATCGGGTGGGGGTTACGAGCCTAATATTGCTATGAATGAGTTCAAAGACTGTGTTAATACTATTGAAGTCTCCGATATTAACTCTTCGGGTCTTCACTTTACTTGGAATCAGAAACCTAAAGGTAGCAATGGTGTTTTGAAGAAGATTGACCGTGTTATGGGTAACGTTAAATTTAGTGATGACTTTCCTGGTTCATTTGCTATATTTCAGCCTTACCGTATTTCTGACCATTCTCCTTGTGTTCTGAGAATTCCCACATTATCTAAGAAGAAACCTAAGCCGTTTAAAATTTTTAATTTCCTAACATATAAAGCTGGTTTTTTGGATGTTGTGCGTGAAGGGTGGAAAAATGACATTCAGGGGCATAATATGTTCAAGGTGGTGAAACGCATGAAGGGTTTGAAAAAACCCATTCACAAGCTGCTTAAAGATCATGGTAATCTTCATACCCGTGTTAACAATCTTTGTGTGGAACTTGATGAGGTCCAAAAGTCCCTTGATAAGGACCCTTCTAATTATGTTCTTCGGGAAGAGGAGGGTATTTATCTTCAGGCATTTCGTAATGCCCTTCTGGATGAGGAACGATTTTTGAAGCAAAAGGCTAAGGTGGAGTGGCTTCGTGAAGGTGACTCTAATTCTTCTTACTTTCACAATATTGTTAAGAGTTGAATCCATAGGAGTCGTATTGAGCTGGTTACTGATGCTAATAATGTTATGCACCAAGGCAACGAAGTGCCTAATGTTTTTGTTCAACACTATGAGAATTTTCTTGGAGTGGAAGGGAATACCAATCCGTTTGTAGATCCAGGTTTATTCTCTTCTTCTATTGACTCGGATAGGGCTGCCTGGATGGTAAGGGAGGTGACTAATTTGGAGATTAAGGAAGCTATGTTCTCAATTGGTGACAATAAGGCCCCGGGCCCGGATGGTTTCACGGCTGCATTTTTCAAAAAGGCTTGGGATATTGTGGGTACTGATGTTTCTTTGGCTATTCGGGATTTCTTTTCTAATGGTAAGCTGCTCAAGGAACTCAATCACACTATTATTGCTCTTATTCCTAAAGTTTCCACACAAGCCAAGGTAAATGACTATACACCTATCTCTTGCTGCAATGTGCTTTATAAATGCATTAGTAAAATTATATCTAATCGGATTAAAGAGGGGCTTGGTGATGTTGTTAGTATTAATCAATCGGCTTTTGTTCCGGGGCGTAATATCTCAGATAATATTCATCTTACCCAAGAATTAATGCGTAATTACCATCGTCCTCGAGGACCGCCGAGGTGTGCATTTAAGATTGATATCCAAAAGGCGTATGATACTGTTGATTGGCGTTTTCTTGAGACTATTCTAGTTGGTTATGGGTTTCACAATAGGATGGTTTCTTGGATCATGGCTTGTGTTACTAGTGTGTCGTACTCCATATGTATTAATGGTGATATCTATGAGTGGTTCAGGGGTAAAAGGGGGCTTCGCCAAGGTGATCCTATGTCACCTTATCTTTTTACTCTTGTTATGGAAGTACTTACTCTATTATTGCAGCGGGATGACTTCCAATATCACCATCTTTGTGAAAGACAGAAGTTACTTTATCTTTGTTTTGAAGATGATCTATTTATTTTTACGCATGGTGATTTGGTCTCAGCGAGTGTGGTTATGGATGCTTTAGATGAGTTCAAGAATTTATCGGGCCTTGTTCCTAGTATCCCGAAGAGCACGGCGTTCTTCTGTCATGTGCCTAACCAGGTTAAGTTGTCCATTTTGAACTCTTTGTCATTTAAGGAAGGTACGCTCCCTGTTAAGTACTTGGGTGTTCCCCTTATCTCGTCACGGCTGCTTTATCGGGATTGCAAAGTGCTTGTTGAAATGGTTCAGTCTAGAATATCTGATTGGAAGAACAAATTTTTATCTATGGCGGGTCGTTTACAGCTCATAATATCTGTGTTATCTTCCATGCATATATACTGGGCCTCTGTATTTATTCTTCCTGCACGTGTTATACATGATATCGAACAGCTCATGCGTGGTTTCTTTTGGTGTCAGGGTGATATGAAAAAGGGTAAGGCTAAGGTGGCTTGGGAGGATATTTGTAAGCCTAAAGACGAGGGTGGTTTGGGCATTCTTAGTGTCCATGAATTTAATGTGGCACTTATGGCAAAACATGTTTTTAGTATTTTGACTCATAAGGAATCGTTATGGGTTAAATGGATTCATGCTTATAAGCTACGAGGCAGGAGTTTTTGGGATGTTCCATGTACGGGTGATATGAGTTGGGGCTTGATGAGTGTGCAAATACTCATCATTTTTGTACCTTTTAGACTGCAAAAACATCTGAAAACACTCAGAAATGCATCAAAATGATAAAAATATCACAAATAAGTGTTTTATGTGTTTTAAATGCAAAAATACCAAAAACAGGTGAAAAACGTATCAAGTTTGCATAATTGGCAGTTTTAGTCCCCCAAGTTTCAAAAGTTGTCAAATATAGTCCCTGGTAAATCAAAATAAAGTAAAAATATCATTTAAGGTCCACAAGTTTAAAAAGTTGTCAAAACAAACCCTTCAAAGTTTAAAAATTACAAAATGGCAACTTTGGTCCCTCAACTTTGAAAATTGTCATAAAAGGTCCTTGGATATTTAAAAATGGAAAATAATCAAATATGGTCCTTGTACTATTAAAGTTTGTCAAGATTGGTCCTTATTATAACTTTGGAAAAGTGGCAGTTTTGGTCCCTCATAAAACAGAAATTACAACTTTGGTCCTTGTGATAATTCAAAACCAAATGGACCCCTTTTTGTATTATTACCCCAGCCAAAACCTGTGACCCTGCCAATATACCACTTGAACCCCCCATTTTGACCCCCCCCCCCCCCCCCCCCGTTATTAATATCACTTGGTCAAACCAAGTCAAAAGCGCCAAAACCGCCATGTACTGTTCATCCTCCTCTCCTATACCTGCAAACCAAAACCAGTGGTTTTCACCTGCCTACCACCTCACCACCACCTTTCCACCTGTCTCCCCAGCTGCTTACCCACTCCCTTCCACCTCCACATCCTCCCAAATTGCATTAATTACCAAAACCTGCTCAAAGATATTTTTCCCGCCAAAATGCCAAGTGCACTATTAAGATGATATCAAGGCCTATCCAATGGTGGGATTTAATCAGAGGTCGACAAGAAACTTTTTGGATGTCTATTAAAAGGAAAAGAAGACAGAGAAATAGGTGTCGCATGTTTTTAGACCACTTCATAGTGTAAAATTTACTTTATGTCTGTTCTAGTTTGAATTTAAGTTTTCAGTGTAATATCAAGTTTATTTCAAGTTAAAAATCACTTTTGTATTGTAATTATTCCAAGCTTAATAAGATTTCAAGTTTTTATGTTTCTTGATAATTCGTATTAAGTTACTTATACTAATTAGAAGTCACACAAGCTCTCTTACCCTTCAAACAAGCTCAGATAAGCTTATTATAGCTTTTCATGAGCCTGCATTAGATTCTAGT
This sequence comes from Chrysanthemum seticuspe, assembly GCA_019973895.1. Classification (NCBI taxonomy): domain Eukaryota; kingdom Viridiplantae; phylum Streptophyta; class Magnoliopsida; order Asterales; family Asteraceae; genus Chrysanthemum; species Chrysanthemum seticuspe. The sequence continues at coordinate 47,041,106 of BPTQ01000003.1, forward strand.
TGTTTAATTTAGAAAAACCAGAAAAAGTCAAAGAAAGTCAACAAAAGCTCAAAATAAGCTGTTGAGGTTGATAAGCGGGGGTAATTAAGCTGGAGTGGTATTTAAGCTTGGTATTGACACACCAAGTTTAGTTCTGGTCCTTGTTTCTTTGATCCATAAGCTTATCAGTTGTAAGCTTTTTCATTAATTTTGTACTATTTTTATAGTTTACTCTAGAATAGCTTATTGGTAGCTTGTTTTTATAATTTTCAGCTTATTATTAGTTTTTATCTACATATCATCAGTTTCATAAATATTAAGTAGTCATTTCCTTTGTTTTACTTAAATATCTAATAAATAGCCTAAAATAGACTAAAAATAGAAACAGCTTTTCAATAAGCTTATCTCTAGTTTTTAATGTTTATTAGTACTTAAATAAGTCAGTTAAAGATAGTTTATTAGAAAGCTTAGCTTAAAACAACCATTTTCAGTCAAAAGTAACCAAGACAGTTCCATTAAGGGATGTTTGGCAAAAGCTTTTATCTGTGTTAAAGGTTTGTTCAGAGGTTAAGACCAGTTTCTTGAGTCTAATTTTAGTTCATTAGAGTCAGCTTAGTGATTTATTTGCACTCTAATACAGCAAAAGTAAAAATCACTTGTAATCTAGCTTATTTCTTTAACTGTTATAGATTTAGTAGCAATAAGCTCAATATAGGTTTAAAAATTGTTAGAATAGCTTAATCTAGCCTTATTTCATCTTAGTTCATTGATTTCAGTCCAAAAATTGCAATCAAATCTCATAAAAGTCAAATTTCATTTCTGTTTTTAAAAGTCAAAAGTTGAAAAACCAGTTTTTGGAAAACTTTGTGGAATTTTCATGGATTCATTTTTGGTCCAAATTAGTTGAAATTCTAGGACAATTAACTTCAATTGGTCATGTTTTTAAAAGTGATTTTTTTGGAATTTTAGAAGACCTCTATAAGCTCTAAATCAGCTGTCCAATATAGCTGATTTGCCCTGTTCACAATCAGCTAATACTGAGTGTGAGCAAGCACTTTTGTAGATCTTGCACAGGATTCAAATAAGCTTTTTAGGGGCTGAGTTTTGGTCCATGTGTAGTCTGCTAGGTAATCTTGAAAACCCAATATCTGTTTTTCCCCTTAGCTTATCAGGATTGCTTATGCAATAGCTTAAAGTAGACCCCAAGTAGACTGATTTGGTTTTTGCACTTTCATAAGCTCAACCTTAGTAAGGCATCATTAGTGGTCTACAGTAGTATTAATTAGTTGCATTAGGCTTATTATAGTGTACTTTAGCTCTGCTAATCATTTAGTTGAATTTGGTAGCTTGTAACTTATTCTAGTAGCTTATTAAGACTCCCTTTTCACTACAGTTTCAGTTTCTCACACATAAGCCCTAGCTTTTATATTTTTCATAGATTAAGAATAATATTTTAGAATTTTCCTGAATTTTTCATAATTTTCTGTCACTGCTTGCTATTTTTCTTATTTTAAATCAGTTTTTAGGACTTCTTAAATAGCTTTTAATTCAAATAAATCAGAAAAGCTTCAAAAAAATAATTTTTCAATTTTCATAGCTTAAGATAAATATAAAAAGAAAATAAATAATTTTTCCAGAATTTTCTTAGCTTAAATAGATTTTCTATCATTTTAATTAGTTTTAAATAGTAATTAATTAATAATAAATACATAAAAAGTCTAAAAAATATATTTTCAGTTTTAAAATAAGTTTTATAATATTTTAGATTTTTCTAAGTCATAATTTCACTTTTCTAGCTTTATTTCATATTTTCTTATATTTTAGGGTATTATTAAAATAGTTAAAAATAGTTTTTAATTAATAATAATTAGATAAATAGTTTTAAAAATAATTTTCTTTTTCCAATAATTTTATTTTATCATTAGGATTGTAAAAATATATTTTCCGTATCCGTAGGAATTTTACTTCTTTACTTTTACGTTTTATTTCGTACGTTACGTAGTTTTTAATTTAAACGTACGTTTTAGGTTTTAAACGTTAATCGATTTTAAATATAGAATTAAAATGACTTCAAAGTCTTGATTAGATTTAATTTCCTTAGTGTAATCAATCATCACCTTTTCATGTTCAATATTCACCCGATCACAGATTCGTTGTATTTCAGTTTTCACACCTCGTTGGGACTTAACGACTCGGGGAAACACTAAACTCTCCTGGACTTAATTGCTTTGGTTTTAGACTGTTTGGCTTTTATTATGGTTGACCATTCACAAGTGGTTGACTTGTGTAATAAACCTGACTGTTTGAGACCAATCAAATTTTGGCGCCGCTGCCGGGGAGGTGTGCTGCGTTCTACGAATTTGAAGAATTAGTGATTGTTGAATATACAAGCATTGTATATTTACCATCTTTGTCCATATTTCCTTGTTTTCATATAAAACCAAAATTATCGTGAAGTTAATTTGTTTGACGGATCGATTACCAAAAACATTTTTTTTTATTATTATTCAAGTTTTCAACAAACACAAAAAACCCAAAAAGATTTTCTTTCTTATTTTTACAAAATGTTTATTCAAAAATCCAAAAATATCCATCTTTACCCTCTCACATCTTTTGATTCTACATTTCTTACCCTCTAAAAACCATTTGATTCTTTCTATGTCTTATCCTCACCTTTTTGGTTGTCAATTTTGTGGTGGCCCTCATAATGATGATAATTGTCCCAGTTGTAGCATGGTGGAATCAGGAAACAGGTCTGTCTATAACCAGGATCCCTATTCCTACCATAACACAACTGATTTATTCCATCAGCTACCACACTGTGAGACTCAGCAGTTTTACTGTAGTGAGTACTGTGGTGGTTCACACTACAATTCTGATTGTCAATCGAGAAACACGCTTGTCTATGAGCAGGTTCCTGATAACAATTATGACTACAACACATATAACTCACAGCCACATCAGTTTTACTGTTGTGAGTATTGTGGAGGTCCACACTTTAGCTCTGATTGTCAAACAAGGAATCCATTTCCTTGTAACAATTACGACTCTTCGTATCATGACCAACCTCCACAGTACCAAATGAATCAGGCACCACCTCAGCCTGAGCCACTTCCTCAAAATCTTCTCCTTGATCTTTTGGATTTAGTGAAAGATTTGAAGGAATGTAAACATTCCCAAGATAATCCAAATCAAAAATCCATGGAAAAATTGTTAGCTGAAGAGCAGGCTGCTAAATTAGATTCCCAGATTGCCAGTGAAAACTCTATTAGGGAATTAATTAAAATACAAAAAGCAGCCAAATCTAGCTCTCGATTCCGTTTCATTCCTGATGACAGTGATGATGAAGATATCCTTGATATTCGTCAAATTTGTACAGGTTCATCAAGTTCATCAGTTGAAATTTCTTCCATGAAAAATCAGGGAGAAAAGACTATGATGGAATTACTAGCAGAAGAACAAATGGAAATTGTAAAACATATGTATGCTAGTCCTTCTCAACTCCCTCAGTCTGTTGTTATCACACCCGATATTCCCACTCACTCTCTGAGCATGGGGGACGAGCATCTTGACACTGTTCCTGAAAAGGAATCGGATGAATTCATAAAGTCTAGTGTTGAGAACCTTGTCCCAATCCCGAGAGAGTCACAGGGAACTTCTGATCATATGTGTGATTCTCTTTCTCCTCTTGAGTGTTCAAAAGATCATTTTGAAACTTTCTCTGATCTTAGCGACGATTGTGCTTCCTATGGAAACATCGAGTATGTTGAGGCATCACTCCCACAATCTGATCCTCTTCTTGAGGAGTTCACCGATGAACTCGCTCACATCAATCCACTTTCATCGGAAAGTGATGATGATCTCTTTGATTTCAAACCCGACCTAGGAGAAATTGAAATCTCCTTTGTAATGATCGTTCACTCACTTCTCACCCTAACAGTCCAATAGAGAATGTTAATCACTTTGTTCCCGAAGCATTCAAAGCTACTTTCACCAATCCTCTATTTGAATTCGAATCTGAATTCACTTTAATTTTTGATAATTCACTCTTTGATATTCAGAACGAGGTAAGTGATGATTCCATAATAGAACAAGGGTTCACAGACTTACATCACTTGTATGATTCTCTTTACGAGGAGTTCTCCTTTGAACTCACTCATATCATATCTCCACCAGAGTATGATAACTTCCACTTTGATCTAGACAAAAATGATCTTTGTGTTCCGGAGGGAAATGTTCTCAACCATGAGAACTTGCTTGATATCAAAATCCCATCCCTCCCACCCAGAATATGTCTTGATCAAATGAGCTTAAATGATGAGATTCATGATCCAGAAATCATGAATTCTCCTTCTGATGATGATGAGTTAGTCAAGATCTTTATCATGACTTTCTTTCTCTTCTTCACCTATCTCGTGGCTTCTCCTGTTCTTCACTCCTTCGGGAATGAAGACACTATCTTTGACCCCGGCATTTTCATTTATCATTTGTGAGCCGGTTCTATGTATATCTCATCGGTGTGGAACTTTCACGTACTTCAATGTTTATACAAACATCTTGAATGAAAGTCCGATGGAGATTGTCTCTTCCACTTACTTCCCCATGAACAAATAAATGCGGGGTCGAGTCAAGCTAGCGACTCGGTAATCAAAAACAGTAGTTAAACATGGGTTTTCACCCGTGTGTACCACCTTAGTGTGGGGGAGATGCCCCACATGTTGTATATAGATCTTAAAAATGAATGAAAATTGTAAATATTAAAAAGAGAATAATTGTTGTGTTTCTACACTTAGCTAGTAATGTTATCTTTTTACATTCTAAGTTTCGGCATAACAGCCGGTACTTTGAATATTGAGGACAATATTCATTTCTAAGTGTGGGGGGGAAATTCTGGCGAATTTGATCATAAATGTACCCTTTTAGTTCCTTTTTCCCCCAAAATGGCCAAATTTTAAAAATTTTTTTAGTGGAAGTACTATGTACTAAACACAACAAATGGTAATCAGTCCACCATGTCTAACCCACAAAAGGATTGGCTAATCCAGGAGCAAACGACTCTTGGTAAAGATATCTCAAATCCGTTTATGGCTTGCAATTCGCCCAAAATTGTATGGTGTTCAGCTCACCATATCTTTAATTAGTGAAAAGTTGGCTAGCCCGCAAGTTTATGGCTTGTGGTAAAGGCAGTTGGAAAACCATAATTGGTAATCGACTCACCAAAGATAATATTGATAATTTATCTAAGAGTTGGCTAGTCCAGAAGCAAACGGCTTCTGGTAAAGACAAATCAAATCCGTTTACAGCTTATGATTTGCTCAAAATTATTTGGTTATCATTGTGCCAAGGTTCTTACTTGAACTGAAACAATTGGCTACTCCAGAAGTAATGGCTTTTGGTAAAGAGATGAAATCCATTAATTTTTCTCAAAAGATTGCTAGGGACTAGCAATATCTTAGTGTGGGGGATTGATGAGTGTGCAAATATTCATCATTTTTGTACCTTTTAGACTGCAAAAACATCTGAAAACACTCAGAAATGCATCAAAATGATAAAAATATCACAAATAAGTGTTTTATGTGTTTTAAATGCAAAAATACCAAAAACAGGTGAAAAACATATCAAGTTTGCATAATTGGCAGTTTTAGTCCCCCAAGTTTCAATAGTTGTCAAATATAGTCCCTGGTAAATCAAAATAAAGTAAAAATATCATTTAAGGTCCACAAGTTTCAAAAGTTGTCAAAACAAACCCTTCAAAGTTTAAAAATTACAAAATGGCAACTTTGGTCCCTCAACTTTGAAAATTGTCATAAAAGGTCCTTGGATATTTAAAAATGGAAAATAATCAAATATGGTCCTTGTACTATTAAAGTTTGTCAAGATTGGTCCTTATTATAACTTTGGAAAAGTGGCAGTTTTGGTCCCTCATAAAACAGAAATTACAACTTTGGTCCTTGTGATAATTCAAAACCAAATGGACCCCTTTTTGTATTATTACCCCAGCCAAAACCTGTGACCCTGCCAATATACCACTTGAACCCCCCATTTTGACCCCCCCCCCCCCCCCCCCCCGTTATTAATATGACTCGGTCAAACCAAGTCAAAAGCGCCAAAACCGCCATGTACTGTTCATCCTCCTCTCCTATACCTGCAAACCAAAACCAGTGGTTTTCACCTGCCTACCACCTCACCACCACCTTTCCACCTGTCTCCCCAGCTGTTTACCCACTCCCTTCCACCTCCACATCCTCCCAAATTGCATTAATTACCAAAACCTGCTCAAAGATATTTTTCCCACCAAAATGCCAAGTGCACGATTAAGATGATATCAAGGCCTATCCAATGGTGGGATTTAATCAGAGGTCGACAAGAAACTTTTTGGATGTCTATTAAAAGGAAAAGAAGACAGAGAAATAGGTGTCGCATGTTTTTAGACCACTTCATAGTGTAAAATTTACTTTATGTCTGTTCTAGTTTGAATTTAAGTTTTCAGTGTAATATCAAGTTTATTTCAAGTTAAAAATCACTTTTGTATTGTAATTATTCCAAGCTTAATAAGATTTCAAGTTTTTATGTTTCTTGATAATTCGTATTAAGTTACTTATACTAATTAGAAGTCACACAAGCTCTCTTACCCTTCAAACAAGCTCAGATAAGCTTATTATAGCTTTTCATGAGCCTGCATTAGATTCTAGTTGTTTAATTTAGAAAAACCAGAAAAAGTCAAAGAAAGTCAACAAAAGCTCAAAATAAGCTGTTGAGGTTGATAAGCTGGGGTAATTAAGCTGGAGTGGTATTTAAGCTTGGTATTGACACACCAAGTTTAGTTCTGGTCCTTGTTTCTTTGATCCATAAGCTTATCAGTTGTAAGCTTTTTCATTAATTTTGTACTATTTTTATAGTTTACTCTAGAATAGCTTATTGGTAGCTTGTTTTTATAATTTTCAGCTTATTATTAGTTTTTATCTACATATCATCAGTTTCATAAATATTAAGTAGTCATTTCCTTTGTTTTACTTAAATATCTAATAAATAGCCTAAAATAGACTAAAAATAGAAACAGCTTTTCAATAAGCTTATCTCTAGTTTTTAATGTTTAGTAGTACTTAAATAAGTCAGTTAAAGATAGTTTATTAGAAAGCTTAGCTTAAAACAACCATTTTCAGTCAAAAGTAACCAAGACAGTTCCATTAAGGGATGTTTGGCAAAAGCTTTTATCTGTGTTAAAGGTTTGTTCAGAGGTTAAGACCAGTTTCTTGAGTCTAATTTTAGTTCATTAGAGTCAGCTTAGTGATTTATTTGCACTCTAATACAGCAAAAGTCAAAATCACTTGTAATCTAGCTTATTTCTTTAACTGTTACAGATTTAGTAGCAATAAGCTCAATATAGGTTTAGAAATTGTTAGAATAGCTTAATCTAGCCTTATTTCATCTTAGTTCATTGATTTCAGTCCAAAAATTGCAATCAAATCTCATAAAAGTCAAATTTCATTTCTGTTTTTAAAAGTCAAAAGTTGAAAAACCAGTTTTTGGAAAACTTTGTGGAATTTTCATGGATTCAGTTTTGGTCCAAATTAGTTGAAATTCTGGGACAATTAACTTCAATTGGTCATGTTTTTAAAAGTGATTTTTGTGGAATTTTAGAAGACCTCTATAATCTCTAAATCAGCTGTCCAATATAGCTGATTTGCCTTGTTCACAATCAGCTAATACTGAGTGTGAGCAAGCACTTTTGTAGATCTTGCACAGGATTCAAATAAGCTTTTTAGGGGCTGAGTTTTGGTCCATGTGTAGTCTGCTAGGTAATCTTGAAAAACCCATTATCTGTTTTTCCCCTTAGCTTATCAGGATTGCTTATGCAATAGCTTAAAGTAGACCCCAAGTAGACTGATTTGGTTTTTGCACTTTCATAAGCTCAACCTTAGTAAGGCATCATTAGTGGTCTAGAGTAGTATTAATTAGTTGCATTAGGCTTATTATAGTGTACTTTAGCTCTGCTAATCATTTAGTTGAATTTGGTAGCTTGTAACTTATTCTAGTAGCTTATTAAGACTCCCTTTTCACTACAGTTTCATTTTCTCACACATAAGCCCTAGCTTTTATATTTTTCATAGATTAAGAATAATATTTTAGAATTTTCCTGAATTTTTCATAATTTTCTGTCACTGCTTGCTATTTTTCTTATTTTAAATCAGTTTTTAGGACTTCTTAAATAGCTTTTAATTCAAATAAATCAGAAAAGCTTCAAAAAAATAATTTTTCAATTTTCATAGCTTAAGATAAATATAAAAAGCAAATAAAAAATTTTTCCAGAATTTTCTTAGCTTAAATAAATTTTCTATCATTTTAATTAGTTTTAAATAGTAATTAATTAATAATAAATACATAAAAAGTCTAAAAAATATATTTTCAGTTTTAAAATAAGTTTTATAATATTTTAGATTTTTCTAAGTCATAATTTCACTTTTCTAGCTTTCTTTCATATTTTCTTATATTTTAGGGTATTATTAAAATAGTTAAAAATAGTTTTTAATTAATAATAATTAGATAAATAGTTTTAAAAATAATTTTCTTTTTCCAATAATTTTATTTTATCATTAGGATTGTAAAAATATATTTTCCATATCCGTAGGAATTTTACTTCTTTACTTTTACGTTTTATTTCGTACATTACGTAGTTTTTAATTTAAACGTACGTTTTAGGTTTTAAACGTTAGTCGATTTTAAATATAGAATTAAAATGACTTCAAAGTCTTGATTAGATTTAATTTCCTTAGTGTAATCAATCATCACCTTTTCCTGTTCAATATTCACCCGATCACAGATTCGTTGTATTTCAGTTTTCACACCTCGTTGGGACTTAACGACCCGGGGGAACACTAAACTCTCCTGGACTTAATTGCTTTGGTTTTAGACTGTTTGGCTTTTATTACGGTTGACCATTCACAAGTGGTTGACTTGTGTAATAAACCTGACTGTTTGGGACCAATCAGGGCTGGAGAAAACTTCTTCTTATTTGCCCCACTATTCGGGCTTTTTTTCTGGTTCCATATCCGTGATGGCAAGAGGGCTTTTATGTGGTTTGATAATTGGTGTTCTTTGAGCCCCCGTAGGAGTTTTCTTACTGGTAGAGATATCTCTAGGTCTGGATTTTCGTTGAACAACTCAGCTGGTGATTTGCTTGCTGATGGTGATTGGAGGTGGCCAAGTGAGTGGATTAATAGGATTCCGTAATTATTGCTGATTACTCCTCCAATTCTTACTGATGGTATTCCGGACGAGCTAGTTTGGAGAGTGCCTAATGGTGAACTTAAGCCGTTTACAATTTCTCATGTTTGGGACTCTATCCGTGGTAGTGCTAACCTGGTTCCTTGGTTTCATGTTTTGTGGTTCCCTCAGTGTATCCCTAAACATGCGTTTAATCTTTGGTTGGTCGTTAATTGCAAGCTTAAAACACAAGATAGATTGAGGCAATGGGATGTCGGTCCTGACACTGACTTAAACCTGCTTCATTGTCTATTCTTTGATAACCAACCTGATTCTCATGCTCACCTTTTCTTTGAGTGCCCTTTTTCTTTACAGGTGTGGACGAGAGTTTGTTCTCTTTGTGGTATGGATAATATCCCTCCTAGGCTGGATGATATTGTCTTGTACCTTATACCATTGTCTGAGGGACGATCTGCCTCTGGTGTTATATCCCGTCTGATCCTTGCTGCCTCATGCTACTCTATTTGGCGTGAACGGAATTCAAGGCTGTTTAAGAAGGGAATGAAGTCATATACTCAGGTGTTTGATGATATTGTGTCTATTGTTCGTTTGAAGATCCTTTCGTTTCAATTCACGAAGAACTCTATGCGGATTCGAAGGATTATGGATACATGGAAGTTACCTGGATCGGTGATCATTGCGGATTGTTTAACGTCTTAATGGAAGTTCTTCAATGTTTATCTAGTTCGCAAAGGGAGTGCCAGGAATGGGTTGTACTCTTTTTCCCTACTCCAAGGTTTTTCCTTTCGGGTTTTTCTTGGAAAGGGTTTTTAAGGAGGCAAACTTCCTGGGTCATCTTGCTCCTTTTGCGTGTGTGGTGATTGCGGGATGCTCGCTTGTTACAAGTTTTTCTTGTTTTATGCCTGGTTAGATGATTAATGTATAGCTAGGTTCTTTGTGTTTATGGCATGTCATAAACACTAGTTATCAAGCTTTAGCTTGAGGTTAATGTGGTACTTCTGCCACATTCCATTTGTACTTAACATTTTTTGGTTATATATATTTACCGGGGTAAAACCCTTTACCCAAAAAAAATGTAGCCAGGTATAGCAAAAGATGAAGAAATGAAGATTTCATGCACATTTGGAGAATTCTCGAGGAAGGAAATCAAGTAAGGAAGCTCTTGGACTCAATGATTAGGAAGAGCAATGATTTCTAAGTATCTACAACAAGTAAAGATCAAGTTTCGTCTTGGAAATCATCAGGGAAAACAAAGAAAAAGGCGCAAATCAAGAAAAGTCAACAAAAGGCAAGTTTGGGGTACAAGAGGCACCCAACCGTTCGGTTGAAGCCCGCAACCGATCCGGTTGGGCAAGTGAACAACACGCAACCGATCCGGTTGCCAAGCCTGGAGTTACAACTTTTGTTATTTAATGTTGCCTTAACTCCCCATAATCATTGGAGGCCGATCATTTCCTGTTATTAACTTGTATGGGACGTTTTTAGCCAGTTACTTAAGGTTCTTTAGCTATATAATGAACCTAGACTTAGTAGTCTAGGTGTGACACAACCCAAAGTGTAATAGTTTACACCAAAGCTATTACCAACTCTTATTATTCATCCCAAAAGTCTTGTTACTGCTGTAAAACATCCAGGAGGTTGGAGAGACGAATTCTCATCCATTGTTTGATCATTCGGAGTTGTACGATTAAGACTAGACGATTGGAGGCTTGTGGTTGCTATAATCCACAATTTCTTATTCTTGTAATCCAAAAGCTTAGGTATTCTATGGAACTTGTTATGAATTTCTATTCTCTTGAATTATCTGAATTACCTTGTTACTACTTGTGTTTTGTTATGATTGTCATGGAGTAATTCTTGAATATACTTGTGTGTAAGGATGTAGGAAATCATGCTAGTGTTCTTATATGTGATGTGTGTATATGATCTTGTTTAAATGAGTTTGTTGGAAAACTACTAGTCTTGTTTAATTTGATAGTAAAACATGTTTTAAGAAAAAGGACCGAAAGGATTTCTCTTGTGTTTTATTCCAAAAAGTTAAGTGACAAACTAGTATGGGGATATGGTGATTGACACCCACCATGTTTACTTATTGAAACAAGACTAGAAATATTTTCATCACGAAAGGTCGAAAGATTCGTAGGAACGAGTTTAATAAGAACATTTTACAAACAAATGGATTTTCTAAAGGATAATCATTAGGATAAGGACCGAAAGGATTACCTATATGTTATTGTTCTTAAAATGATTTTACAAAACATAAACCATGGGTTGGAAATCATTTGCTTATGATTTGGGCATCACATCAAGAGTTTACACCAAGCCTTCATGAACACTTTCTGTGATTGCCTATAGACTACACACAAGTATATGTTTCTTAATATTGATTTTCACTAAAACCATAATTTTTGGAGAGAGCCTTGACAAAGATTTCTTGTTACCAATATTTTAAAACAAATTCCAAAGCAAATCCCTTGGGACGATCTCGACTTACCCACCTTTGCTATCGCGAACGAGTATACTTGCTCGTATGTGTTTATAGTAATTGCCAGATAATTCGTGTTTATAAATTTTTAAAACTTGTACACGACAAGCACATCACCATGCTTACATTCAATTTAGTTGCTTACGCCTGCTTATAGAATTCAGCTTGGCTTATATGTATTCTGATTATCTGAATTATTTGTGTTGCCATATTTATGTTTAGTTGATACGCTGACTGCTATGCTTGTACACTGTTTGGTTACTTGTTTTGTTTATGATACTGTTTATCAACCCCTATTTTTTTATCTTCGGTATCTGTATGTTTGGTCATTTATACGTGCTTATATTTATTTGCTGATGCGTTGCTTTGTTTTGGTCTCCTTCAATTGTTATTCTTCTTGTTATCTGTTAATATTGTGTTCTGTAGGTTCCTCATTGACTCATTTTGTTCATTGTTATGACCTTGATATCAATTTCCTTTGATTCCCTTCATATCTTTATTTTGTTTAGTTTTTATTTTGTCATATCTGTTCACTGGGCATTTTAAGCTCAGCCGCACTTTTTTTTTCCATGCGGCAGGTACCTAGTAGGATGTTGGGCGATGGGCTGAGAGTAGGAGCATTTGAGTGAACCGTCCATATTTTCCCTATCTTATTAGAATCTTTTTGAAGATTATTTTTTTGATATTACATTTTTTTGACATATTGGATTTTGTATTTTTCCTTGTAAGCATTCGTTTATATGACTTGGTATTTTATTTTATAAGACTTCCGCTTGCAAAATTTTATTAGTATGTTCTGATATGACTCCATAATGTGACATTCGGACCCTTGTCGGGTTGGGGTGTTACACTTTTTTATTGAAATGTTTTGTTAGTCTCTTAGACAAGAAGCTATAGAATGCAAATTCTAGCTCACAAGGCCAAGAATTTGCAAATTTCCCTAATTGACTTTAAATATGTGAAACTTGATTTCATTCGATGAAGCATTTGCAAAAATAAAATCAAATAATAATATATATGTTTTGATACCTTGTTGACTTTTCGCTGGTGAGAGTAGAAATAAAATTTTGACTTGATCGGGCATGTTGAGCCATAGCTTGTCCCCTTAACCTTTATAATTAGAAGCTTTTGTTAGTCTTTTATACAACGAGCTATAAAAAGCAAATTCTAGCTTATCAAAGCCAAGAGTTTGCAAGTTCCCATGATTGACTTCAAATATGCAAATATAAATTATTTGGCTATGCATTTGCGGATCTTATTATTTAAGATTTTAAATTTGCGGAGAACGAGAAATGATAGAGTTATATAGAAGTTAGATGCTAAGCATGGAATAGTTGGTTCTCTTTAGACCTCGTAGAGGTTACTTGTGGCATTTTTCTCCCAGCAGCTAAATAAACCCAAAAATAAAAATTTCAAAATAATTTGGTGATAATTAGTTTTTAATCATTCTTTAGAGAATCCTTGCTTATGAGAGTTGGGTACACATCAGGGTACTACCAGTGTTGCGGGGTAATAAACTACTGATTCCAGATATGTAATAATGAAAAGCCGAAGCCATAATAAACTTCTGTGACTTGAGGGTTCGTTCCCGTTGACATGGTTGTTCAAAAGGTGGAAGTAAACAAATTTAATAATCCAAAGCCATAAAATTTTTCGGTTTCTTGACCCACCGTCGTTGTCTCAGACTTCAAAAAGGTGGAGGAAAAATTCCTAAGGTCAAAAGCCAAATGATAATATGTGCTTGAAATGTGAATAAATGCCAAGCTTCGACTCCGGGGGGTATCTGAATAAAGCTTTTGTCTCTGGACTCGTAGATCAGTTGTTTCAGTTAAAATAAAAAGGATATCCCCCTAATTCGTGTTAAATTAGGACCTTGATGTGGACCTCATTTTTGTGGTCAAAGATTCTCGAGGGAAGGATTGAAAACTAGTTAGCGTCTTAACTAGGTGCTTTTATCGAACTAAAAATCTATCAAAGCAGAAAAAGAGAAAAACAAAAAAAAAATCTCGGTTTTCAGAATAAAATCCTTAGATGAACAAGGATATGGGAGCGAGAAGTAGCTAAGCGTAAACAAGTAGCATCTATGGGTAGTGTTAGGATCTAACTTGTATCTAGCTGTGATTTTGTTTTTAAGCTTAGTTTGGGGACTCTTGAAAAGTCAAGGATGATGAATTTTATCCATATGTACGCTTCTTTATGAGTTGTGCTTCTTACTCAGTGATCCTAACTTGAAAAATACAAAAAGAGTTACTTTATACATAATAAAATGGGTAAACGGGGCGTTTTTAGAACTATTGATTTCGGAATCTCTTTTGAGAAACATTTTTCTACTTTTCAAAGTTTTATTAGAAAGAGGCTTGAAATTTTTGGTTTCAAAAGCGTGAGTTGATGACATTGCGTGAGAACATGACAATGTTCTAGTCTAGGGTATTTTGGTACGTGTGAAAACACATACCTTTTATCTATCCAAAACAGACCAAAATGACCAAAAAACTAACCATTAAATTCCAAATATATGATGTTTTTGTGTTTGTGCTTGTGCAGGTTCCGGATATGACAAAACGGATGAAAACAAAGACAAAAGTGACAAACCGAGCACGAGATAGGAGTGAATGTGGAAAGCCGAAGCCAAGGAGGAAGTTTCTACTTTGGATCAAACTTTATCCCATAATTTACCAAACCAACCCTCACCTAATACACCTTTTACACAATTGGTCCCTTAACTCTTTTCATTTTTAGTACCTAAACCTTTTCACCCCAAGTTCCAAAAATAATTACAAAGTTAGTCCAACTAAATTTGTTATTCTTAAAATTAAACACCTATGACCTATACGATTAACCAATTTACCACAAACCAAAGTCCAATCCAATCCAAATCTAAGCCCAATACCCGACCAACCCAAAACCCTTACCCGCCTTCACCCTTTCTTCCCTTCCTCCTAACTTTCACCAGTGTTCACCCCATCTCTAAAAATTAACCAACTTAAAAGTATATTTACCCCTCTTGTAGAAGCCCCTAACATGTCAGAGTGAATTGACATCATCTTATGCCACCTTGGAAATCCGGAGCTCCTCTATTGGTCAATGATATGTGGCATACGATCCAAGGCACACATCGGATGGGAATTAGAACTGATGGTCAAGATTAGAAGATGGGAAAGCATCGAAGGCTTTAGAGGCTTCCAAGCTCGGCTATAAAAGCCTTCTTCACTCACAGTTAAAACCATTAGGAATTAGGAGTAGGATATAGTGTAATGTAGTCTAGCTTAATTTTATTGTCTTATTAGCTTATTGAAATTTTACATTCAGTCTTGTAAACCCCTTTTAATAGCTTTCAATTAATCTTTGCTTTAATTTCTTGTCTTAAGCTTTCTAATGTTTTAAAACTGCTTTTTTATAAAACTGCTTATTTACTGCTTTTTAAATTACTTTTATCTTCTTATTGTTCAATTTACATTGCTTGTTTACTGCTTTTATGGTCATTTGTTTTTCATTTTCATAAAAACTCAAAAATAAAAATAAAATATTGTCAATTTTAGCTCAGCTTATCATTTGCTTATTGTGTTGTCCAATTCTACTTTTTAGTTGTCATTTAGTCCTCTTAAGTCAATTTAAGTCAAAATCAGTCAAGTTGTATGGTCTAATAAGCTTAAAATTAAAATCTGACAAGTTATAGGGGTGTTTGGTTTAGTGTCTTTTATTGGTCTAAAGTCTGTTTTAATCTCATTGAAAAATTTAGCTATATAGATCTAGCCTTTAAATTATATATGTAGCAAGTTAGAGTCAGTTTTATGTGAATTTGTTTAGTTTTATAGTGTTTTGATCCTTATCAGATTTCATAAGCTTTTCATTCAATAGCTTATTGGGTTAAGCCCTTAATTAAGTCTAGATGGAATTTTAGAGTCTTAATTTTTCCTATATTTCATTCATGTCATTTTAGAGTCCAAGTTGAGAGTCAAATAGCAAATTTTACGAGTTTTCAAAAGTCAAAAACACAAAAAGAGTGTTCTGTCAGCTTATTTGCAGCTTATTTTAGGGTCTATTAAGTCTGAAAAGTGCTTTTTCAAGTTCTCTATTTCCTTGTCTTTAACTATTTTCAGCTTATTGGGTCTAATTTAGTCATTAGCATGCTTAATTATGAGCTCAAAGTAGGTGGTTCTTGTCTTTGTAAAAAAGGGTTAAATCGTCTTGCTCAACCCACTGTCTTCATAAGCTCATAAGAAGCTCACATAAGCTCATATAGGTCTAAAAATTGGTATACATGTTGATTTCCAGCTTGTTTAAGATAATTAAGGATTTGAGCTTCTAGCCTATTATATTAAGCTCTGTGCATAAGCTCAAACAGCCCCATCAGGCTGTTTGGATTGCTTAATGTTGTTAAGTGCTTATTAGTGATTTCACTTATTTGGCTTATTATAGTTGATCAATCTTACTAAGTATTTCCTTATAGATCTAGTATTTAAGCCCCTTAGCTTGTTAGAGGTATGCACAAGATTATTCAAGCTTGTGCAGTTGCTTGTATGCTTATTGAGTTTCATTTTGTAATATGCTTTTGCTTATATGTCTTACTTAGCTTATTTTCTACTCATAAGTTGTTAGAATAACTTAATTTGCTTTCCTTTAAGTTTTAGTAGCTTATTAAAGTTACACACAAGCTTATAAAAGCTTGTGTGTGCAATTTATTTAAGATTTATTTTAATTTTTAGTGTACAAGTTTCTATTTAGCTTTTCTGCTTTTTTTGGCTTATTTAGTGAAAATTAGAAATATGGTTTTTGCAAAAAGTATTTATTTTCAGCTTTTTACTAAGTTTCAAAAAGAAAAAAAAATCAAAAATAAAATAAGAATGCAAAAAGGGAGTCACATGGGTAAAACCTATGACCTCCCCCTTTACCAAGCCTCACAACACACACACTTTACCAATAGCGCCCTAGAGACTTGCATTTTTTCTTTGCAACATTTATTACTTCAAGATATTTTAGGTATATAGCTTATTTGAACTGTTTGTATATTTTCTGCTTATCTAAGGTAGCTTATTTGAGAAGGTTTTCAAAAACGGTAGATTTTTTACTTTGATTCATGTTTTTCAAGCGTAGAACTCATTTTAATGTGATTAAACTTCAAAATGTGTAAAAAAAAATTTGAATCAACGTTAAAAATCTCTCGATTTCGCAATATATGTAGAATAGTGAATCATCTGTACAAATTTAATGAATCATGATCATAACTCGATTTTAACAATGATTTGTGAATCAAATTTGTGATTTATAGATTCGATTCACCATAAAATGATATTTACTTGTGAATCAAATCAAAAACATGAATCAATTTGCTCAAACGAAGATTTCTCAATCTTCTCAAAATAAAAACCTTCTCAATGGAACCGGAGCCTATATATATATATATATATATATATATATATATATATATATATATATATGATATGTATGTTTCACAAGAAGAAAGGGAATCGATACGTTCTGCTAAAAAGATTATTATTAAAGAAGAAAATGGTCAACAAATACCAACTGAAATGAATGACTCAGTTAATACTTTAATTTTTGCTATACTTAAGAATTTTGTAGGAAACCCTGCAGCTTATCAAGATAGAAGTGCTGCTATTTTATTAAATCTAAATTGTAGAAAACTACAAGATTTTAGATGGTATAAAGATGTATTTTTATCAAAAGTAATGCTTAGGTCTGATTGTAAAGAAGCATATTGGAAAGAAAGATTTATTGCAGGATTACCTAAGTTGTTTGCAGAAAAAATAAGAAACAAATTAAACATTGAATTTAATAATTCTATACCATACAAAGAACTAACTTATGGAGAAATTATAAATTATGTTAATCAAGAAGGTCTAGCTATATGTTCAGATTTGAAATTAAAAGCTAAAATTAAAAAAGAAGGCATTAATAATAAGAATGAATTAGGAAATTTTTGTGAACAATATGGATATGAACCTTTAAAATTACCATCATCCAATAATAAAAAATATAGGAAAGAAAAACGATATAAAAAATTTAGAAAACCTAAAAGAAATTATATACAAGATAATAAAAATGAAAAGCACAAATACAAAAACAAAAGAAAAAGGTATAACTATAATAGAGATACAATTATATGCTATAAATGTGGAATGCCTGGTCATACATCTAGAAATTGTTATACTAAAAAGAAAATAAATGAATTTAATATACCAGATGAATATAAAGAACAAGTTCTTAAAATATTGATAAACGAAGAAACTAGTGAATCTGATATATCTGATTATGAAGAAAATGATTTAAATATGGTAGAAAATGAATCAAGCAGTAGTAATGAATCAGAAGAATGTGAATGTTTAGGTAATTGTGTTTGTGAATATAAAATAAATGCTATAACTAATGATAGTGAAGAAATTAAAATATTAATAGAATTAATGGAAAAAATAGAAGACAAAGAAATAAAAAGGGTATATCTAGATAAACTAAAAGAAAAAATAAAAGAAAATAATACTATAGAAGAAACACAAGAATATAATTTATTGAAAATATTCAAAAGATTTAATGAAAAGGCTAAACCTATAACCATTCCAGAACTTCAAGAAGAAATAAAAAATGTTAAAGCAGAAATAGTCACTATAAAACAAAGAATAAATATATTAGAAAAAAGTAAAGATAAAGAAAAAGATACTAATAATAATAAAGATACAGGAACATCTAGCAATATGGCTATTAATAATATACAAAGTATTAGCACTCAAAGGTGGTACATTAAAATAAATATTGTAATAAATAATGATTATAGATTATCATTAATAGCTTTAATAGATTCTGGAGCAGATTTAAATTGTATACAAGAAGGATTAGTTCCAGTTAAATACTATGAAAAATCATCTATTTAATTCTAGTTAAATACTTTCTGGAGTCACTGGAGATAAATTAAAAATATGATATAAATTATCAAATGTTCATATTTGTAATGATAATTATTGTTATAAAACAAATTTAATTCTAGTTAAAAATATGGGTTCTCAATTAATTTTAGGACAACCATTTATAACACAATTATACCCGTTTAAAGTAAATGAAAAAGGATTAACTACAAAAATTTGAGGAAAAAAGATATTATTTCCCTTTGCTATACCAATGATAACTAAAGAAATAAACATTATTGATAATAAAAAGAAACATATAGAATATTTGGTAAATGAAATAAATGATAAAAGAATAGAAAATCAATTACAAAATAATATTATAAAAAATAAAATAAAACAATTGGAAGACAAATTTAAAAATAATGTATGTGCAACTATACCAAATGCTTTTTGGACAAGAAAACAACATATCGTTAGTTTACCTTATATAAAGGAGTTTGATGAAAAAGATATTCCTACTAAATCTAAATCTATACATATGTCTCAAGAATTAGTTCAACATTGTAGAAAAGAAATACAAGATTTATTAAATAAAAATCTCATAAGACCTTCTAAGTCACCTTGGTCTTGTTCAGCCTTTTATGTAATTAATAGCATTGAAATAGAAAGAGGAGCACCAAAATTAGTTATAAATAATAAACCATTAAATAAAGTACTAAAATGGATTAGATACCCTATTCCAAATAAAAGAGATTTATTAAAAAGATTATATGATTCAAAAATATTTTCTAAATTTGATATGAAATCAGGATTTTGGCAAATTCAAATAAATGAAAAAGATAGATATAAAACAGGATTTAATGTTCCTTTTGGTCGTTACGAATGGAATGTCATGCCTTTTGGTTTAAAAAATGCTCCTTCAGAGTTCCAAAATATAATGAATGATATAATTATTCCTATAAGTAGTTTTGCTATAGTATATATTGATGACATTCTAATATTTTCTAAAAATATAGATCAACATTTTAAACACTTAAATATATTTTATAACCTTGTATATAAAAATGGTTTAGCAGTTTCTCCTACTAAAATAATTTTATTTCAAACTGAGATAAGATTTTTAGGTCATAATATAAACCAAGGAACTATTAAACCCATAGATAGAAGTCTACAATTTTCAAATAAATTTTCAGACGAAATAAAAGATAAAAAACAATTGCAAAGTTTTTTAGGATGTTTAAATTATATTCATGATTTTTTCAAAGATTTAGGAAGTATATGTAAACCATTATATGAAAGACTTAAGAAAAATCCTGAACCATGGTCAGAAAAACATACCCAAGTAATTAAACATATAAAAAATAAAATAAAAGAATTACCTTGCCTAACTATACCTAATCCAGAAGCAAGTCTTATAGTAGAAACAGATGCATGTGATATCGGATATGGAGGTATTCTAAAACAAAAATTAAAAAACAATAATAAAGAACAATTAGTAAGATTCTTCTCAGGATCTTGGAATGATACTCAAAAGAATTATTCTATAGTTAAAAAAGAAGTATTAAGTATAGTTTTAAATATTCAAAAATTTGAAGATGATTTATATATGAAACCTTTTTTATTAAGAGTTGATTGTTCTTCAGCAAAATATATTTTAGAAAAAGATGTTAAAAATTTAATTTCAAAACAAATTTTTGCCAGATGGCAAGCTATCCTCAGTAATTTTGATTTTCAAATTGAGGTTATAAAAGGAGAAGCCAATTCTCTCCCAGACTTCTTATCAAGAGAATTTTTACAGGGATGAATTCTAATGACAAGAAACCTCTTGTTCCTATACCTAAGCCCCGATTATCATCTCCATCAACATCTCCAAGTATTATATCCCAGAATCAGTTCACTCCATTATCTCCATTTTCTCAAAATCAATCTCCAAGAAAAACTTTATCTCCATTTCCATCAAATCAATTATCTCCAAGAACACCATATTCTGCCTTAGCACATATACCAAATGTATCAAGTGTATCTCAAAGTCAAAACTCTTATTCATCAGTCGCCTCATCCTCAAATATGCCCAGAAATCCTAATAAACCAGAACCCAAGATAAATCCAAATCGTCAAGTTGTTAAGATTCTTGAACCAGAAGAAGAGGAAAAGTTAAATCAAAGTTTTGGTTCTCTTATCAAATATTTTTTCCCAGAAAACACCCACTTTTATAACATCGATTTTCAAACAAGAGAATATTACGAAGCCATTTTATTAGAAAGTAAATCCATCGAGTTATTCCATACTCAAGATTTTAAAATACAAGGTCTTATCAGCAGTACTAAAGTCAAAATTCTCAAAGTTTTATCTTTAGAAGATTGGGGAAATAAACCTTATGTCAATAGAGTCTTACCCCGTTTTCCAGAATATCCAGCGTATAATTACTATGACTATCAAGAAGCTTGGTCAAAAGCATTTTTCCTGAGAAATCATAGTCATACATGGTTTTTCCGATTTAATGAAGTATTCCCAAATAAATACCCAAGATGGTTCGTTAAATGGTTCAGATATATGGGAGGAATTCCGGAGATTTTCCCCCCAAAGATTTTACAAGGATATCAAAAATATAAATCAGTCTTTTCTCAAGAAAGTATTCCTCCGTTTGAATATACCTTACAGTTTATGATTATATTTAGACTTCCATGGATTATGTCATGGAATTATAAAAAGCAAGATGCAGAAGGAGTTTCTCCTCCTCTTTTACTAAGAGAATTCAGTGCAAGATGGTGGGGTGCAGTTTCAGAAGATCAAGCAGATGAAAAAGCAGTTATAAATTATTATAATAATCTTGTCAGATCACCAAGTCCAAGTCCCTCCATTTCAAACAAATCCTATACAGATGAAGATGCAATCAAAAGAATTCAAGAATGTAAATCAAAAGAAGAAATCCAAAAGATTCTAGATGAAGTTCGTAAATCGCCTACTCCAAGTGAGGAGTTATATCAAGATTCTCAAGATCCTTATGAAGACGATGACTTCGAATTCTTAAGTTAATCTGTTATATTCAAGTTTTATCTTTATATCAAAGATGTAATATAAACGTGTCAAGTCTTTATATTTAAGTAAAATATATTAAAGTAAATTTCATTATCATTCATTATGGTGATAATTGAATGGTGTAGCCCCTACCAACGATTATAATTGAAGATAATGCAGCTGATAATTGAAGATAAGCGCCGACAAATTCTTATAATTGAAGATGGTGTAGTCCCTACCTATGAAGATAATGCTGCCCCTTTTGTAGACTTTTCAGATACCAACAAGAAACTTTATAAAAAGTTTGAAAGGAATCCATGATTGAAGATATTACCGGCATTTGTAAGTCATCAGCAATTATAGAGAAAGTAACCGGCACTTTGCAGTCATCATGAAGAATATTACAGAGAAGTTCAAGTATAAATAAGGAAGACTCTCATAGTTTGAAGGCAAGCTTCATTTTATGAAGAAAAAAGAATCAATAATATTATCCACCACTCAATGTTCCAAAACCTTAGAATTTCAAATTTGTATATCTCCAAGTTCTTCTATATGTCAGAATATCTCTACTGTAAAATCTGAATCTTTTTGTAATAATTCAGAAAGCAATAATAAAGGTATCATTTTATAATCCCTTATTATGTCTAAATTATCCATTATTGTTGAAAGATCATTTATTATAATTGAATTATTATTTCTTAATATTATAGTTTTTATATTACAAATTATAGTTATTATATCACAAAACTTAAACTTAATTTATTATTATATCAAATGTTTAATTAATAAAATTTATAAATTAGTAAAACGAATTTAAATTTAAAACGAATTAATATTTAAAATAACGATCCAAACAAATTGGTATCAGAGCCAAGTGCTCTATTTTGAGGAGGTAATGGTATTGAATCTATGAATTATGATTTTTAAAAATTATTCCGATAAACAACGTAGAATAAGTTGTATATTAAATGAATGCATAACTGCGTTGGTAAGCCATGTCGATCAGTCGGTTGGAATTAGCAGCAACATTGGGAGTCAGACTGCCGTACCACGACGATATGGGGGTGTTCCCGGAGATTCATGTATTCAGGTAATATAAAACTTACTCTATTGAAATTTATCAGACTAAAATTTAAACAATCATTATGAATAAGATTTCAAAACTATTACTAAATCAGAAGGGTAGTACTTCTTCTGATATTGATGATGATAAGGATCTATCAAATTCTTTAGAAGTATCAATAGCTAATATAGAAACTAGTCTACATAACTGGAATATACCTAGAGTAGAGGTTAAAACTTTATATAAACAAGGTTCTTTTGATTGGTTTCAAAGTTATTCTATTAAAACTACAGAGAAAACTATACCTTTATTAAAAAATCAACAAGAGATAAAATTATTCTCTTCAAAAGCTATACATGAACATAGAAAAAATTATAAATTTTTACATATAGGAATGGTTCAAGTAGCTATAAAACCTATGACAAGATTAGGAATTAATGCTCCTATATGTGTTGTTTTAAGAGATGCTAGATTAACAAATTTTCTTCAATCCTTATTAGCCTTAGGAGAATCTAATATATGTAATGGTCCAATATATTTTCAAGCTTATCCTGATTATACAGTATCTTTATTTGATAAAAATGTATTAGATGTATTAACCTTAAACTTAAAATTAAAAGAAATTGAAATAAAAGAGGGATCTGACCCATTAGTTTTAATATATAGAGTATATTATAAAACTATGACCACTACTATAGAACCAAAATATAAAAAAGAAAAATCAATTAATGAAACTTTACTTATAGAATCTAATTTTCAAAATTCTAATATAACCGTTCCTAAAAGGATTAAATGGGATGAAATTATTAGGAATCAAATATGGAATTTTATAGAGATTATAGAACCTAAGCCTTTAGAAATCAATAGCCATATAAATAATATTATAGATCATTCTAATGGAAATATAGATATAACTTTTGGCTCAGCCAGACATTCAATGTATGTTCCATCCACAACAAATAGTAATATAAATTTAAGAAGAACTCAGTCTATGAAACTTAAAGGAGTAAATTTTGATACATCTATTCCAACACCTTTATATGAAGATGACAATATAGGTGATGATTTTAGCGATCAACCATCTAGATCTGAAGTAGAATATTATAGAGAAAATTATGAGTGATACTTCGATACAAGCAAAGATTGCTAGAAATCAAAACAATATTAATCATCTAAAAAGTTTATATAAACAAGAAAATTCTTTAAGAATAGAACTAAATCACGTTAAAGACATGATTAAAAAGGGAGCGAAATATGTGAATTTAAGAGTACATCGAGGTTATCAAGTATATGATATTGAATGGAGTTTAGAAAATATACTAGTAGATCTAAAAGTCAATCAAGATATGATAAAATTGGTAAGATCACAATTAGTTATTTCTTAAAATGAGTTTGTATCAATATGAACTTAAAAAACAAATAATATATTATCAAGAATCTATTTTAAGAAATAATAAATCAATAAAAATATTTAAAGAAGAGTTATTCACCGGAGAATATGTTATTAGTAAAAAGGCACATAAAGATATGATAATAAGTTTAGTTTTACAAAATCTTCGTTTAAAAGAAAAACTAGAACAATTAAAAAGATTAATTCATTAAAATGGAAGAAATAAATAATATTCCTTTTAGAATGGAAATAAAAATTTTAAAAAATGAAATGTTTAATAATTATAATAAAGAAAAATTAATATGGTATTATCAAAAATTTAACGAAAGAAAAAGAATGTTACATAATTTAGAATGGCAATCATATATTATTGATAATGAAGTAAACATTCCTTTTTTCACATGGTTACAATTATACAGTATAGAACAAAAAATAGATTTCCCTTTTATAGAAAAAATAGAGATAACTACAGATGATATTAATAAAATATATTATGATCCAAAATCAAATAATCCCATAGTATGTCAACATCCTCCATGTAAAGATATTATAATTAAAAGAGATAATGAAGAATATATAGGACAACCTTTAGCCAAACATAATAATGACGATAAAAAATCATTATCAACAATAATATATCAAAATAATCATACAAACGAAATGCTAAATACTATAGGACAACAATTAGATAGGATGCAAAATAAAAAAGAATCTAGTACATCACAAACCAACGAAAGGATAATAAAAATAGAAGAAAATCCTTTATTCGTTCCATATAGTATGGACACACCTATTAATTTAGGAAAGCAAGATTCTATATTGAGAGAAATTGAAACCAAATTATCTAAATTAAATATATCCAATGAAAAAATAAATGTTATAAATAAAAATGATTCAGGAGACAATATATCAGAATTAGAAGAACAATTTGATCTAAAAATAAATAAAATAAAATATAATACATATACACCAAATCCAGAAACAAGAAACTATTATCCTAGACCTACACAACCAGATTTACAATATGAAGAACGACATACTTTAGTACAATCTAGATATGATGGTAGTTGTATATATGAATGGAATATAGATGGCTGTTCAGAATATCAAATTATAAATTTGTTACAAGAAATGACTATGGCCTCTAATGCTTATAAGTCACATAATAAAGATAATGAACAACGAGTTTTTAACGCATTAATTATATATATATATATATATATATATATATATATATATATATATATATATATATATATATATATATATATATATATATATATATATATATATATAGGGATTGGATCATTTGAAAAGTTCATTTCAAGAGAAAAGTGAGAGAAACAATCTCAACCATTAGATCACCTCCCTTTCTCCTTCCTTTTTTTCCTCCCAACTCAAGGGGTCTATTTGTTACTTTCTTTATTTTTTTGGGTAAGTTTTGTAAGTTCATCCCCCTTCCCCTTCTTTTCGGATCTTTTTCTTTATTTTTATTTTATTTTTAGCTTCTTTTAATTTTTAGCTGTTCAACGACCTAAAGAAGTGTTCGATTGTTGTTAATACAAGCGTATATTAATTCAGCTGAGCTGAAAGAAATCGTTATGAAATACATAAATTTTTACAATATACCAACTGAACGAAAAAAATCAAAAACCATATGAATTGAAGTAATAACAAACAATGTAACGTTTTCTTTCCAAATGTGCTTTTGGCCTTGATAAATCCTTTCTGACACTGTTTTTAGAGCTTTTTCCCTAGAAGGATCACTACCCTCCTTGGCAGCATCCTTCAATTTCAAGATGGGCACTTGAGGCAAATTTTGCACAACAACCTGCAATTCCTTCATCTCCATTTCTGGCAGCTAAGTCCGCAGGTGTTCTACCTGGTGGGTATCTTTAACTAGGATCCGTCAATGCTACAGCTGCAGCACCTTGTGATACTAGGAAAGCCACCGTGCGCTCTCTACAAAAAAACCATAGGTTAGGAAACAAGATTTATTGTGTTTTGCTAGATACCAAGAATGCTATACATAGAGAGAACATGTTCGACCCATTCACCTAGATCAATTACTTCCGCTTTACATTTTACAGATCCAAATGCACCTGAATAACGGGAACATCAGACATCAGCATCAAAAATGAAAAAATAGTGTAATCATAACAGCAAATTTAACTATAATTTTAACTAACAAGGCAAAAAATGAAACAAAACTGCTAGATCAGATCACAATCACAAAATGAAAAAAATAACAATATATATTCATATAAACTACTACCTCCGTCCCAAAATTATAGTCCCCGTTTGACTTTTTCGGTCTTTCCTTTTCAACTTTGACCATAAATATTTTTATTTGTATTATACAATAATTGATAAAAATTATACCAATGAAAATACATTTAAAAATTCAATCATTTCATATATATTGCATCAAGTATTATATAACACAAACAAAAATACTCAAGGTCAAAGTTGTAATAGAAAGACCAAAAAAGTCAAAAGGGGACTATAATTTTGGGACGGAGGGAGTAATTTAACTAATATTTCAACAAACACCTAAGAATAACACAATCATCAAAAAAACTAAATCAAATCACATCAATCTATATAGTTGATTATGATCTTATATATCCAATCATAACTAATTCAACAAACATCACAACTATTCTAACTAAAATATTGACATTTTAACGAGCACATAACTACATATGAAACATCATATCAACTAATTTAACTAGATTTTGATACACGAACGAAAAACACTATATCAGATAATGGTGATTCAGTACCACTGACTCCAGTATTATATATACAATCATAACTAATTCAGTTAACAATTCACCAATCATATCAACTATTTTAACTACTTAAAACTAATTAACTATCTTACAACTTCTGATAGAACTTATCTTACAACTTCAGTGGTACTTTCAATCTCGGAGGACTACTTAAATTTGTGGCCTTTATTTTTCCCTGCTTTCATCTTCTACTGATTCATCCTATTTGAAAACTGACTTTGATATTCATCTGTATCTATTTTCATGTCCAGATATGCTGACCACGTTTACAACTTCCTTGGAAACACGCTAAAGTTGCATTCAGCGTATTTTGTTTATTCTAATCTAAGTTCTTTAGTTGCCAAAATGTTTCTTCAATGGATGCACTAAACATGCACATTGATGCCTTAATTTGTCCAATGATGCACTAATCATACTAACTTATTACCTAATAAATAAGAAACAAAATAAATAAGTAATCACTTATTTTACCGTTATAAAATCATCTACTCCAATAGTTACTAAATCGAATAATTCAGAAGCAGTTCCTAAACCAATGGAGAAAGTTTTCAAAAATTAAAAAGTACCTTGAAATAATAATTTAGCCACAACATTTAATAAGCCATCATTTTATAAACTAAACACGGATGTTTTGAAGTGTGGCAAAAAACGATAAAAAGTACCTTGAATTTTGGCCTCAATATATTTCTCCTTTATATATTCTTCATTCAGACGCTTCAAGAATGGAAGAAGAATGTGCAAGATATAGATAGAGTATTGAATATTATGATCAGTACTTGGTTGAAAGTTGACATTTTCTTTAACCTACAAGCAAACAAACAACAAATTTAGTACTACAAATTCTTCTTATGCGAAAATCAACTAACAAGAAACGAGGAACCAACCTTAGGGAGCAGGTCTCGCAAGCAACCTTACAATTGCAATTGTCTTAACAAACATGTCAACACTCAGCAAACATCTCTTGTGTCATTTTTGGATACCTAAACAAATCAACGGTGAAAACTAAGTACTTAAGAAGTTCAATTGCTATGATTAGAACAAACATTTAAAGATAGGCAAACATACACATTGATGCACTAAAAATACATGTTGATGCACTAAACAAACCTTCAATTTGACACGTGTTGAGTTTTTTTGTAAGAAAACACGAAGAAGAGAAATATGCATTTCAAAATGAGTACAACATGTAAAAATGGAACAATTAATAAGGAAGAAAATCACATGGATCAAATGGATTGAAATAGTCAAAACTTGTCCAAAGTGTAGTCAAATAATTAACTGTAAATGCATTTTAGTTTCAAGAAAATAGATTATTATTTCTTATCTAAATATGGCATCAATAAAAAAATACATTAATTAGCTGTGAAGTTTAAAATGGAGAAAATAAAGTTTTGGAATGCACAAGCTAATGTGGGTTGGATGATTAAACCTACAACTATCTCCATAACCGCACATGCCAGCCCTTAAATAAAATATACAATCCAGTTCACCTGGTCGATCCGGATAGACCATTGAACCAGTCACGACAGTCCCTTCTTCTTTCCCATTTGTATGAACCAGTTACAGTATCCTTTCTTATGTATGGTTTTCCAACGGATGCGCTAAAGTACCTCAAATAGATGCACTAAAGTGTCTCAAACAGATGCACTATAGTACCTCAAACGGAAGCACTAAAGTACCTCCGGACATGCCATTCTTTATATATGCACTAAAGTAGCTTCTTCCTATTAAGTACTGGACATGTCTCTTGTTACGTGCAGTGTCTAATAAGACCATTTCAGATTCTATGATTTCCAATCATAGATTTGTAAAAGCTTAGGGTATTGTGATGAATGTCATGCAAATAAAGATACTCAATATTGAGCTTAGTATTATTCCTATTTTGAATCGAAAGGTTAAATCTGTTAAGAGGAATAACTGCAGTTTTTGGTCTATTGAAGCTGGAGATTACATATCCCTGAAAGATAAAGCCTTTCTGTTACTAGTTCAGTTTAGGTGGTTTGTGAGGGTGGATGGTTACTAGAAACTAATATTCTGGATCACAGTGACAATTAAAGGAATTCTAGTTTTGATGGACTTTGTGATTCTCTCTTGTAGTTATGATGTTTCAGAACACTTGGTGGGACAAATTTGCATCAAGTATCATAAAATATGCATCCAAAACAGTATGTACTACAGATACTTAGTTATTTGGTTGGAAGGATTGATGGAGAAGTTGTACTAGCCTTTGTATACTGATATGATGCCTGGGTGTTTCCAACATCAAATGTGAACTGAAAACAAAAATCAAAAATAGTATTTCTACTTGGCTCCTAATATCAAGTCTAATCAAATTAAAATAAACTATAACTTCATTTACTAACACCAAACTACTTATCTGTGTGCTTTTCACTATCAACCACATACGATATATAATAAGATCCTAACATCAAGTAGGGGATGCAGGCAGACCACTAAACAACATAAAATATATCGCGTGCAAAATGCATGGTTGCCTGTAGGATATTGGTTATTGTTTTAATCAAAGAATATGTATGAGGATTGAATCAACCAAGAAGATTTTAGAGAGAGAGAGATGGGTGGGATACTTTCTAGTGAGAGAAAGAGATGAGAGAAAAGGAAGTTGTATGATTAGAGAAATGAAAGCCCCAACCCTCTCCACATGTGGAGAGGGCTATTTATAGTTCTTACATATTACGCCACCTACGGGCTGTGGATCAGGCATACATTGGGTAAAGACCCGTCCGTCCTCCACAGTGTTGCACTAAACTAACTAACTAACTAATAAATAACGTAATGTCTACGAGCTAACATATGCTTGACAATAGTTGGGGTGACCGACACTTCACATGGAATTTCTAATTCCTAACAATCTCCCCCTAAGGGAGGTCACCCCATGATTTACATTTCGGATCCTAGCATTCTACTTTATCTTCAGTCTTGAGCTCGTAGACTTCAATTCTTCAAAATTTTCATTCTGTGTGCTTTAGCAGTGATTTCTTCAAAGTCCGACTGCTTTGTACTTTTAGTGGAGGTCTTTTACTGATCCATGTTTGGTGAGTTTTGAGCCAGTTTTGAGATCATCAGCCACAGCAAATCTCCGACTCATCCTTTTGTTGTATCGCCATAATGTGAATTTGTAACTTTCGGACCGACATGCTCACATTTTGGATCATGATATCTTCTTATCAGAGTAGCGGAAGCTTTTATTGATTCATAATATTTCCAGCAGCGTATCAGAAGCATGGATTGAAAATATCAGAGCCAGTTGATGAAGATATGCACTTATCATGATTTCTTTAGAAGTGAATGTGATGTGTGAGCATGCGGCTATGTATTGACTCCTCAATTCTGATCAGCTGCAACCGTCGGGTGTTCCTTCATAAAACAGTTAGCAATAAATCACACGAAAGTGTCTTTGATCACTTTTGTCGAATTGAAGTACATGGCCCACGGTTACCCGTTGATCAGTACAAGTACTGCCTGTGATCAGGTATAATTCCAAAGAATCTCCTTGACAGGGTTTCGCAGCTAATCTTGCCAGTCTCAAACCGGAACGTCTCAAAGAAGACAACACGGAGTGAGTGAACCAGCAAATTGAGATTCACTGATTGATGAAAAATGATTTGAAAAACAATCGCGTATTGCTTAGAAGAAAGAGTTTTGCAATACGACGAAGGTTTTATGAAAAAGATCAATTTTCAATCAGAAATACTTTTTGTATTTGAGAAGAGTACACATTCGATGTGCTAGTGAAAAGAAGAGATGCACATCGAAAGGTTTTTCCAAAAGTATTCGTCAATTTATTTTCCGGACCAAGGTCGATTCAAGAATGAATCGCCCAATTGTTTCTATCCAGTTGTCACAAGCTTGATCTTTTGCAAGATTTCACATGTCACCCACCAAGAGCTTGTTTGATGTTGGCTCTAGAAGGATTTCCATCTTCATCGTAAATACTTTTACATATCACTCGGATGTTCTGGCAAAATCACAAGGATAATGCGTAGGACTCTCAAAATATTCTTACTTTCCACATTGTGTGAAACAGCAAGTCTTCATTAATTTTGTGTCCTAATGAGATAATGTGGATGATCTCTTGGCTCTAGACTCAATTGTGCACATTTGGTTTCCTATGTCGGAGACTAGGGAGAGGGTATCCTTTTTCAATATCAACAATCTCTAAGAGAAAGTCAATAGATAATGTCGGTTCCCCGTGAGAATGAAACAAGCCCTTTTAAGAGGAACTTGAGAAGCTTGGGAAGTTTAGTGCAGTGCGTCACTGGGTCCATGACGTCTTGTCTTCAATACCAGTGTTACCTTAGTAACCACCAGTAGTATATGTATTGAACCCGGTTACTGCCCTAAGGTTGAATTATTGGAGGGCTATTTCTTTTCACCCTTTTTCACATTCATTTCTTTTTCATTCTTGAACCCCTTCAGTGCTTACCGAGACTTCATAACGAGAGCCTTGTTGGGTTCATTCCAGTACTAGCTCTGTCTCAGTCCGCACTCTTCCCATTTCTCATTTTTCTCCTTTGTTTTCATCATACCTAAGGACTCTACACTATCTAGTGGATTATCCCTAGGTAGATCCCTCTGGCTCTGGTTGGATTGTGGGAACGAATACCTAACCTAACCATCCTTATAACACCATGCATAAAGTAAATTGGTCGGTCTTTTGGTATTGTTTTTTCCTTCATGAAACCAATTGACAAATCATTTGGAAAATCAATCAAGGTACTTGTGATATAATATCAAAAAATTTTGTACCTTAATTGTTTTGATCTTTTAGAAATGCTCCCCCTCAACATGTGCATATGATTTTGAAGTTGTTTAGCACATGGAGGCAAGAGTTCTTTTGAAATAATTTCTTTGATCACAATTTCCTTAGAAAAAGTCTTTTGATTTTCTTGGTAACTTCTCCCCCTCAATATGTGCATAGGATATTTGAAATCATTTTATCACATAGAGGAAAGAGTTCTTTTGAAGCACATCCACGATCACAAAAGCCATTAAGAAACCGTTAAAAAATCAATCAAGGTACCTTATGTTGAAACATATAAATCATTGTACCTTGAAAGTTTATTTTCTTATGAAATGCTCCCACTCAATATGTGCTTCGAGATTCGAAAGCGTTTAGCACATATGAGAGAGCAGCCTGCACAATTGAATCAAAACGATCACCTTTTCTCAAATTTCATTATTAAATCACAAATTCTCCCCCGATAAAAAATGTCAAACCCTTTGAGATTTTTGATCCCAAGTGATTTAATACGGTTTAGTAAACATGGGAGAAAATGTGCCTGATTTAAAAACTCATCTAGTTTTTTGATAAATGCTCCCCCTCAACATGTGCATTATGTATATTGAAATCGTTTGGCACATGGAGGCAGGAGTGCCTTTGAAGGACTAAAACCAATTCCATTAAAACAGATTTGAGATTTAAATCACGATCTCTCCCCCGATAAAAAATTTCAAACCAATTGAGATTTGTGATCCCAATTGATTAAAATCATTTAGAAAATTTTGGGGAAAGACGTGGCAAGATTTGATTTTGAAAAATTACAGATAAGGACCATTTTAAGATATTAAATATTGTTAGTGTCAGGTATGATTGTTTTAAGAGATCTTTTAGGTAAAATAAAACAATTTCACAATCAAACAAGAACATAAAAAGTTTCATTTTGAAAGATCTTTGAGTTTTAAAGAAAAACATACCATGACATAACATTAAATCTTAAGATCACAACTTTCTTTTTGTACAAACCGGACTTTTATGAAGAAATATCGTTTGAAAATTCTTTATATGAAATCACTCTCCCCCTCAATCGAAAACTCTGAAACTGATTGATTTTCAAGCAACTCACTTTTCCACCATTTTGTTAAAACAAATATTTTTCTGAAGAATTTTAGAAAGAAAAATATTTGAGTAGGAGCAGCAGTCCTTCGACATACTTTCCTCATTTTGTTTTAGGATAAGTGCACGAAATGTTTGAAAATTGGTTTAGCGCAGCACTTTCCTTTCTTTGAAGAATGGGTTGCTATCAGAAATAATAGCAAACCATGGTTTAAGCACGGGTTACAGTCTGAAGTAACTGCAAGCCATTATTTGAAGTCCGGGTTACAGTCTGAAATAACTGTAAGCCATATTTTGAGACATGTTTAGAAAGAAATATTTACACCTCCTACTCGAACTTCATCTAAAGTCCCATGCCATTATTGAATGACATTTCTAAGACCGTAGATGTTATCGATACCAGAAGACATGTCTTGAAAAAACATATTTTTGGTATTTTTCAATTTTCTTATTTTTTATGGGCTTTTGTTGATTTCATATTTTTCTATTTTTATTTTGTTGGTTTTATATTTTTGTATTTTGCTTTTTGAAAAATATTTACAACGATAGAGAAATAGTTTAAGAAGATTATGATACGAGTACCGAGATAAGGAAATCGTTCAACACTTTGTAGAAGATAGAAGTCATCATCTCTTAAACTTTCACCACCAAAGCATTCGAGGCTCTTAAATCGTCGCAAGAACTTGAGCCTTCAAAGAGTGAATCTTTGGTAGCTTCCCCCCAAACCGACAATCCATGTAAAAAGACCATTTCCCCCAAGAAGAAGATGTGAAGCAAACAGTCTAATTGTATGAAGCTTCAAGAACCCGAAGAAGACGATAACACCGAAGTAACAAGTTAACACGGATCATTTATGTGGTTATCAAACCCGAAATAAATGATTAAGCCCGATCACATGAACTTGTTGTGCGTCCCCGATGTACACACAACTCTTCGAGTTTGAGCAGTTGTCAATTCAGGAGAACAATATATCAACACCTTCATTTCACCAAATGCACTCCAGTTATCTAACATATAACCAATCAGCCCATAACGTACACATGTACCCAACAAGAGAAGAGACAACGACATCACAATAACTGGTTCAATCACTGATCTTCTCTGCGGATGTCAACTCCGGAATAACTGATTAAGCTCGATCATGTGAATATGTTGTGCGACCCAGATGTACACATATCTCTCCCTTGATGGTTGCGATCTCATCGGAATCATCATTACATTGTGTACATGAAGCACTAACCGGAAGCACTTTACAATTAATCATATCGAAGATGTCGATAAGCAATTTCATCTTACGTTCCAAATATTCTTCTCATATTTCTTCCTACTGAAGGCTAAGATAGCACATACCAAAAGTATCCAGAGACCACTTCCCCCCAAATGGTTGGAATAATAAATCCTTCCCCCAAATAGTTGGAATAATATATCCTTCCCCCAGATAGTTGGAATAATACACCAAAGGCTATGAGTAAACACTTAGTATCTCTACGGTTATGACCTTTGTCTTTCCCGGGATTACTTCAATAGAGAAGAAGTATTAGGTTCATCACGTGTACTCGTTGTGTATTTAGATGTATGTCTCCTTCCCCCTTGCTGGTTTTGATGCCTCAAAATCAGCAACACATTATACATACCAAATATTATTGAAATAGAAAAGAACAAAAATTAGCTCAAATGAATCCTGTGAGAATCAACTGCTACAGAAACTCTCCCTGACTATCTTTACCAACCCATATGTAGACAATTTGAAGTGACCACTAAAGAAGAAAAACCCGATATACCAAACTTGAAACTGAAGTCGAATTCCGCACATTTGTATCTTAAGCTTGCACTTAAAGATGGAAGAACGGTGTCGAGAATTTATGCTCCAAGCAAATCTCTAAGTACTCAATACTCAAACAAAGTATGAGACATTAACACCTCTTGTGATTATCCACATCGTCGGTCTTTAACCATCCACCCCGACTGCTGGTAACTAGATAAAACAAGTCTTTAACTCAAATTCTTAAGCCCGAGCAAGTTATCAAATAAGAACACGCCTTTCTGAAGGCCAACTTCAATCTCAAATAAGTGATAAATGATTATCTCCGAAGTAATCAACTTGTGTCAAATGTCCAACACATGAATAAATATACAACCGGATGTACATTGACCCACTGAATGAACCGAAACAAATGATTCCTCAACATCAATGCATTCTTCCTAAAAGTATACATGTAGAGACTGATTTGGAAGATTCACCAATAACTTCGAGCGGATGAGGTAGTCATTTTTCTTGAAGTTCATGTGGTTTATTTATAGCATGCACGTTGAGAGGAACAATAATCCGTGAAGATTTGGCAAAGGAATACCAAAGAGCGGATCATTATTCATGAGTGAAACTGCAATATTATGATAGTCATTATCAACGCCTTGAGGAATAACTAGAGATTGGGGTTCTTGAGTAGTCTGAGTTGTACTTCTTAGATGATCAACATTCGCTAGCGGTTGGAAATACTCATCAAACATATCTTGAAATAATAAATCAAGTCTTCTAATCAAGACTACAGAACATTTCATTAAACATGGCCTCAACAATATGTGAACTTCCCTACAATGAGTTTCCCTTAAAGGAAAAAAATTTGGTTAAGTTAAGGTTATCGATATAAACTTCCCCTAAGGCATTGTGTTCTCTAGAAATTCCAAGTAACCTCACTTCTATATCAAGAGATGCAACAGGTTTGAACATATCGGACAATCAATGACACTCCATCTACAAGTGAAATTAGAACAAACATTCTTTGACATAGTATAAACTGATATCTATGTCTATGCTAGCATGATAAAAATCTAAGTGATGAAATATTTTAGAAGCACTCAATATCGGAACAAATCTTGAAAATCAACCACCACACCACATCACTTAAATATTTAAGGTTTTGTGACTTTACAACATAGAGCATGGAAACACTTCGATAATCAAACAATAAACATTTTAGTCATGGAGACTAAGCACCTTAGGCAAGTAAGATTCAAGTAATGACATTCGCTAGAACGAGAAACGCGAGGAATCAAAATTGTTACCCATAATCTATTCTTTTCAATAAGGTCATTTTTCGACAGACTTAACATTTTGAAATTTGGCACGAGACACGTGGTATCAATTTCAGTTGTACCTAATGTAAGGTAGCCAATCCTTCTTAGACTTCTATCAATCATTTCAATCTTTTCATTGAACCTACTAGGACATGAGTACCACCTATTATCCTCAACTCAATGGTTGGAGCGAGAGAACAATTCCAACATTAGAAGATATGCTCAAGGCATGTGTGATTTTCTAGAAATGATTAGGCAAATCATTCTTCATCGACAAGTTCTCTTACAACAATAGTCAACACATGAACATATTGACTACACCAATTGAGACACTCTATGGTTGAGGTGTTAATCACTTATTCACTGGTCAAAATCAGGAAAATCCAACTCATTAGTCCATAACTCATTCCTGAAACAACAAAGAAATCGTACAAATCAAGAATCAGTTACAAACAACAACAAATAGCTAGATAAGCTACGTCGATATACAACGCAAAATATTGGAAGTATGTTCCATAAGTCGCAAACCATTAGAATTTCAAGTTGGCAACAGATTTATGTTCAAAGTCCCGTCTTGGAAAGGCGTGGTACGATTCAGAAAAATATTGGACGACCCAATGCGACTCAAATATCCTCACCTTTTCACAAGTAACATCGTAGAACCTAACATGGACTGAATTCAGGGACTGAATTCCTTTTTGGTTGGGCGAATGTGACAACTCGTAATTTCAGGTCATTTTACAAACTTTAAAAGTTTCACTATTTCATCATTTATCGTAAATTACGTTTACGAGTATCAAATTTGCGTAACCTTAATGGTTTAGCTGCGAATTCATGAACATTTTATCGAGGACATTTCATATAGACTAGATTTAGTCTACATATCATCAATAACATCATTTCATATCAATACTATGCATGGGTTTGCATTTTTCATTAAACATTTATTTTCCTATTAAATAAACGCTATCGCGTAAACATTTATTTTGAAACATTGATCCGACACTTCCAAAAATATTCCTAATATATTTTTATACTCACTTTAAGACTATAAAAATTATATTATGAGTTTACCCGGTGTTTTAAATTTATTTTGTATATAATTTGTTATATTTATATAATTACGACGGTTTTCGTAAATACTACACGATAATTATTATTTC
Organism: Chrysanthemum seticuspe; assembly: GCA_019973895.1. NCBI lineage: Eukaryota > Viridiplantae > Streptophyta > Magnoliopsida > Asterales > Asteraceae > Chrysanthemum > Chrysanthemum seticuspe. The sequence continues at coordinate 47,078,016 of BPTQ01000003.1, forward strand.
ACTCAATTTTTGTAAGAAATGTATTTTTATAATTTTTATGACTTCAATATATTTTATCTTGACCCGTTAAAATTTATTTTTAGCTAACGCTACCCAAAATGCTTAAATAAATACACAAGTTACTAATAATTCCAAATTAACTACACGTTACTCAACATTTAATACACTTAATTATCAATTAATGTATCTGCTCCTTTTTGTTTTATGTATGTCGACCACCAAGGGGTGAGTCATTTGGGTGAATCACTTGTCTTGTAAATATCTCATAAGTATATGTATTATACTAATTAACCAAACTCATTTCAATCCATTATTTTCACAAAGTAAAAAGATCAAACTATCTTTCTCTCTTCTCTCTAAAACCGGCAGCCATTAGGAGCAAGAAGATCATCACAAAAATTTTCAAGACAAAGTTATTTACACACTCTAGTATCACTTTTGTATAGGGTTTTGCAATATAAACCTTGGGTGATTAGGAAAAATCCATTGTCCATAAACCTCATCAAGTTACTAGTAAGCATTCATATTCATCATAATATTTCATATTCATCATAATATTTCATATTCATTGTTATGGTCATTTCATTTTATTTGAGAAAACATGCAAGTCTCATGAGGTTTATACCACTTTTTCATTGATTTTAAGAGTTATGTATATTATAAGTCATCCTATAATTACTCCTTGTTATATATTATTTTTGGTGATGTCTAGGAACCCATGACACCCTAAGAAGGTGTATGGTAGGATTAGAATAGCTTCGGAGTTGTTTTGAATTGGTTAGAATAGGTTTTGCGCGATAAAAACTCATTTCGACAACTATTATTAAGGGTCTGTCCATAATTTGAAAATCTGGAAAATCCGACAGTTTGCAAAATATTTTGGGCTAGATATTTAGAAAACACACTTTAAAACGAAAATGTGGCCGCTTGAACGGATTAAAACGGAGCTATAACGAAGAAGTTATGAATTTTTCAAGTTTGACGACGAAAGATATTTGGTACAGAAAATTCAGCATGTAATCTCGACTTTTTACGAGTCAAAAATGAGTCTTAAGCGTTATAAAATGTGTCGACTTATCAAAAATATATTAGTGTATATTATCACGATTCCGAGGACATATAAAACGGACTGGTAACGATTAAATTACACGCGATTTAACAAAGTTGCCGTAACTTTATTATATAAGAAAAACTAATATATTTCTATTTAGACAAGTATTACGGCAAACAAGTGACCATGTTGAGGGTCGTTTTTAACATTGACGTAGTACTTTTTATAACGTGATGTCTTCTAGTAAAAGTAAGTTCACCTAGCCTATTTTCCAAAATGTCCAACCATTCGTCAAGCGGAGTTGTAACGAATAATATACGGTCGATTAAACTTTGCCGAAAACCACACTTAAACCATATTTTGGGCACAAGTACCATACTTAACCTATATTTGTCTTTGTGATCGAGATCTCTAGGATGGAAACTTAAACACTAAAACTTTGAGATAATGATACAAGCTTCCTAAAACCGTTGAGTTCGTTTCCTAACACTCGACGTGCACCATTTTACGACTAGCTTTTCGAGGCCGTTTAGTCACTTTCATGAAATTGTCAAATGACGTTATCTTACGACGAAAAGTTATAATTTCATAATAAATCATTAAATGACTATCGTAGGATATCATTTCAACGTAAATACTTGTAAAGTATTTTATAACATGACGAGATGTCATAAACATATATTTCGACGATAAATTCTATTTTCAAAACGTACAAGTGGTATAGATTGCATGTGGATTTGCATGCACGACATTGTTTCATGATTTACATTAGAACATATCATTCATGATAGGTCGCGGTCAGAGGTTGCGTCTCATTTCAGTATTGCCATTATATCATCATTATCATTGCAACAGGTGAGTTTTCATAGCCCCGATTTATTCAAGTTTTTACTTTATTTCCAACCTACGGGGGAGAATACATTGCACATCATTTTTATTACGATACCAAGTATATCAAATTCATTTACATTGCTTAAGTTACCTCATGCCAATTGAATGTCCCCATTATATGACATGAACCGTTAATTCCGAAAGAAGCGAGGGTGAGTGGATAGATCTATCGAGGGTGACTCCTCCATCCGGGTTGGTGGATTCCAACTGGTTAAACGGATGCATTTCATTTAATAACATTATTTGAGTTGTTTGGCAAACACTCTGTTGGGGCGAACATCATGATCAGTCTAGTTTTGGTGTCATGGACTTATAGCAATTGTAATTTTTTTTATGTGACATTATTGTCATACATGGCCTATACTTGTGGTAGTCGTATTAAACATTTTACATGAACTCTATGAACTCACTCAACCTTTGTGTTGACACTTTTAGCAATGTATTTTCAGGTAACTAAGGCATTCACTTCATGGCATGCATGTGGACATATCATAGAGTCGCGGTGACGACGCGTCTCACATGGATTTATACATATTTAAAACATCGTTTGACTTGTACCAAACTTATTTCCGAACATAGTAACTTTCATTTGGGACCTATCTTTGTAACTCTGAATGTTTTTAATATATCAAACGATGTTCTTTTCAAACGACACTTTAGGTCGTTCAATATAACTGTGATTGTGATGCTATGACAGTCAATCCCCAGGAATTCCATTCCGCTGCAAAACAGGTAATTTGGGGGTGTGACAGATACCATTTGTAGGATATTGGTTATTGTTTTAATCAAAAAAATGTATGAGGATTGAATCAACCAAGAAGATTTTAGAGAGAGAGAGATGGGTGGGATACTTTCTAGAGAGAGAGAGATGAGAGAAAAAGAAGTTGTGTGATTAGAGAAATGAAAGCCCCAACTCTCTCCACATGTGGAGAGGGCTATTTATAGTTCTTACATATTACGCCACCTACGGGCTGTGGATCAGGCATACATTGGGTAAAGACCCGTCCGTCCTCCACGGTGTTGCACTAAACTAACTAACTAACTAATAAATAATGTAATGTCTACGACCTAACATATGCTAGACAATAGTTGGGGTGACCGACACTTCACATGGAATTTCTAATTCCTAACATTGCCTATAAATATTTACTCTGTATGTGGTAGTTGATTATACTAAGTTCATGCAAACCTGAAACTATTAGAATACAACAAGCAGCTAATGTAATATTTACATCACCATCAAATGAAGATCCCCATTGAAACAATGCAAAGTTATTTTTCGTAGAAATAGCAATCAATTGGGATCCTAAAACTTCAACTCTCTGAAGCATTCTATGGACCTAATAACTTCAACTCTCTGAAGCATTCTATGGAACTAATCCACCTACCAAACAACAAACTCGTTGTTAAAAAAGGTAAATCTGCAAATCATAGTCTGTTGAAAATATAGAATAAATATACAAATCTAACACATCAATAAGCTATCACCCCCGTAAATCTGATTGTGACAAGAGCCTAGAAGTATTATATCATCTACATCCAAACCATTAACTTTGCATAAGGTATATGTAAACTATCTTAAGAACATTCATCCATCATTTAGAAAAAGGTACCTTCTGGTGGCTGAACAAGTTTTCGGTTGTGTGCGCCCGTCATTTCTTTCTTCAGTTGTGTAAGTATGTCTTCCATCATGTACTCTCTTTGCCAATTCGCTAGTATCCCAAACTTCCTTGGGTCCACCTGCAACATGGTTTGTGTTAGCAAGCCCCTATATTACCAAAAGAAACCTCAACAAAAAAGAAAGATAATGTTACTCAATAGTTTTACTAGATTTTACTCCTGATAATATAAACAGCCGCCCTTGTTGCCCTATATGTCTAAATAGATGCACAAAATAGATGCACTAAACACAAATAAAGATGCCTTAATATGTTTAACGATGCCCTAATCTTACTCATTTATGCCCTAATCTGTTCATCGATGCACTAAATATACAAGCTGATGCCCGAGTAGTTGCAACGATGCAATAAACATGCAAACAAAAGCCCTAACTTATAACATGATGCTCTTATCATACTAATAAGTGTCCTAATGCACTATTTGGTGCACTAATCAAACAAACAAATGCCCTAATTTAACATTAGGCTCTTATCATACTAAGAGATGTTGTAACACATTTTTTGATGCACCAATTATTCAAACAAGTGTTGTAACAAGTCGATTGATACCTTAATTATACTAACACGTTCATTAACGCTTATTTTAGATGCAATAATCAAACAAACAGATGCCTTAACTAATAACATGATGATCTTATCTAACAGATGTCGTAACACATTTTTTGATGCACTAATCAAACAAAAAAATGCCATAACTTATAAGATGTTGCTCTTACTATAGTAAGAGATGCAATAACATCAATCAGGATGCACTTATTCAGACAAACTAATGTTGTAACATATTATTAACGCAGATGCATTAAATGTTAATTTAATATATACAAATGCTTTGATATGTAATTTCATTCAACAATAACAACAATTATTTTATAATTGACACAATGATGCACTAAAATAACCTATAAGTTAATAAAAGCTATAATTAAACACTTACTTTCATTTTTAATGAACATAATTAGGTCACCTGCGATCCTTAAATTTTTGATTATTTGATGATCGAAGTGTGCGTGTTTTTTGATCGAAGTGTGTGTTTCTGATCGTAGTGTGTGTACGTTTTTTATCGCATTGAGTGTGTTTCTGATTGGAATGTGTTTGTTTTTTAATCGAATTTGTGTGTGACAGTGATGGGGGCGACGGTGTTGGTGGTGACGATGATGGTGGCAACGGTGGTGGTGGTGACGGTGCGGGTGGCGATGGTGGTGGTAGTGACTGTGAGTATGTGTGTTTGAGTTGGTGTGTGTGTTTTTGAGTAGTGGTGGTGGTATATGTATTAAGAAGACGAACCTTCCTTTTTCTGTTTTATATTTTTAACCCCGAAGTTCGTAATATTTTCATAATCTACCATGTTAAATTTTTTTCTCACTTTTCAATCTAATTACACTTTTCTCTAGAACCAGACTCTCTCTCTCTCTCTCTCTATATATATATATATATATATATATATATAGTCTCTTTATTTTCAGAACCCACTTTATCTGCGAGAACTGGGAGAACCACTTATGTACTCCTAATAATGCATAATGTGCAACATATCAATGCAAAATGACATTTTTGAAAATATCTATATTTTTTTTAAATATTAAAATTTTTTATTTAATTCGAAAAGGTATAATAGTAAAAGGTATTTTTTATTTTTTTTTTTAATTTTTTTTTTTACTAAATCCTTTTTTTTTCTTTTTTTTAAGATAGTATTTTCCAGATTTAGTGCATATATGTTTTTGAACTAGCATGTTTAGTGCATAAATGTTTTTGAAGCTACTATGTTTAGTGCAAATATGTTTTTTCAAGATAGCATATTTCTAGATTTAGTGCTACAGTATATGTTTCCAGAAATAGTTAGGTACATATATGTTTTTTAATATAATAAAATTTATAACAAACCAAGAACATAAATGTTATATACAAACTTCGATATCGATTGAAATACAAATTTCTAAAAAGAATAAATACGTGAATTTAATCGATCTATACACGGGAGCACTAATAATATTCAACACAAAAATGGACATATGTGCACAGTCATTGTAATCATCATTTTCAAAAGTCGGACATATAAGCACAAGCGTAGCCATCAACATTTTTTTCAAAAGCCGAACATATATGCACACTCATAGTCGTGAACATTCTTGTAATTCCACCCGATACAAAGAAAAATACAAAAATTAGCAACAATAATATTATTAAAACATACATGTTTTAAGCATTCCGTTTATAAGCAATCATTTTTTAAAACATACATGTTTATAAACATCATGTTCTCAAACATTTCATTAGTTAAATCCCACTAATTAAAACATATATGTTTTGAAAATGTATGCATTCATCTATCTTTAAATCTATATTAAACTTTAAACATATATGCACGTCATTTTTATTGATTTTGTACAAGCCGAAAAACAAATATGCATCATTATACAATCAAAAGCAATATGCAACAGTTTTTCAAAACAAAATAAAGCCTATCACTTTCTAAAGCAATTTCATTTAATCAAACTATTGTCTTAAGCAATATATTCGATTTAACCATAACTAGCTACCAATTTAATCTATACTAACTCACATCCACTTTTTCAAAGCAAAATAAAACCTTGTGTTAGATTATATAATCAAGAATAAACAAAAGCCTGTAAAACATTTTCTTCAGGTAATTTCCACTAATAAATTACAAAATACATACAAAATACATACTAAATCACAAAATACATACAAAATACATTTTCTTCAGGTAATTTCCACTAATAAATTACAAAATCTAACAAACATCAATAATGATGAAGATAAAAAATAAATACCTTCATGAGCGTAAAGCCAAGCGGTACGCCAAGAATACATGTGGTCGCCAAACACTTTTATAAAACAAAAGCTATGTTACCAAACACTTTTATAAAGAAAAACAACGACATTACCAAACACTTATGTACAACAAACTACTGCTCACACCTACTAAATTACGGCTAACTGGTGGGCGACTGGGCGCTACTAACATACCCTAAACCTGATAATTCTACAAATACCAACAACTACATCCAAACACATTCCTTTCCATAACGTTTACACACAAGCATCATCACAAATTTACTTAAAAAAACACACTGTTATATATACCTTTTTAATATCAAGGTCAAGCCATTGGTACCAACTAGCCTTACAATGTTTAGCACTTTTACGAACAAGTAATGAAGAAATACGAGACCAATTCTTACTACCTTATTTAGTAACAGTAGCTTTAAGAATCTCGTCTTCTGTGTTGTTCCAAACACCATCTTTTATCATTATCCACAATAATATGATGAAGATAAAATATAAATACCTTCATGAGCGTAAAGCCAAGCGTAACCCAAGAATACATGTGGTCGCCTCTTTAATATGTGATTCATCTCTTCAGTTATTGTTTATTGGATTTTCAAGATGAAGATTGTGATGGTTAACACTATTTTATTTTCAAGAATAGATCGTGAGGAAGTAGAGACGAGTTAGACCATTACTAAACAACAAAGATCGAACCTCGCCGTCAACCGTTGTTGACCGTCGCAACTCCGGCCGGAAACGACGCAACTTTGAGATCACAGATCGATCTATACAAATACCAGAAGCAAGAAGGGGAGGCGATTTATTTTGGCACACACGAGTGTCGGCAGCGGCGTTCAGATCTTAAAAAAGGGAGAGATAGAGACGTGTAAAATTGGTTTGGGTATGTAACTGATTTATAGAACTAATGAGATGATCAGATGATATAGAAAGGATAGTTGGTGGAGGCTAGGGTTTGAAGAGGAGATAAACTATGTGAGAGAGATAGAGGTTAAAACATAACTGAATCTTTTATTCAGTTTCTACAAAAATGGACGAATTTTAAGATATAATTTGGAAATTACAGTGATACCCCTCCTTCATTTATAAAACTTAACCAATCTTTTCACTAATTACATAAATGACACAATTCATTATAGCCATTGATCAAACAATCTAATGGTTTAAAAGAGTTCTCGCAGTTCTCGCATTTAAAGTGGGTTATGAAAATAAAGTTACACTATACATATATATCTATATATATATACATATATATATATATATATATATATATATATATATATATATATATATATATATATATATATATCTATACTATATAAAATGGAAAAATGGTCAAAGTGGAAAAAGTGAAAAATGTTGAAAGTTGAATGTTGAAAACATGGTCAATGGAGAGAGAAATAAATAATATAATTAATACTCTTATTAAAACACCCCATTACTTAAAAGTACAATAATTTATTCACATTGTACACCCAATTAAAAGCACATCTACCAAATTAAAAACAATCAATTGAAACCGATACCGGGTTGACCCGTTGAAACCGATACCGGGTTGACTCGGGAGGCTTCAAACCCGGCGGGCTGACCCGGTTTAATTTGACATTTTTTTTACCCAACCTATCGATTTGACTCGGTTTAAATCGACCTGTTTTTTATCGGAATGGTTCAACCAGTTGAACCACCCGGGTGAAATCGAGTTTCAAATTTGACAAAATTATATGAGAAATGATGAATTAGTTGTGGAACCCGTGACAATTTTTTTTAAAGGAGAGACCAAGTAATTGTAGTTTTTGGTTTATTTTGCTTTGACACATGTGATTTATTTTAAAAAATGTTGCTCTTGCACCATTTAAGGGACTAGCATATATGAATCGTCGTTTAAAAGTTAATATATATTGTATAGCCCTTTGTCCAGTGTATCAATAATGTTATGTAAGTTTATTAAATCACAAAAAATAAATAGTATTGTTATCTTTAGCGATAATTATTTGTACCTCAAACAAATAGCTTTGAACAATGCATAAATATCTATACAAATTGATAGTACAAAATAATCTTATATGGTGATATCCAATTTGCAAAGTTACAATTTTAAAAGCCACACACCAAATGATAAATGCTACACATGTAAAAAAAATAGTTATCACTGCCTAAATTACTGACAAAACAAGAAAAAAAGGTCACACATGTTGGCTATACCTCTAAACTACAATATGATATTGCCAACTACATAATACCGTTGCTTTTTGTAATGCTTGAATCTATTATTACTAAAAATCTTAATAACTTAAAACAATCCTATTAGAAAATATACTCACACACTTAGATCGACTCCACATAATTTTTTTAAAAACTATATATTTATGCTGCTATGCAACCACGCATCAGAATTGTAGTATTCGAAAACGATTCTCTAATGCTACAAATACAGTTTGTTGAAAGAAACTTATGGGTCGTCGGAACTTTGCAGAAAACTAGACATCGCTGCCGCTAGGCGCGGGTACTCGTCTAGTATATATATATATATATATATATATATATATATATATATATATATATATATATATAGATTTATGTTCATGTGGTGTACACTTTAAAGTATGATACAATAGGCACCAATAAAACATTGACAAATGTTTTAAAGAAAAATGTAAATTAATTTTTATGTGTTTGAGGGTATAATGGGTAATTAACCATTCCTTATTATTAGCTAAAGTATCTCTAACAAATCTACAAACTCCTCCTTTTTATATCAAAAATAAACCGGTCATCTTTTTTCGCCCCACCCAAATCCTCTCAATCCTCCCCATTCTAAGATCTGATTTACAGCCACAACCTAATATCGTCACTTATAAATTTCGTCATTCCCAGCCGACGGCTCCGTCTAGCGGTTATTGTTGTCCGGCTCCGGTGATCCTCAGTCCCAAACGGCGGTTGTGTTTTTGCTCCTGTGATCCACTAGTTATTTGGCATAAGGTGATTCACGTATTCAGTTTCCGATCATCGTTTTGTTCGCCATGGTTTAGATTTATTTATAAAGTTGATGTTCCTACCGTGTTGTGTTGAAACCCAAGCCAAGTTTGAGTACAACCCGGTTGTAGATCCGTTATTTTTTTTGGTATTTTTGTTATTGGGTTTCTTCAGATTTTTCGGGCTCTTATGTCAGGTGTGGGTTTTTCAGATTTTTGGGCTTGTTATGCATCAGATGACATTTTTTTTTTCATGTTGATTTTAAGATGTGCTATAATAAGAGTTGCATATTGAACTTGTTGATAGAGGCCATCTTTTTGGAGCTTAATGAAGTTAACTATTAATAGTTGAGTGGCAAATTTGCAGCAAACATAAGCTTAGATGTCATTTCGCTTCAACAAAGTTTGCGTGGCAATATGATCTATCTATTTTGTAAAAAATGATCCATCAAAGACGCGTGTAAGGCTACAACTACAAGTGATGTGTTCTTTGATTTTTTATTTGATACGTAGTAATTTTTTAAATGTATATGTGTACTGATTGTGCATCAAAGATAGTTAACTGAGAATCATTTGTTTTCATAAATGAGTTTGTGTTCATATTGTTGTTCTTCATTCATGTGTATTAAATAATATTTTATTGTGTATTAGTTGGTAAATTTTTTGTGTCAATATTCATAGTTTTAATATCAATATCTCATTTTCCGACGAGGTTGCCGATTCTACTCGGTTTCTTGATATATTTTTTCTTTTCAGAATTCGATGTTTGTCTTGTAGTTGACTATAAGAATCTATTCATCATTTTTTTTTTAGGATTTTGATTTGTGTATTAATGAATTGTTGTTATTTTAATCTTTTTGATACATATGAGGTGACACATTAAATTTTACGACATATTTATAATGGCACACTAATTTTTAGGGTCACAATAAATTTATAATACATTAGCAGTGACACATTACAAAATTTTTGAACATTGTGACACACTAATTTTTTAGTACATTTTTAATGACACGCTACAAAATTTCTAAAATTGTAGCGACATGTTTATCACCTAATTTTTTTGATACATATGGAGTGACACTTTAAATTTTACGATATACTTATAGTGACACATTAATTTTTATGACTCATTTTTGTTTGTCATCAAAATTGGATAAAAATATTAAATTAAAAAAAAACGTTAATTATGGAATGACAAAATTTAATTGGCTAAGAATTAATGCTACAGCAATTACTACGCAGCATCCATTAACTTTGATTGTAAAGCATTTACAAATGCCATTTGTGTTCTATTTAATTACAATTATACCACTCATTTATTTAGTTTCTAATCTCATCTATGGTGCTTAATCCAATGGTCCACAAGTGTGCCTATTTTATCATATTTTAAAGTGTTCATCACAATAACGCCTCCATATATATATATATATATATATATATATATATATATATATATATATATATATATATATATATATATATATATATATATATATATATATATATATATATATATATATATATATATATATATATATGTGTGTGTGTGTGTGTGTGTGTGTGTGTGTGTACTAAAAATGACAAATCAACAAACAATAACAACAAGCAGATTAAGCAAACATTTAGACAGAAATAAGCAGTTTAAAAGCAGTAGCAAACAGTAAATAAGCTGTTTATTTAAAATCCTTAAAACATTTAAAAACTTATAGTAATTAAAAGCAACTTAATTAAACTTGCTGGAAAAGATTACAAGGATGAAATGTAAAATACAATAAGCAGAAAAGCATTAAAATAAGCTAAAGTAGAGTTACTTCTACTCCTAATAATTCTTCAAGCTGTGAGTGAGGGGCTGTTTATAGGCACGAGAAGATGCTTCTAGGTTCCTTGGATGCTCTTGATGCTCTAAGAACAACCTTTAATCTCTTCTCATCATTTTCCAATCATTTGTGTCCCTTGTTTAATGTGTAGACGCGTTCCAACCAATGGGAGAGCAAGGGATTATCAGCGTGGATAAGTGGCAATGCTGTCGGATATGTGTCAAGCTTCTAGAAGAATTTAAGCAGGGTAATTTGGTGAGATGGGGTGAATAGTGGTGAAAGTTGGGAGGAAGGAGAAAGCAGGGTAAAAGGGGTGTTTCTTATTTTTTTTATTGTTGTTTAACTTGTAGACTGGTAAGTGGGGGGTTTAAGGGATGGATGGGTTTAGGGTTTGAGTGAGAGGGGTCAAGTTAAAGGGTTGAGTGAGTTTGGACTGTGGGAGCATAAAATGGAATGGACTGGCAATTTTATAATTAAAAGGAAGGGTTCAAGGGGATTTGGACTATGTATAGTTTTGAAAGGTTTAGGGTTTAGTTTAGGATAAAATTAATTTAACGACTAACTTTGAAAATACTTAGGGACTAAGGCTGAAAAATGAATATGGTTTAAGGTTTGGTTTTGTATTTTCGGGATAAAGGTTGATCCAAAAGTAAAATTCTTTCCCGGCCTCGGCTTTTTGTGCTCTTTCCGAATCCCGTGCCCGTTTTCCTCTGTTTTGTCTTTTCTTCGTCCGTTTTTTCATATCCGTTACCTGCACATGCATAAACACAAAAACACAAATATATTTGGCTTTAGAGGTTAGTTTTGGTCTTTTGGGTCCGGTTTTGATAAAGAAAAGTTATGTGTTTTCACACATACCAAAATACCCCAGACTAGAAGATTGTCGTGTCCTCACGTAATGTCATCAACTCACACTTTTGAAACCAAAATTTCAAACATCTCTTAAATTTTTTGAAAAGTAGCAAAGTATTCAAAAGAAATTACGAAATCAATTAGTTCTAAAAACACCCCGGTTAACCAATTTATAATGCATAAAGTAACTCTTTTTGTATTTTTCTTTAAGTGACGGGATGTTGAACTTTCATTATTATCATAACTTTTAGGATCACTGAATAAGAAGCACAACTTATAAAGAAGCGTCCATACGGATAAAATTCATCGTTCTTGACTTTTCACGAGTCCCCAAACTAAGCTCAAAAACAAAATCACATCTACATACAAATTAGATGTTAACACTACCCATAGATGCTACTTGTGTATGCATAGCTACTTCTCGCTCCCATAATCCTAATTCCTCTAAGGATTTTATTTTGAAAATTATGAGTTTTTTTTCTCTTTTCTTGTTTCGATAGATTTTTAGTCCGATAAAAGCACCGAGTTTAGACGCTAACTAGTTTTCAACCCTTCCCTCGAGAACCATTGCCCACAAAAATGAGGTCCACATCAAGGTCCTACTTTAACACAATTTAGGGGAATATCCTTTTTATTTCAACCGAAATAACTCATCTACGCGTTCAGAGACAGAGGATTTATTTAGATATCACTCGTTGTCGAAGCTTGCCAATATTAACATTTTAAGCACATATTAGCCCTCGGCTTTTGACCTTAGGTAAATTTCCTTCACCTTTTTGAAGCTGAGAAAACGACATCTAACCGTCAAGAAACAGAAAAATTTTATGACTTTGGATTATTACCTTTGTTTACTTTTACCTTTTGAACAACCATGTCAATGTGTTAAGAATTATTGTAATAGTAGGGTTCATGCTGATCAGGTTCCTACTGATAGTTATTTGTGTTTCTGCTGTTAGTGCAGTTACTGCTGATAGTGCAGTTACTACGGATAGTTTTGTTTCTGCGGATAGTAATTAGTTAGTATCCGTATTATTAGTAATTAGTTAGGATATGCATGAGTTATTTTAGGAAGAGATAATGCATATCTTTTACGTGTTTTGTAAGCTGCAGAATTAGGGTTTCTGATAGTATAAAAGAAACCTGCGGCGAGGGTTTATGTACATGTTTTGAAAACATTCTTAGTAAATTAATATAGATCAATAGAGGATCAAGAGTTTTGTATTTATTGTCTTCTTTAACTCTTGTGTTCATATTCCGCGTGGACATAAGTTTAACAGAGATTCTCTATAGTCTGCTTGTGATTACACAGGTTTACTATTTGTTCATTAAGGCTCAAAAGATCTATCTGGGACTGATCTAACAAGTGGTATCAGAGCCTGGTAAGAATCTCTAAAAGAAGATTTCCTTTTCTCTCAAAACCCTAAACACTCTCTAACAATGTCAACTTCAGGATCAGACAATGAGAAAGATAAGCCAGAGTCATCCAGCACTCAGTCTCAAACAATTCAGCAGGTTGTTACCACCATGTCAAACAACAATGCAAAGTTTCCCTATCTGAAGAAGGACGAATACGACATCTGGGCAATGAAGATGGAAAATTATATCACCAACAATGACTACCATCTCTGGAACATTGTTCTGAAAAGCAACAATTAGAAGAAGACTGGAAGAGATACTGATGGTACTGTGATAGTTCTTCCAGCAACAACTACTGAAGAACATATTGCTCTTCAGAGGGAAACAAAGGCTAGGACTACCTTGCTCCATGCTTTACCAGATGAACATATGAGTGACTTCCATCATCTTGATGATGCAAAAGAGATCTGGAGAGCAATCAAGGCAAGGTTTGGAGGTAACGAAGAGTCCAAGAAGATGAGGAAGACTATGCTCAAGTAGAGCTTTCAGGAGTTCACAATTTCTGAAGAACAAGGCATACACAAGGGGTATGACAGGTTTTAGAAAATCTTAAGCAAACTTAATCAGACGAAGTCCAAACCTGACAATGAGGAATGCAACACCAAGTTCCTGCGTGCTCTACCTTCTTCCTGGAGGCAGGTTGCTCTTACTCTCAAGGCAAAGGGTGGCCTTGATTACTTAAGTCTTGATGATTTGTACAACAAGCTTAGAACTCGTGAAATTGATATCAAGGGTCATTCCACCTATTCTCTCACTCCAACAAATTTAGCATTTGTAAGTGCTACCAGTGCTAACACTAAGAAGTCATATGCTGATAGTCCCACCTCGTCATCAGCAGCAACCACATCATACACCTCTCCTGCTAGAAATTCAAAATCTAGTAATATGTTAGAGGATGTGCTTTACTCAGTTGTTGCTGAGAGTGAACCTCAACAGCAGCTGGCTTATGAGGATTTTGAACAAATGGATAAATGGGACTTGGAGGAGTTGGACATAGAATGGCAGATGGCTATGCTTGCTGTAAAAGTCAACAGGTTTGAGAAGAAGTCTAGGAGGAAGATCAATTACCAAGGAAGGGAGGCAGCCAGGTTTGACAGAAAGAAGATTAGGTGTTTTGAATGCAATCAAATTGGTCAGTTTGCCAGAGAATGCCCAGATAAGAAGGGAAGTGACAGGAGAAGATACTCTACATTAAAGCTCAAAGGAAATGAAGAACCTAAACATGCAGCTCTGGTGTTTGTAGATTCATTGGTTTACTGGAATGACCATGAAACTGGAGGAAAAGAGGACAGTTCTCCTCAGACTGGATTGCTTGCTGAGACTAGGGATACTGCTGAGACTGGAGATGCTGAGGAGTTTGCATTGATGGGGATCACATCTCAGGTACATAATTGTATATTTGGTTGTAATGATAGATATGATTCCCTTAAAAGAGAATTTGATGACATTGATGGCCAATATAAAGAAAATTTTATTCAGGTTCAAGCCTATAAGAAAACTGTTAAGACTTTATAAAAGCAAAAGGTTTGGTACCAACAAAATCAATTGGCCCTTGAAGAGAGAATTAAGGTGTTAGAGAGAGATTTAGAGAACACCACTAACTTGTTAAAATTCTCTGAGAAAGAATATGTAAAAGTTAATGTGGAAAAAGAGGATCTAAAGGCTAATTTAGAAAAAGAGGTGGCTAGACATAAAGAGTGGCAAGAACAAGCTAAATATCTAGACAAATTATGGAGAAGTTCTATGTCTGTAAAAACTAAGATGAGGTTGGGCTTCAAGGACTATATTGGTCCAGATGAGGTATATGACCCTAATGACTATAGTGTTTTTAATCTTGTCACTGGGAAGAGGAAGAAAAATATCATAAACCTATTAAATTTGTAAAACAAGGTGAAATGCATACTGTTCCTTCCTCAATCAATGGTATTGTTAGACCACCTAACCCAGACTCAGACTTAGATGAATCACATATGACCTATGGCCAAAAGTCTAATGACTTATCTGAAACTGGCAGTGAAACTAATGATTTTGTCTCTTGTTCTTCCAGTGATAGGACCTCAGAGACACATTCTAAAGACTTTACTAGTTGTGATTCAAGTGAAGATTCTACAACCCCCAAGTCTGCCTCACTCAAGCCTTTACCTATTGACCTTCCCCCAAGAGTTGCCGTTAATGAATCTTCTTCAAAGACAACTTATTTTAAACACATTTCTTGTTCTTTTGATTCTGTTAAAAACAATTCTGATTTTGGTTGTGATTTGAGTAATTTTGTTTATGATAAGACTTCTCATGTTATGAACAAGCCTTTTGTAAGATATAACTTTTCACATACACATCATAACATTAACACAATGAGCACATAGATGGTTTTAGAGAGAGAAAGAGTGGGACATTCTAGTGAGAGAAACTTGTGGAATATTAGATTACCAAAGAACATCCAACCCTCTACCTTGCAAGGTAGAGGGTATTTATAGGTTACAAACTAAACGACCTCCTGACGGCCTGTGGATCAGGGATATAGTGGGTAAAGACCCGACCTTCTTCCACGGTGTTGCACTAAACTATTTTACGCTACTGACTAACTAAATAACTACATAAATACGTAACTAACGATAAGTCTACGAGCTAACTTATGCTAGATAATAGTTGGGGTGACCGATTCTTCAATACTGGAATTTTCTAATTCCTAACAATCTCCCCCGAAGGGAGGTCACCCCAGGTTTTACATTTCAGATCCTAGCAAACAATACTTGACTTTGTTCTTGAGCTCGTAGACAAAACAACTTCAACATCGTGATCTTTGTGCATAAGTAGTGCAACTTCAAAGTCTGCACAGATTTGTACTTTAAGAGGAGGTCATTAATGATCTATGAGATAATAATTAGGAGCCATCTTTTGAGATCATCCGCAATCATCAATCTCTGAGACATCCTTTGTGGTGTTGGTATTATGTGATGTTGTGACTTTAGGACCGACATGCTCACATTCTGGATCATGAAATCTTCACATCAGAGTAGCGGAAGCTTTTGTTGAATCATGATATTGGCAGCAGCGTAGCAGAAGCTTGGTGTGAAAATATCAGAGTCATTGATGCACTAATCATGATTTCTTTGAGTTGAATGTGTTAAGTGAGCATGCGGCTATGGATTGACCGCTCCATTCTGATCAGCTGCAAACGTCGGGCGTACCTGCATACAACAGTTAGCAATAAATCGCACGAAAGTGTCTTTGATCACTTTCGTTGAATTGAGGTACACGGCCCACGGTTCCCCGTTGATCAGTACATGTACTGCCTGTGATCGGGTATAATTCAGAAGAATTTCCTTGACAGGGTTTCGCAGCTGTTCTAGCTGTTCTCAAACCGGAACGTCTCAAAGAAGACAACACGGAGTGAGTGAACCAGCGAATTTTAAGTCCACTGATTGATGAAAAGAGATTTGAAAAACAATCGTGTATTGCTCAATAGAAATTGTTTTTGCAATACAATGAAGGTTTTATTGAAAATCAATTATCAATCATAAAAATACCTTTTGGTTTGAAAAATGAGTACACAGTCGATGTGCTAAAGAAAAGAGTTTTTAAGCACAAAGACCGGTTTTTCAAAGGTATCCGTCAATCCATAACCTGAACCAGGATTGATTCAAGAGATTGAATCGCCCCATTGTTTCTGTTCAGTTGTCACATGGTTGATCTATATAATAGATCTCACATGCCACCTACCAGGAGCTTGTTTGATGTTGGCTCCAGAAGGCTTTCCATCTTCATTGTGAATATGTAAACACATCACTCAGATGTTCTGGCAATACCACAAGGATAATGCGTAGGACTCAAGATATAATCTCTCTTTCCACATTGTGTGAAACAGAGAGTCTTCATTGAAAGTGTCCTAATGAGATTTATTGATGATCTCGTGGCTCTAGACTCAATTTGTGCATATTTGGATCCTATGACGGAGACTAGGGAGAGGGTCTCCTTCTTCAATATCAACCATCTCTAAGAGAACGTCGATAGATAATGTCGGTTCCCCGTGAGAATGAAACAAGCCCTTTTAAGAGGAACTTGAGTGGTTTGGAAAGTTGAAGTGCAGTGCGTCACTGGGTCCATGACGTCTTGTCTTCAATACCGATGTTACCATCAGTAGCATACGAAGTGAACCCGGTTTCTGCCCTAAGGTTGAATAAATGGAGGGCTATTTGTTTTCACCCTTTTCTCATTCAATTCTTTTTAATTCTTCAACCCCTTCAGTGCTTACCGAGACTTCATAGCTAGAACCTTGTTGGGTTTATTCCAGTACTAGCTCAGTCTTAGTCCGCACACTTCCCATATCTCATTTTTCTCCTTTTATCATCATACCTAAGGACTTCTACACTAACTAGTGGATTGTCCCTGGGTAGATCCCTCCGGTTCTGGCGGATCATGGGAACATATACCTAACCTTATCATCCTTATATCACCGTACATAAAGTAAAGTTGGTCGGTCTTTTTGGTATTGTTCGTCTGCCATTGGATCCAATTGAAAACCATTTGAAAATCAATTCAGATACTTGTGATATATTATCAAAGCATTTTGTACCTGAATTGTTTTTGATATTTTTAGAACGAGAACTCCCCCTCAACATGTGCATAAAGTATTTGAAAATGTTTTGCACACGGAGGCAAGAGAAAGAATTAACTTCTTTGATTACCATTTTCTAAAAGATATCAACATCACTTCACACATCAAATCAAGTAGATATAGCATTTCCGGGAAGGATGAGGTTTCCATAAATTTGCTCCCCCTCAATATGTGCCTCAAGGTTTGAAAAGAGTTTTGCACATACTAGAGGGAACCCTTTATCATCAAAGGATTAGAAGCCATATGATCAAGGTACCTTAAAAACAATTAAAGTAGAATTTTTCAAGGATTTAAGTGTTGGGTACCCTGATGACTTGAATTTGCAATGAGAGTTCTCCCCCTTAAAATATGCTTCGAGATTCGAAAATTGTTTAGCACATATAAGAGAGAAGTTTGCACAAAAATAAAAATTGGTCATCTTATCTTTTAACATCTTTCATATTTATATCACATTTTCTCCCCCGATCAAAAATCTTAAATCCTTTGAGATTTTGGATCTCAAGTGATTTAAATATGTATGAGGTAAAATATTTGTAGGAGAAAAATGTGTCCGATTTATATGATAAAAAATGGACAACACATATGTTTCCCCCTTTTTACAAGGGGAAACCATAGTACAAATCCTAGCATTATTACATGTATTACAGTTGTTTATATTTGTTACACCACATATTACACATAGTTAAAAGCACACCATAAACAATATCCCGACGAAGTCTTCATTCAGTCCTCTGAAGAAGTTTGTAGTGACCATCACGGAGCCTTCCACCAACAAAACTTTCAAGGCTGCGGAAGATCCTTCGTGTCTTGAGTCTTCGTCTGATTGCAGCAATGAAGTGTTCACATCTCTTCACGTCATCATCAGTCCAAAACATGGTTTTAACCCAAGATTTCATATCAAGTTTGGCTTCTTTCACTCTGGTGTCAAGTTCTTCTTCGACCAATTTGAGCGTACCATCACTAAACTTGTAGAGTTCGCATAGACGCATAAGCATACGAGATCCATATCTGTTGGTGAAGATGACGGCTCTAGGGGTGTCAAGGACTTTGTATTCTTGATGAAATTCATGCCCAGTTGCATTCCATTGAGGACTTGTAAGGTTGATCCTGGTTTGGTAGCTTTCAATGCCAAGCTGGAAGTCCTCAACTCGTTTTCGAATGACTAAGCCCCTGATCCAAAGAGTGACAGCTGCAGAGAGGGCCGTTTTCTCACGTACAGGTAAGTGCTCAAGGTGTCCTTGAAGATTTAAGAGATAGAGATCTTCGAAATCATTTGGCAGAAGATGTTTGAAGTCGTTCTCTTCAATAGTATACACTTTGAAGTCAGCTCTTTTAAGGACAATCTTCTTCAAGTACTCATATCCATAGATAGGGAAGATCTCTACGCTAACAACACTTAAGATTTGCAGCTTTGATCTGACATCATTGCGTCTTTTATCAGCACCATGTCTTTCGATGTAGAACTTCTTCTTTTTGAACCACCAGTGAGAAATTCCATAAGAAGCTGCAATATCATACTTTTGTTCTTCAGCAGCCCAGAATTGATCAGGAACCATCTGTTCAAGCCCTTGATCAGAGTAGGTTGCAGCTTTCATCTTTGATATTGATAGAGCAGGCCTTCTTTCAGCAGAGCGAGCACACAGATAGTCCAAGTCGTGATTGAAGAAGAATTCAGCCTGAATGGTTATCTGACCAGGCTCACCACCAAGAGGAAGAGATTTGTTGACATTGAAGCGACTGATTTGCTCACTGACTTGGTCATTCAGCATCTTATGGCATTCTTCCATCTGATATTGAAGATGATTTGCATCAGAATGGAAGACTTTGACAATTTCGTAAGCTTGACCTTCTAGATCTCTTGGAGTTATGGATGAGATACACTTCCGCTCACAGAACCATTTGATAAAACTTCCCATATCACCAGTGTAGTGCAGAAGAGAGTCTTCGGCTGGAACTTCATAATTATTCGTGATAACCGATGCCCAATTGTTGTCAGGAATCATAGAGTCAGACTCTGGGATGGTCCATGTGGGTTCTGGAGAAGGAGGTCTATCTTCCACAATGCAGCTTTGAATTGTGTCTCTTGAAGGTGCTACCCTGGATGTGCTCGTGCGATTCCCAGCCATGTAATTGTCAAACCAATCTTCTGATGGCTTTGGAATATGCTTCGTCGACGCATCATCTTCATCTGGATCTGAGTCAGCCATGACTTGCGACTCTTCGTGAACTATTTGATCATCAGGAATTGAGTTGGATGTGGACATGAACCTTGAGTCTACCGTCGTCCATGCAGCAGATTTCTTCTTAGTATTCTGATCTTTTGTAGGACCTGATTGATTAGAAGGTTTTGGCGGTGATGATGGTGGTTGTGGTGGAGGTGTGATGGTTGTCGTAGAAGGATTACTAGCTCCAGAGGTTCCAGCGCCTCCCGTTGGTGGCGGAGGTGGAGGAGGATCATTGCGGTTCTTCATCAATGTTTCCATCACAATCGTTCTCCTTTTCTTTTTAGCTTCTTTTTCCCCCACGTCAATCATAAACTGCTCATCATTGTCGAATTTAATGGATTCCTCTAGTGCCTCATAGAGTTTCCTGTGAACCTCATGGTTGTCCTCTTCAACTTCATACATCCTTTCACACAGAGCTGCTCTCATATCGGAGATGGGGAGATCCTTGAATCGTCTAAGAAGTGGAGCCTCCATAGCCCATTCCACAACATCCTTGACTTCTCCTTCAATAGCGGCAGTAACCGCTTCATTGAAGTTGAGGTGCTCCAATCTGTAGACACGATCCACCAGAGAATCAACAGATTTAGGAAGTTGCCTTTCCAGAGCATCTATCCTTTTAATGGCATTATCCAACAGTTGATCAGAGGTGAGAATCTGTGGAGGGGAAGCTGGTGGAGCCACTTCATCTGCAATTGTAATGACGGGTTCTGGGTTTGGTGACATTGTTGGTGGTGTTTGTACAGTTGATTGAGTAGGTAAGGGAGGTGGAAGTGCAGTTGATAGTGAAGATGCAGTCATTGGAGGAATGGTTGACGTATCTTGCTGAATGCTGACATTATACATGGATTGTGCAGAATCTAAGGTTTTGTCATTAATGAATTGATCACCAAAAGAGAAATCTTCATCAAGATTCTTAAGTGAGGAAAGAGAGTTAGTAGACAGATTTGGTTCATCCATCTTCAAGGTCTCATCAGATCTTGTCTCAAGGTTCTCCTGCGAGCCCTTTTGTAACAGAGTGTCAACATTCAAGCCAGATTCAGTCTCACCAAGTGTAAGAGATTCCTTAAACGTTTCAGGCACCTTGACCACTACAGATTGTTCTTTTTCATGAGATGAATCTGTTCTTCTCTTCAGCTCATATGGATTTGTGGTGCTTGATGGAGATGATGAGATAGTTAACAGCATATGAGCAGCTTGTTCAGTTTCAACACTTGCAACTCCTTTACCCTTGTCAAGTGTAATTGGGTTTGTTTGTTGAGGTAGTTGAGCGGGTTCTCTTAACACAATTCCACCTACTGGAGCTTTCACATTCTGACTTTCAAGGCTTTGCTGAATTCCAAGTTGCAGATCAGCATCATCTTCATCAGTTAACCTGGTAGCATCCCTTGGTGTCTCAGTGTCCTTACCAGTTTCCTTCTCCACTTTCTTCCTTTTAACATTCTGCTTCTTGGATGTGGTGTCTGACTGTTGTGACCTTTCACGTCTCTTTTTAGGAAGAGAGGCATAGGATGCTTGTGAGGCAGACTTGGTCATGGGAGCATTTGGTTGTAGAGGAGAGGATGTGACATCAGCAGAGAGTTTGGTTGCTCTTTTCTTGTATTGCTTGAAGTAGTCCATTTTCTTGATATCTTCTGTGAGAAGACAGTCAGGAATTGGCAAACCAAATATTTCATTGACCACACCTCTAGGAACATATTTTAGGTTTCCCAAGACATATTCTTCTTCAGCCTTATGTAGAGTTGATTCACTCCTAGGATTGAATTTGTGAGTTTGTTGTAAGTGCTGGATAACAAGCTTAGAGAATCTGATGCTGGGAATTACAAGCTTGTTCTGTTTCTTTCGGCCTTGAGCTTTGTTCTGGAAATTGATTCTGTCAGATATGAATGTGTTCATTGATAACGAAAATTCTTCCCAAATTCGATCTGATACATTCACATCAACCCTATTAACGATTCCCCATAGGATTTGCAAGATAGGGATTCTCACTTTATGGAACCCTGATGTTTTGCCAGATAAGCACAAGTTCAGAATTGTCGTAATGGCTCTCCAGGGTTGATACATGTGTCCAGTGATGATGTCAGATGCTCTTGAAATGCTGTTCTGATAACCCAATCCAATAAGAAAGACAATCAAGTCGTCAGCACCAGGTGGAGATTCAGAACGAAAGTCAGGGTTACATGGTGTGATTCCAAGAGCCTTGCTCAGAATATCAGAATCAATAGTGAACTCCATATCATCAAGCATGCAAGAGTATCGAGCTGTGATTTTGTCCCATTGAATGGTGTTCCAGAACTGTTGAATGTAAATGGAGGGAATTGAGCATTGCTTGGTAATAGCTCCAAAGAAGTTTGTGTTTTTGAGGATGTCAATAGAAACTTTGAGTATCGGATTATGTTGAAGCTTTTGTAAGTCCACATAACAGTTGCTTTTTCCGATATCAGCCCATTGACTCCTGGGAAGGATTTCTTCGTCTGAGAGAACTTTGGATGATGCCGAAGGGGTAGCGCTCTTTTCTAGGATTGAACTTGCCATTGATATTCTGAGTAATCATACAATCAATAGTAATGAATGGGAACAGGTTAGATGATAAATGGTAAGTGAGACAACATTGAGAGCACCCTTATGGCATAGAAGTAGTAACTCAGAAGGAGTCCCCAAAACACATACAGAGAAAGATAGAGAGGCATAGATTACAAATACATGACAACTTTCAAATATATGATACCATTCATAATTGAGATATTTCAATGAAGTACAGTCATATAGATAAATAATTACATGACGAGCATATAAGTGATTTAAAGGGCAAAAGAGTGCATTTCAAAGAGATCATGACATGAGCCAAGATACATATGTAAAAGTGATATAACAAATATGTATGAGGCAAAAAGTAACATTTGGCAGTCGTGAGATAAGCCAAGTACCTTTTGCCTAAACAGAGATGTCATAACAGATTACATAGAGTATGTTGATTCAACAAGTCGAATAAGCAGATCCTAAGTGTTGAGAAAGTGAGATCATATTTAGCACAAAGACCTTTGAACATTTTAATAATCCTTGATCCTAATACTAATTCTCAACATGAAAGTGAACAATGTTGCAGACTTGTAAAGACAAGTCGTCATCTAGAGCCACAGACAAGTCGCTAAAAGATAAGCATTCTAAGTCGCTATGCTAATTCGCTAGCATGTAAAGTCAAGTCGCCATGAACAGTAACACACCCAAGTCGCTATCAATTCGTTAACTAAGTCTCTAGGTTACTAATTCGCTAACTTGTAAATACAAGTCGCTAACTGCTAACTTGCTAACCAAGTCGCTACAAAACAGTCAACCTAGTCGCTAGGTAACTAATTCGCTAACTTGTAAATACAAGTCGCTAACTGCTAACTCGCTAACCAAGTCGCTACAAAACAGTCAACTAAGTCGCTAGGTAACTAATTCGCTAACTTGTAAATACAAGTCGCTAACTACTAACTCGCTAACCAAGTCGCTAGAATTTAGTGAACTAATTCGCTACAGAAACGTAGTCGCTAACTTGAACACTAACTCGCTATGAAGAACATTCAGACTAAGTCGCTACCAAGAACAGTTTAACTCGCCACCAAGAACACTAAAAAATTCAACAGGCAAACCACCCAATCCACCAAACAATCATTATCCTTTCATGGTAACATATACAACAATCACAAAATAATGCACCAACACTTAGAATATATGCAATCATAATAATCATCAACCCTTCGAACCTAAGAGGGAATCCAACAGTCACAGTACACGAGATGCACGTTCGAATCTGGTAAACGTGACAAGTTAGAAACACAACACAAACGCTTAAGAGAGCTAAGATAAGAGTGATTCGAGACAAACCTCTTGCTAAGTCGCTAGGTAGAGCAATTAAACGAAGAGAAGAAAAAAAACGAGAGAGAGAAAAAAGAAACTTGTTTGAGAAGAGATCAGGTAATACGCTAGGGGTATTCAAACTAACTTTGGCACTATGACACATTTGGTCCTCGTGGTTTTAGAATGAGAGGTAAAACGCTAGTGCAACACAACATTCACATATAAGACAAGTTTGGTCCCTATGGTTTTGAGGAAGGAGTGGTAAGATGCAAACACAGAATATAGACTAAGTCGCTAGCATAGATTATCACAATGATCAACATGAATCAATTAATCATTTAGACCAATAGGCATTTAATACTAGGCACTTAATACGAAGGTACACAATGATAATCCTATGAGCAAGATACGACCACAACCAACAGAAACCATAACCCGATAGTTACAGAGGCAAGACACAACCTCAACATGCAAACGAGCAAGCATTATAACCAACACAGAAGCCAATGGCATAGATAGTCAAGAAAAACATATACACAGTCTCTCCCTCAATCAAGTTCATCAAAGAACATTGATTGACATAAGTTTACCCTGATAAAATAGAAACAAGAATATTTCAATTGTTCGAACTTCATCTATGATCCCGTGCCATTATTGAATGACATTTCTAGGACCGTAGATGTTATCGATAACAGTGAAAATATTCTTTATTAGATAGGAAAAATGTGATAAAATTGTACATTTAAAGAATTTAAACAGGATTTTTTTTTTTTTTTTTTTTTTAAAAAAAAAAAACTCGATTTATACAAAGATATGGATGAACGAGTCCTGATTCAATGATGAATAGGAGTCAAAGTAAGTAGTGCATCAACTGTTGCACGCTATAGCTCCTGAATGAGTTATGTTCATTTCTGATGGGAACCAAGTCATGAAGTTCCTGATTGAGTTGAGCATTGTACCTGAAAAAGACTGAGAGCACATTGTACTGGAAGCACATGTAGATTTGTACATAGAAGAGTTAGTGACATGATTAGTCTCACATTTGGATGCATCACAGTATACTACAGACTTATCATTAATGGAGATCCTATTAGGCTCTACATTCTTGAAAAGTTTACCTGTAGGAATCCATTTGAGGCATGATCTAGGGATGTAAGTTCGTTTAAGTCCTGTAAACTTAAATAATCTACCAGTGGGAATCCATTTGAAGCCACAGTGAGTTGAACTAAATGAGTGCACACCCTTGTTTTGACTATTTGTCTTTTTGTGATCAGAGAATTTCTTAGAGGATTGATCTGTCAGACTATGTTTTGCATGATACCTAGTTAAGCTTATAGCATTTCTGATTTGTGGGTGATGTTCATTAGTCCTATGCTTGGGATTCATCATATCTGAACTAGGCAATGAAGTGACTGGTTTTGACAAAACAGACTTATTATCAACTTGGGATGTAAGCTTAGATTTCAATGGTTTAGCTCTTTCAGACCTAAAGGCATTAGGTTGTTTAATAACTGTTTGTTTCAAGTGGTTCTGAACCGTTGACTTTCCCAAAGTTGAAGGTTTTGCAGACTTAGCGTTCATCCTATTTCCAACATACTTCATGAGCTCATTTTTTAGGGCAACAATATTGAAGCTCTTATCCTGAAATTGTGCTTTGAGGTCATCAATATCTTTCATCAAGAGGTTAGATTGATTGACTAACTTAGAGTTTGTTTCCTCAAGGTTCTTTCTTAAATGCTCATTTTCTCTTAGAAGGTTGGACACACTTAGAGCTAGTTCAGAATTCCTAGATTCTAGTGTATCACTTATCTCATGACAGTCATATTTCTGGGCTTCTGAAAGAAGCGATTTCAGATTACTTATGGTCGAATCTTTGTCCTGAATCTGGGATTTTAACTGATTAATTTCAAAAAATTCTCTAAATTCTGGAAGTTCCATATTACTACACTGTTTTTTTGCATGAAACATTTCATTCTTATGTTGTATTTCAATTTGCAAAGAGATACAGTGTTTTTCAAGAATTGAAAATTTGTTTGAAAGCTCATCATATACCCTTTTTTCAATCATGTTACTTGCATTAGATTCAGACAAAACAAAGATTGATTCCACATTGTTATGTTCAGGATAAGAGTCATGTACCTTTTTGTGAGAATTTGTGTGATCAGATAAGTGTACCTTGTTGATTGATACCTTTTCTGACTCTGAGAATTTGAGATCAGTGATGTTTTCTTCATCCTTTTCCATCACAACTGAGATTCTGCAATCAGTGTCTTCTGCTGATTCAACTGGACTGAAGCATGACACGTCATCATTGTTCCATGGACACTCTTGACACTCATTCAATTCCTTCAGCTTGTTATTCTCTTTTGCAGCTTCCTCGATGTATGTTTCCATATTACTCATAAGTTGAATAAATGAGTTTCTGAACTAATGAATTTCCATTCCCGTGTGCTTCTTGAAAGACATTCCAGTCATGATGTTATCAAAATCTGAGGAGTATTCTTCCCGGGTAAGTGGCTGAAATTGGTTGAAGATGGTTTGGAGAGCAGCATGAGAATCATCCGTTGAGAGCTTTTCTTTGGTAATTTGAAACCTCAGTCGTTCTAGGTTAAGCAAAACAGTTCTTGTTAAAGTGGGAAAATCCTGACGAAGGATGGCACAACTTGTTCGATCCATGGTTGTTGATAAGAGTAATTTGAGAAGCTGACTGAGATGTTGAAACGGCTCACTGGTGCATTCCACATTCTTAGCATCATCTGAAGACATTAAGAGTGACTTATTTGAGTTGTTCTGATTGATCGATACTGAATCATTAAGTGTGTGGCTTTCAGATAGGCATTCTGTTTCACAATTCTGTGCTATGTCATAGAGAGCAAGTACTTTGGTGATTAAAGGATCCATGATGACTGACATTGTGTTATTATGAATTACTCCCCAAGTCTCTAGAGAATTAGAATCAACTCGCTACCAACTAAATAGCACTAATCCCAAGTCGCTAGAAGATTCTACACCAAGTCGCCAACACTTAATTCGCTACCATGCCAAGTCGCTAGAGTTCCAAGTCGCTAGCCAGATGTAAGTCGCTAAGTAGTAACTCGCTAACACTCAAGTCGCTAGCAAAGTTTCGGCAGCAATTCACTACACAAGTCGCTAACGATGCAAGTCGCTAAAGAGCAACTCGCTACAGACCAAGTCGCTACCACCAAGTCGCTACTCGTAGTGGAGAGTCCACTATTTGTACTTTAACTCGCTAGATCTAACTCGCTAGCTCCAACACTGTAAGTCGCTAAAAAAATGTGAAGCAAGTCGCTAACAAGAAAACTACTCCGTGAGCTAAGTCGCTAGCTTGAAAAACCATATAAACATCACTTTTCAATCCAAAAACAACCCAACCAAGATGATTCAAGCTTTCCAAATGAAAACCTAAACACTTGTGATGATTCTAAACATGAAAGTACTATCAAAATTCAAACTTTAACACAATAAATCAACCAAATGATGCAAAAACCACTAAACTTTTTCAAACTCAAAAACCACCTAAAAACCACTAGAAATCCAAAGATGTGTAAGATATGATCTAACCATGGCTCTTGATACCAATTGTAAGATATAACTTTTCACATACACATCATAACATTAACACAATGAGCACATAGATGGTTTTAGAGAGAGAAAGAGTGGGACATTCTAGTGAGAGAAACTTGTGGAATATTAGATTACCAAAGAACATCCAACCCTCTACCTTGCAAGGTAGAGGGTATTTATAGGTTACAAACTAAACGACCTCCTGACGGCCTGTGGATCAGGGATACAGTGGGTAAAGACCCGACCTTCTTCCACGGTGTTGCACTAAACTATTTTACGCTACTGACTAACTAAATAACTACATAAATACGTAACTAACGATAAGTCTACGAGCTAACTTATGCTAGATAATAGTTGGGGTGACCGATTCTTCAATACTGGAATTTTCTAATTCCTAACACCTTTTAAGAGGAAATCATGTTTTGTTTGTGGTAGTACATTTCATCTTATTAAAGATTGTGATTTTTATGAGAAACAAATGGGTGTTTGTACTTATCAACAGAAGCATAGACCAATATGGAATGATGTGACTAATATTCCTCCATTTTTTCCTTCTGGAAAACATGTGAGGACTGGCAGAACAATCCTGCTGGTAGACCAGTTCCTGCTGGTAGACCAGCATCTGCTGGTAAACCAGTTTCTGCTGGTAACCCAGTTTCTACCAATAGACCATTTTCATCATGTTGGAGAAGAAATGTTCCTACGCCATTAATCAGACCAACAAGTACTTATTTTCAAAATTGATATAGGCCTGTTAATCATGACCCATTGAATAAAAGGGGGGTAAGGTGGGATACTGCTGTTAAGACCTCAACAGGTTGCTCTTGGAGACGAAATAGACCACCTTTCATGAAGGATTCCAAGAATAATGGTGGATCTCATCAATCTGCAGGTTTTTCTAATTTGATCCACAAGGCAGGCCCAAGTCAGTAATGACTTGGGTCTCCATGTATACTAATGTTGTTGTATATCTTTTAACTTGTAGGATGATCCTCATACAAATAAATGTTTAGGTATTTTTGATAGTGGGTGTTCTAGGAGTATGACAGGGAACAGGGAAAGATTGCATGATTTTGCCCCTATTCATGGAGGCACTGTTACTTTTGGAGGAGGAGATGGTAGAATAACAGGGAAAGGAACCATTAGAACTTCCAAGCTGGACTTTGAAAATGTGTACTATGTGGAAGAACTTAGAAACTTCAATCTATTTTTTGTGTCTCAAACATGTGACAAGAAGAATAGTGTTCTATTTACTGATACTGAATGTCTTGTGCTTTCTAAAGACTTTCAGATACCTGATGACAATCAAGTAATGCTGAAGGTACCAAGGAACCATAATCTGTATACATTTAATCTTAGTGATGTCCAGCCTGAAGGAGAGTTGGCTTGTTTGGTGGATAAATCATCCTTGGATGAATCTAACAAATGGCATAGAAGGATAGCTCATGTTAATTTCAAAACTATCAACAAGCTGGCAAAACATGGTTTAGTTCATGGTCTTCCTTCCAAAGTCTTCACTAATGAGCATAATTGTGTAGCTTGCAACAAGGGAAAACAGCACAAAGCTTCTTACAAATCCATTACTGCTGTCAGCACAATTTCAGAACCTTTGAAGCTTCTTCACATAGACCTCTTTGGTCCCACATCTATCAGAAGCATTGATCACAAGTACTATTTTCTGGTGGTTACTGATGACTACAACAGGTTTTGCTGGGTATTCTTTTTGGGATCTAAGGATGAAACATTTCAGGTTCTTCAAAACTTTATTGCCCTAGTTGAGAACCAGCTGAATAAAAAGGTTAAAGCCATAAGGTGTGTGTTAGGAATTGGAAATTCCATTGTGAAGAGTCGGTCACCCCAAATATTATCTAGCATAAGTTAGCTCGTACACTTGTAGTTCATTACGTTATTTATTAGTTAGTTAGTTAGTTTAGAGCAACACCGTGGAGAACGGGCGGGTCTTTACCCAATGTATGCCTGATCCACAGCCCGTAGGTGGCGTTATATGTAAAAACTATAAATAGCCCTCTCCTCATGTGGAGAGGGTTGGTGCTTTCATTTTTCTCTAATCATACAACTTCTTTTTCTCTCATCTCTTTCTCTCTCTAGAAAGTATCCCACCCATCTCTCTCTCTAAAATCTTCTTAGTTGATTCAATCCTCATACATATTCTTTGATTAAAACAATAACCAATATCCTACAATTGGTATCAAGAGCCATGGTTTGATCTTGGATATTGTGTGTGCTCCGATTTTAGTTTGGTTATTGTTGGGTTTTACTATGGTTCGAATTTTTGCCTCATTTTCTCATCAAGTTCAAATCTTATTTGGCTACAATGGTTAAAAGTTTGCATTTTTATTGTTAAATGTGTTAGATATGCTTTGTATAATGTTTGGTTAAGTCTTTTTACAAGTTTTGGAGCTATTTGAATGATTTTCGAAGCACCTATTCTCGGTGGCGAGTTAACACATTTCTGAAGGCGAGTTGTTTACTAAACAGAAAAAAAAGAAGGTAGCGACTTGTTTTTTAAAATAGCGACTTGTACTCCTTTTTGGGTAGCGACTTGTACTCTTTCTTTTGGGTAGTGACTTGTGCTCTATTCAGAGTAGCGACTTGTGCTCTATTTAGAGTAGCGACTTGTTCTATTCTTTAATAGCGACTTGCAGTAAAATACTCTGACCTTCATCCTAGCGACTTGTATTGGTTTTATGAGTAGCGACTTGTTCCTTTGTTTCATAACACACTCAAGTATTTCAAAATCGTTAAAACTTTTGTGCCTTTGTTTTGATAACATCTAAACAAAATCGTTAAACTGATTAACACAAGATCTCAAATCAGTTCATAACACACTCAAGTATTTCAGATCTATAAAGATCACAAGTGCTTGAACTTTTCATCATAGATCCTTCTTTTTGAAGCCATACTTCATTTAATATCCGAATAATTAAAAGGAAAACAAAAACCTCTAGGTCTCATCTTCCTCTCGATTCAGTTTCAACAAAACAAGAAAGATCAATGCAAAACCTACCTGTGTTCGGATTGACCAAGAACAAAGGACAATGTGTTCTTGTTTGAATCTGTGATTGATTCGAAGGTGTTTGTGTTTGTATGTTGGTCAGATATTTATGAGATTAATCAAAGGGACGGTATCCTGAGTGATACAAAGTGTGACTGCGTTTTTAAGGATTAGGGTTAAGAGTAAGTTAAGAGAGGGATTTATAAGCCGTTTCTTAGGGTTAGTGGTGATATTGGACATTGGCCTGAGTTAAACTTTTGTGGGCTTCACATATTTTATTTGGCCGGTGCATACTGAGATATATGGGCCTTATTTAAGTGTTCTTGTGGGCTGCGTTTTTCATAGAAACGATTTTAATATCACAATCTTGCGTGTTATATTACATTCTTGGTATTAATGTCACATAAAGAGGTCATCTCCAATTGTGAACTGACATTGGACTTTTCTTAGAAACATAAGTTCATTTCACATTGAAGCATATTTAAGTTTATGCATAAGTTTATTTAAGTGGTATTTCACATTGCACATTGGGTAAAGTTGGTGGTTTTGTTTGGCCGTGTACATCCTATTACATGGAAAATCATTTGTAAGTGGAAATTATTTTGGGGAAAGATTATTCGGGCTCGTCTTGATTTTAGTAAAATCCCGCGAAAGATTCTATTTTTTCGGTTCAAATCATAGACTTGTAAAATCCCGTGTATACTACAACATCATGTCTTACTCTACTGACCTTGTGATTTCAGAAGTGCTTAAATTGTATGATGTTGTAGACAACTATGATAATGAACGCTACACTGAACGATTAAAGATGCTTGAATTAATCAATGAGGATGTGAGATCTTCGTGTTCAGAGTCTGAAGAGAGAGAATTGCACTTGTTTAGACTACAGAATGCCATGCATAAGCAAAGTAGCATTGAACCTTATCATCAACTTCACTCACATCTCATGTTACTCACACCGATAGGAATGGAACGAACATGCAATGCCCTTTTCCGTCAAGATTTGTCCACATTAACGGGAACATTACTATTGAACTTAGAACAATTGGAACAACAAATTGATAAAGAAAAGGTTCAAAAGGATTGTTCCAGTGCTGCACTTCAGGTAATCCACAACCAATTTCAGCCATTCATCAATGAGGAATATTCAGCAGACTTTGATCAACATGTGACTGGAATTTCTTTCAAGAAACATACCGGAATGGAAATTCATGAGTTCATCAATACCTTTATCCAACTTATGGATAATGTGGAAAAGTACATTAAGGAAGCTGCTCAAGAGGATGATAATATGAATGAGTGTCAGGTGCAATTAAGTGAAAGTTGTGATAAGTCGGATAATGTTTCAGTTGAAAGGTCGGGTGTTGCTGAATGCAGAATATCAGAGACAACAATGAATGATGTAACCAGCTGCTCGGTAACTCCTGTCACAAAAGAAGTGGATGATGTGAACAGTAAAATGAATGAATGTGGGGTGCAATCAAGTAGTATTATGGTTGATTCGGGTAATGCAACGGATGATGTATCAGTTGTCACTGAATGCAATAGTATAGAGAATGACAATCTCGATACAAGCAACAGCTCAGTGACTCGTGCTAAACAGAATGCAGAAGCAGATTTCAGAAAAACAAATGAACACGTGTCATTTGCTGAGGTACCCTTAATTGAACAACAAAATGAATCTGTTAATGTTCTTAAACAAACTGATCACGATGCTGAACATGATTCTAACAAATGTTCTTTGACTGAAGCTGAGTCTGAAACTAGTGTTTTCAAAACTAACAATATGGTTGATAAGAAAAAGTACGATGAACTTTCAAACAGATTTTCACAACTTGAAAAACATTGCATTTCACTTGAAATCGCAATACAAAGTAAAAAGGAAAGTTTACAATCTCATAAACCATGCAAAAATCTAGAATTTCTTGAATTCTGTGAATTTTTTGAAATAAACACTTTGAAAGCTTAGCTTCAGGACAAAAACTTGACAATCAACAATTTGAAGAAACATATTTCTGATATGCATGTGAAAAGTAATTTGGTTACAAGTAATTATGATGTTAATGCTATTGATGATATTCAAATGAGAAATGATGAATTAGCGGTTTGTGCGGCCAAAGTACTAAAGGAAAATGAGTCTTTGAGAAAGCATCATATAGAACTAAGTGACTCTGTCAAAGAAGCTAGAACTAAGTCATTGGAAAAAACAAACTATTTGATTGAAAAAATTGATGAACTCAAAGCTCAACTTCAGGATAAGAGTTTCACAATAGTTGCCTTAAAGAATGAGCTCAGAAAAACAACAGGGAATAGTGTGAACACTAAGTTTGCAAACCCATCAATCTTGGGAAAACCAGTTGTTAGACAACCGACTGCATTTAAGTCTGAACGAACAAATTTTTCAAAAACACGGTTTGCCTCCCAAGCTGATGCGAAACAAGTTTTGTCAAAACCAGTCACTTCACTTCATTTTCCTAAGAATTCTCATGATATGAATGATTTGTTCAAGAACTATGATCTAGAAAAAGCTAGGAAAAAGGCACAGATTAGAACAGATGGAATTTTAGGTGCTAGACCTAGGGTGATGAATTCTACGAGGTTTCAAGACACTGCTAGTAGTTTTAAACCATCTCCTAGGAACACTCAACTAAACACTAGGGATTGGCTTGGATCTAAGAGTAGTTGCATTTTGAATAAAGCTATTCCCATAGGAAATCACTCTAAGAACTCTAGATCAGTTTCTGAATCCAGACGAGCTGTTTGCTCAAATTGTCTGAAATGCATCTTTAAGGCACATCATGATAACTGTTTTTCTACATCCCTAATGAAAGTAAATGCTCGTCCAAAGGTTTAACCTGTTAAGTATAGGATTTTCACTAGGTCATCTACTGTGTATATGAAGCAAAACAATCTGAAAACTTCATCTAGATGGATACCATCTACTAAATCTTTGGAAACTAGGAATAAGGATAAGTCTTCCACTATGCATAAGAAGCCTAACAATCCTAGACCTAGCTATAATTGGATACCGTCGGGTAGAATGTTTAAGGATGCTGGACTTAGGTGGATACCTACCGGAAATCTACTTACCGATGACAAAATCAAGGTTGACTGTGAATCCCCAAAGGGTTTGGATACTAATGTCACTAACCAAAATATATGCAATCAAGTTTGTAATATTAGTGCAGGCAGTCCTTACTCAGTTGCAGATACTTCGATCCTGCACTACATGGACTGGCTTAAAGTATGGATTACAAATGGATTGATATCTCATAACTCACGGGTTCAAGTAACTCAATATTGATATTCATTCGGCTATGACGTCTGTTCACATCAGTTCAGGCCTCGTACTTCATCATTATGGTGTCTGCAGATAACACTTCAGGCCCCGTTCTTCAAAGAAAAGAAAAGTGTATGCTCTTTTGTGCGCTTAATCTTCAGCTAAAGAGAAATTCTCTCGTGAATGGCCATTCTCATCTACATTCTCCATCTTCGAGCTTCATGCCTTTCTCCATGTTTGTTTTGTCATTAAGTGGATCTACATTCATTGGAGTTCACTGGTTCAAATCAAAAATGGCAACTTCGGATGCAATTTTTAAGGGGGGAAGTGCATCTACATATTGATGGATGTTTGTATAATGGTCAGATTACTCAAGAAGCCTAATCTCCAGTTATTCCTCAAGGCGTTGTTAATGACTATCATTGCAGTTGCACTCATGAATAGTGATCCGCTCTTTGGTATTCCTTTGCCAAATCTTTACGGATCATTGTTTCATTGTTCTTTCCTAAATGTGCACTCTGTAAATCAACCACATGAACATTAAGGAAAATGACTTCCTCATCCGCTTAAAAACATTATTGGTGAATCTTCCAGATCACATTCTACATGTATACCTTAAGGAAGAATGCATTGATGTTGAGGAATCATTTGCTCTGGTTCATTCAGTGGGTCAATGTACATTCGGTTGTATATTTATTCACGTGTTGGACATTTGACACAAGTTGATTACTTCGAAGTTACTCTTTTATCACTTATTTGCGGTTGAAGTTGACATTCACAAAGGCGTGTTCTTATTTGATAACTTGCTCGGGTCTAAGAATTTTAAGTTGAAGACTTGGTTTATCTAGTTACCAGCTGTCGGGATGGATGATTGAAGACCTGGTTAACTATCACTTTAAGGAGTTACATAGTTTTACTCAGTGACACACGCAAATGTCGTTGTGGATAATCGCAAGACGTGTTAATGTCTCATACTTTGGTTGAGTATTGAGTACTTAGAGATTTGCTTGAAGCATAAATTCTTGACACCGTTCTTCTAACATTAGTGCAAGCTTAAGATGCAAATGCGGAGAATTCTACTTCAGTTTCAAGTTTGGTATATCGGGTTTTCTTCATCAGTGGTCACTTCAAATTGTCTACGAATGGATTGATAAAGATAGTCATAGAGAGTTTCTATAGCAGTTGATTCTCACAAGATTCATATGAGCTATTTTTTGTTCTTCTCTATTTCAAGAATATTTGGTATGTATAATGTGTTGCTGATTCTGAGGTATCAAAACCAGCAAGGGGGAAGGAGACATACATCTAAACACACAACGAGTACACGTGATGAACCTAATACTTCTTCTCTGTTGAAGTAATCCCGGGAAAGACAAATGTCATAACCGTAGAGAAACTCAGTGTTTACTCATAGCCTTTGGTGTGTTAATTCTAACTATTTGGGGGAAGGATGTATTATTCCAACCATTTGGGAGGAAGTGGTCTCTGGATACTTTTGGTATGTGTTAACTCAACCCTCAGTAGAAGGAAATATGAGAGAATATTTGGAACGTGAGATGATATTGCTTATCGACATCTTCTATATGACTTATGATAAAGTGCTTCCGGTTAGTGTTTCATGTACACAATGTAATGATGATTCCAATGAGGTCGCAACCATCAGGGGATAGATATGTAATGATGATTACGATGATAAAGTTACTGTGATGTCGTTGTTTCTACTCTGGTTGGGTACTTGTGTATATAATGGAATGATTGGTTATATGGAAGATATCTGGAATGCACTTGGTAAAATGAAGATGTTGTTATATTGTTCCCTTGAATAGACAACTGCTTAATCTCGAAGATTAAGGTGTACATCGGGGATGCACAACAGGTTCATGTGATCGGTCGTAATCAGTTAATCCGAATTTGATAACCACTGAGACGATCAATGTTTCAACTTGTTACTTCGGTGTTCTTGTGTTCTTCGGGGTGTTGAGCTTCATTATATGAGACCGTTTTTATTCGTTTCTACTGCTTGGGGAAATGGTCTTTATTCTTAGTCTGTCGGTTTAGGGGGAAGCCACTAAAGATTCACTTTTTGAAGGCTCAAGTTCTTGCGACGATTCAAGAGCCTCGAATGCTTTGGCGGTGAAAGTTTAAGAGATGATGACTTCTATCTTCTACAAAGTGCTGAACGATTTCCTTATCTCGGTACTCGTATCATCATCTTCTTAAAACTATTTCTCTATCTTTGTAAATATTTTTCAAAAACAAAATAGAAAAATATAAAATCAACAAAAGCCCATAAAAATCAGAAAATTGAAAAAATACCAAAAATATGTTTTCTCAAGACATGTCTTCTGGTTTCGATAACATCTACGGTCTTAGAAATGTCATTCAATAATGGCACGGGACCATAGATGAAGTTCGAGCAGAAGGTGTAAATATTTCTTTTCAAAACATGTCACAAATCACATGGCTTACAGTTACTTCTGACTGTAACCCGTGCTTAAAACAATGGCTTACAGTTACTTCTGACTGTAACCCGTGCTTAAAACAATGGCTTGCAGTTACTTCTGACTGTAACCCGTGCTTAAACTATGGCTTGCTATTATTTCTGATAGCAACCCGCTCTTCAAGAAAGGAAAGTGCTGCACTAAACCAATTTTCAAAAATTTCGTGCAGTTATCCTAAAAACAAAATGAGGAAAGTATGTCGAAGGACTGCTGTTCCCACACAAATGTTTTTCCGTTTAAAAATTTTTCAGAAAAATATTTGTTTTAACAAAATGGTGGTAAATGAGTTGCTTGAAAATCAATCAGATTCAGAGTTTTCGTAAAAATTGAAAACTCAATCAATGACTTCAGCGCTTTTAAACCTTTTAGAAAATGAGTCATTGATTGAGGGGGAGAATGTTTTCAAATCTATATCATCTAACGGGCTTTCATAATTATCCTAATATGCTTAATTAAAAATGATGTTAACCTATGTTGAAGGACTAGGTGCCTAGGATAAGATTGTTAGGATTAGATGATTATAATTTGATGAACACATATATCCCATGCCTTATATGATCTGATTGATACGTTGGATTGACTTTTATTAGTCGATTGCTATTTGGGTGATGTCGACCACCATATATCTGTATGTGTGTTCACTAACGTATGCAGGTATATTGGTATATAAGAATGTTCCCGATCCGGATCCCACAATTGAAGATGATTGGATGCCGAAAGGAAAGGGTAACTATATCTTGGGTTGACAAATGAAGAAATGGAGCTTAATTGGACTTCTATGGAGAGTTGGCATGGAAAAATGCAATGTAAGAGGTCTCACTGCATCAGCAGATGGTTTTCTTCATCAGCAAATGAAGAAACGGAGCTTAATTTGACCTCAGTTGGCATTAAAATGCAACGTATGAAGTCTCACTGCATCAGCAGACGGTTTTTCTTCCAAGCCCTACAGCAACAACAGAAGCTTCTCAACCACCTAACGTATCTTTGTGCAGGGATAATAGTGATAATACCATTTTTCTAAAACTTTGAATAACATTGTTTTTGAAAATGGAAAATATTGTTTTGAAAATATATTGAACTCAAATTTTGGAAATCAACCGGACTTCATTTTAAACTAAAGTCACTCAATCATCGACTTCTGTCATGG
Organism: Chrysanthemum seticuspe; assembly: GCA_019973895.1. Lineage (NCBI taxonomy): Eukaryota > Viridiplantae > Streptophyta > Magnoliopsida > Asterales > Asteraceae > Chrysanthemum > Chrysanthemum seticuspe. Next base: position 47,115,714 of record BPTQ01000003.1, read on the forward strand.
ATTGAGGGGGAGAGTGATTTCATATTAAATATTTTCAAACGATATTTCATTTATCAATTCCGTTTGTACGAAATAAAATGTGGTGATCTAAAGATTTAATGTTATGTCATGGTATGATTTTTCTTTAGAATCAAGATCTTTCAAAATGAATTTTTTTCTGTTCTTGTTTGATTGTGAAATTGTTTTATTTTACTTAAAGGTCTCTTAAAACAATCATACCTGACACTAACAATCTTTAATGTCTAAAACTGTTCCTTATCTGTCATTTTTCAAGATTAAATTTTGCCACGTCTTTCCCCAAAATTTTCTAAATGATTTAAATCAATCGGGATCCAAAATCTCAATTGGTTTGAAATTTTTGATCGGGGGAGCGATCGTGATTTAAATCTCTTATCTGTTTAAATGGAATTGGTTTTAGTCCTTCAAAGGCACTCCTGCCTCCATGTGCCAAACAATTTCATTATATAATGCACATGATTGAGGAGGATCATTTATCCAAAAACAAGATGAGTATTTAAACTAGGCCACATTTTCTCCCATGTTTTCTAAACCTGATTAAATCACTTGAGATCCAAAATCGAAAAAGGGTTTGATATTTTTGATCGGGGGAGAATTTGTGATTTAATAATGAAACTTGATTAAAGATGATCATTTTGATTCAACTGTGCAGGCTGCTCTCCCATATGTGCTAAACGCTTTCGAATCTCGAAGCACATATTGAGGGGGAACATTTCAAAAGAAAACAAACTTTCAAGGTACAAATATTTCTATATTTCAACTTAAAGTACCTTGATTGATTTTCTAATGGTTTCTTAATGGCTTTTGTGATCGTGGATGTACTTCAAAAGAACTCTTTCCTCAATGTGATAAAATGATTTCAAATATCCTATGCACATATTGAGGGGGAGAATTTACCAAAGAAATTCAAATGGCTTTTCCTACGGAAATTGTGATCAAAGAAAATATTTCAAAGTCCTCTTGCCTCCATGTGCTAAACTGAGGGGGAGGTTTTCTAAATGATCAAAACTATTAAGGTACAAAATGCTTTGATCTCGTATCACAAGTACCTTGATTGTTTTTCCAAATGATTTTTCAATTGGTTTCGAGGAAGAATGAATTGTCCAAAAGACCGACCATTTTACTTTATGCATGGAGTTATAAGGATGGTGAGGTTAGGTATTAGTTCCCACGATCCGCCAGAACCGGAGGGATCTACCCAGGGACAATCCACTAGATAGTGTAGAGTCCTTAGGAATATTGAAAAAAGGAGAAAAATGAGAAATGGGAAGAGTGCCGACTGAGTCTGAGCTAGTACTGGAATAAACCCAACAAGGTTCTAGTAATGAAGTCTCGGCAAGCACTGAAGGGGTTGAAGAATGAAAAAGAATTAAATGTGAAAAGGGTGAAAAGAAATAGCCCTCCAATAATTCAACCTTAGGGGAGAAACCGGGTTCAATACATATGCTACTGGTGGTTACCAAGGTAACGCAGGTATTGAAGACAAGACGTCATGGACCCAGTGACGCACTGCACTAACTTCCCAAGCTACTCAAGCTCCTCTTAAAAGGGCTTGTTTCATTCTTACGGGGAACCGACATTATATATCGACTTTCTCTTAGAGATTGTTGATATTGAAGAAGGAGACCCTCTCCCTAGTCTCCGGCATAGGAACCAAATGTGCAATATTGAGTCTAGAGCCATGAGATCATCCACAATATCTCATTAGGACACTAAATTAATGAAGACTTACTGTTTCACACAATGTGGAAAGTAAGAATATATTAAGAGTCCTAAGCATTATCCTTGTGGTATTGCCAGAACATCCGAGTGATATGTAAAAATATTCACAATGAAGATGGAAATCCTTCTAGAGCAACATCAAACAAGCTCTTGGTGGGTGACATGTGAGATCTTTTCAAAAGATTAAGCTTGTGACAACTGGATATAAACAATGGGGAGATTCATTCTTGAATCAACCTTGGTCCAGGAATGGAATTGACGAATACTTTTGGAAAAATTGTTCGATGTGCAAACCTTCTTTTCTCTAGCACATCGAATGTGTATTCATGTTTTCAAACACAAAAAGTATCTCTGATTGAAAAAATACTTTTGGAAAAACCGTTCGATGTGCGAATCTCTTCTTTTAGCTAGCACATCGAATGTGTACTGTTTCAAATATAAAAAGTATTTATGATTGAAAATTGATCTTTTTCATAAAACCTTCGTCGTATTGCAAAACTCTTTCTTCTAAGCGATACGCGATTGTTTTTCAAATCATTTTTCATCAATCAGTTAATCTTAATTTGTTGGTTCACTCACTCCGTGTTGTCTTCTTTGAGACGTTCCGGTTTGAGAATGGCTAGAACAGCTGCGAAACCCTGTCAAGGAGATTCTTAGGAATCCTACCTGATCACAGGCAGTACTTGTACTGATCAACGGGGAACCGTGGGTCGTGTGCCTCAATTCAACGAAAGTGATCAAAGACACTTTCGTGTGTTTTATTGCTAACTATTGTTTGCAGGTACATTTGGACGGTTGCAGCTGATCAGAATTGAGGTGTCAATCCAAAGCCGCATGCTCACAGCATCCACACTTAATTGAAGAAATCATGACGGGTGCATATCTACATAACCTGGTTCTGATATTTTTATACTATGCTTCTGCTACGCTGCTGCAAATATCATGAACCAGTAAAGCTTCCGCTACTCTGATGGAAAGATGTCATGATTCATAATGTGTGAGCATGTCGGTCCGAAAGTCACAACTTCACATGATGGCAACACAATAAAGGGTGATCCAGAGATTTACTGTCGCTGATGATCTCAAAGAAAGATCAAAGATCATCAAAGATGTGGATCAGTTAAAGGCCTCCACTAAAAGTACAAATCAATGCGGACTTTCAAGAATCGCTACTAAAGCACAAAGATTGCAGAAATTGAAGAATTGAAGTCTACGAGCTCAGAACTAAAGACAAAGATAGAATGCTAGGATGCAAAATGTATTTCATGGGGTGACCTCCCTTACGGGGAGATTGTTAGGAATTGGAAATTCCATTGTGAAGAGTCGGTCACCCCAAATATTATCTAGCATAAGTTAGCTCGTAGACTTGTAGTTCATTACGTTATTTATTAGTTAGTTAGTTAGTTTAGAGCAACACCGTGGAGGACGGACGGGTCTTTACCCAATGTATACCTGATCTACAGCCCGTAGGTGGCGTTATATGTAAAAACTATAAATAGCCCTCTCCTCATGTGGAGAGGGTTGGTGCTTTCATTTTTCTCTAATCATACAACTTCTTTTTGTCTCATCTCTTTCTCTCTCTAGAAAGTATCCCACCCATCTCTCTCTCTCTAAAATCTTCTTAGTTGATTCGATCCTCATACATATTCTTTGATTAAAACAATAACCAATATCCTACAGTGTGACAATGGGACAGAGTTCAAGAATGCCAAATTAATTGAACTTTGTGGAACTAAGGGGATAAAAAGGGACTACAGTAATGCTAGGACTCCATAACAAAATGGAGTTGTTGAAAGGAAGAATAGAACCCTCATTGAAGCAGCAAGATCTATGCTTGCTGATTCTAAGTTACCTACCATGTTCTGGACTGAAGCAGTCAGTTCTGCCTGTTATGTTTTGAACATGGTTTTGATAACTCGTCCTCACAATAAGAAACCTTATGAACTTCTGACTGGGAAGATTCCTACCATTAGTTACTTTAAGCCTTTTGGTTATTATGTGACTATCTTAAACACCAGTGATCATTTGGGCAAATTTGAAGGGAAAGCTGATGAAGGTTTTGTAGTTGGATACTCTGCTCTTAGTAAGGCCTACAGGGTGTACAATATATCTGCCAAGAGGATAGAAGAAACACTGAATCTAAGATTTCTGGAGGATAAACCTAATGTTCAGGGAGCTGTTCAGGAATGGTACTTTGATCATGATTATTTAACTGATCACTTAGGTTATACTCGTTTCAAATCTAATCATTTTGCATGTCCACAAGTTCCATTAACTAACATTGCAGGTTCCTCAGATGATGATTCAGATTCAGATTATGATGAACAACTTATAGTTGTTCCTTCCTTTCCTACTAACCACTTTTCAGGTACTGGGGACAAGGATTCTTCTGGTGAAAAACAAAGTGATTTAGGGTATGCAGAAGAACTTCTGAAGCTTCAATGCCAAGAGCATGCAGCTAAGGATGATGCTGAAAAGAATGGTTATGAATTCTCCAAAGACACTGAGGAACTCTTAAGACAGGAAACTATTGAAGCCCGCAGGAACCTGGAAACTGCTAATAATGCATCTATTCCTGCTGGTAATGTTATTGATCCTGCTGGTCAGAATGCTGCTGATAAAGTTGTTTCTCCTGGTAATGGGTCAGTTGCTGCTGATCTTAATTCTGCTGGTAGTGTTCCTGTTCCTCCTGCTAGTGATACTGTTCCTGCGGTTATTTCTAGTACTCCATCTGTTGATACTCTGGGTTTAGATGATTCTCCTGCTAGATTTCCAAGTCCATCTGATCTGGCCAATTCCCAATATTCAAGCTCTGAATTGGACGGCATTCATTATTTGTCAAGAACAGGCATATTTGATTCTTCTTCATATGATGATGACTTTGGCCCAAATCTTAATAACTTGTCCACCTCATTTGATGTTAGTCCTAATGTTACGAAAAGGGTTAACATTGTTCATCCACAATCTCTGATTATTGATGATCCTACTTCATCTGTTCAAACTAGAAGTAAGGTGAAGCAGACAGAGTTTGGAGAAACTGCATTTCTTAGCTACATTCAAGATCCACATAGGAACAATCACATATACTATCAGCATTGTCTATTTGCTTGTTTCCTATCTCAAGTTGAACCTACCAGTGTTGCACAGGCTTTAGCAGATGAAGATTGGATAGCTACTATACAAGAAGAGATGCAACAGTTTTTGAATCAAAATGTTTGGGAGCTTGTTCAGTTGCCTGTTGGGAAGTATGCAATTGGAACAAAATGGATTCTGAAGTGTAAAAGAGATGCAAGGGGGATTGTGGTGAGGAATAAGGCTAGGTTGGTTGCTCAAGGTCACAGGAAAGAAGAGGGCATTGATTATGATGAACTTTTTGCTCCAGTAGCAAGAGTTGAAGCAATCAGACTCTTCTTGGCTTTTGCCTCTTACGTGGGCTTCCTGGTTTATCAAATGGATGTTAAAAGTGCCATCCTAAATGGTGAAATTTAAAAAGAAGTATATGTGACTCATCCCAAAGGATTTGTGGACCCTCATAATTCAGATATGGTTTACAAAGTGGTTAAAGCACTCTATGGAGTTCATCAAGCACCAAGAGCTTGGTATGCTAGGCTCTCCTCATTCCTGCTGAAACATGGTTATAGGAGAGGTGCTATTGATAAGACCCTCTTTATCAAGAAGAACTCCAGGGATATCATCCTTGTCCAAGTCTATGTGGATGACATTATCGTTGGTTCCACCAAAGAAACTTGGTGAAGGGAATTTGAGGAGCTGATGAAGAGTGAGTTTGAAATCAGTGCTATGGGTGAGATTACCTTCTTTTTGGGTCTTCAGGTTAAGCAACAGTCAGATGGTATTTTCATCAGTCAAGAGAAATATGTACATGACATCCTTAAGAAGTTTGATTTGGAAAATGTGAGGACTGCAACTACTCCTTATGAAGCCCCAAAGCCTAAGTCAAACACTGAACCTGATGCTGTTGTTTATGTACATTTGTATAGATCTATGATTGGTTCCTTATTGTGTTTGACAGCTTCAAGGCCAGATATCATGTTTGCAGTTATTGCTTGTTGCAGACATCAAGTTACTCCTTTGACTTCCCATTTGAATGCAATCAATAAGATCTTCAAGTATCTCAAAGGTCAACCTAAGTTGGGTCTTTGGTATCCTAGAGAGTCTTCATTTGAGTTGGAAGCTTATAGTGATAGTGACTATGCTAGTGCAAACTTTGATCGAAAATCTACTACTAGGGGTTGTCAGTTTCTGGGAAGGAGATTAATCTCCTGGCAATGCAAGAAGCAGACCATAGTGGCTACATCTTCTACTGAAGCAGAGTATATTGCTACTGCTAGTTGTTGTGGTCAGGTACTTTGGATACAAAATCAGTTATTGGATTATGGGTTTAATTTTATGAACACTAAAATCTTTATAGACAACCAAAGTACAATTTGCATTGTTACAAATCCTGTTTTTCATCAGAGAACTAAACATATTGAAATCAGACACCATTTTATAAGGGATGCTAATGAAAAACATCTTATTCAAGTGGTTAAAATTCACACTGATGATAATGTAGCTGATTTGTTGACTAAAGCTTTTGATGGTCCAAGGTTCCAGTTTTTGGTTGTCCATATTGGCATGATCAACCCCTGATTGTTGTGTTTGAGGGGACGATTATGCCAAAGGGGAGGTTTTTGGATTAAGGGGAGGATTTTATGTTGTATATTATGCATATATTTGTATATATTTGTTTTGTATATTCTGTGTACTACTAACCATTTTGCAGATCAAGTATCAAACACACAATCAGTTGCAAAGATTAAACAAGAAACTAAAAAGTCTTTTATTTATTTATAATCTGCATTCAAAGATGCAACATATTGTTACAAGACTTCCTATGACTACTAAGAACCACATGACATGACACAAGCTTCACCAAATCAAAAGACACCTCCAGACTTCAGCTTCCATCCACAAGGCACCTACTCTGGCCTCATCTTTGCCCACTCTGGCATCCTCTGATGCTCCTTTCCCCACCTACTGATGAACTCTGACACTCTGGGAGCAGCAAGACCAACCACTTGAGCCCTCTTCTTAGGGTTTGAGGTAGAGGGTCCTGGTCTTGGAGCTGAAGGGCCTGCAACTGGCACAGAAGAAGGTGGCACAATAGCAAGAAGAGCAACATTCAATGGTCTAGAAGATCCACCATGCTCATCATCAGTGTCAGAACTGGTGTGACTGTACCCATAGCCTGAAGGTGGGGTAGGAAGATCCTCTAAAGAAGTCCTAAGAGTTGCTGGTGAAGGTGGAGGGTCTCTGGACATGTAAGTCACGCTGGAGTAACCACGAGGGAAGTAGGTTAACCATCCATCATTGGATGGCATCTCCTCAGACAAGTTTGAAGATATCTTAATCGGATGGTTGGGAGAGTTATTCATGGTGGTTAGGTTGGTAATTGATGTGTATGTGATTTATGAGGCAAGGGGTTGGTTATATAGGCAGAGTCAAGGTGCAATATTTGGTTGTTAGAATTTATGGAAGTAATGACTTGGTTGGTATTTGAATTAATAAGGGTTAAGACTGCAGACTTTTAATGCGCAGTTAAGTACAACATGGTTTGACTTTTCTCCATTCCTGCTGGTTTCATGGGTGTTTTTGCTGATGAGGGACGATTTCTGCTGGTAGAATCGGATTGATAACAATGGTCAAACCTTCAGTTGTTTCTGCTGGTTGACTAAATGGTTTCTGCTGATTTGGCTTTCGATTGCTGCTGGTTGTGTATAATTGGGAATTAAATATGGGATTTAACTAAAGTCAAAATTGGTCAAAGATTCGTTGCGAGTGTTTTGCCGATTTAAAAGGTTATTTTAAGTAACTTACTTAAATAACCAATTATTGTTATCCCACGACCTAATTGCTCAATTCCCTCTCATTTTGAAACAACACCCATCTTCAACCTTATTGGATCATTCAATGGCGTCACTGGCTTTCAAAGGAGATCATAATAAAGTTTCATTCTTGGAAAAAGCCAAAGGAAGTGATTTATATGATCCTATGATTGAGTTCTTGCTATGTTCCAAACTCAGGTATGCTCTAACCTTTTGTCCTTCTATTGTTTATGACTCTTTAGTCATGCAATTTTGGGCCACAGCTCATCAGCAATCTTCTGAGGGTCAACCCAAGGAGATTGTGGCCACCATAGATGGACAGAAGTATGTTTTTACTGAGTCACTCATAAGGACTCAGTTAAAATTAGATGATGAAGGAGGTGTCCTTGACAATAATAGAGAAGACATTATCACTGGTTTGGCCAGTTTAGGGTATCCCACTGATGGGAAGTTCATATGGTATAAAAACAAGTTTTGCCCTAAATGGAGATTTCTTGTTCATACCCTCCTTCAGTGTTTAAGTCCCAAGTCTGGCGGTTGGGATCAGTTCTCTAGCTCAATTGCTACAACTATAATTTGTTTGGCTCAGGGGAGAGATTATAATTTTTCAAAATATATCTTTGAGGAAATGCTTAAAAACATAAATGATACCAAACATAAATTCTTAATGTATCCCAGATTTCTTCAAATAATTTTAGGCATTGAAACCTCATATCAATCCCCTAGAGTAATTGGAAAATTGACTGCTAAATTGTTTGCTACCATGAAAACCAATTTTGTTGGAGAACATAGACCCTTTTTACCTTCTATGTTGCCCTCTAGAAATGAAGGTGCTGGTGCAGCTGAAGCTGCTGGTGGCAATGAGCCATCTAATGTTGAGGTTGCTGGTGACTCTATGTCATCCAATCCCAATGTTGCTGGTGCCTCTGCATCAGTTGCAGCTGATATTGGGGCCTCCATTGCTCTTAATACATCTGCATCAGTTGCCACTGATAGCCAGCAACCCCTATCCCCTACACCCTTAGCCCCACCATCACCTAGGTTTGTTGCTCCTGAGGAGCCTTTTATTGCCTCTGAATCACAGGAACAAACTCCTGTTGAGACTGAGATCAATATTAAACAACCATTTGTCCAACCTTCAAGTCCACCTAGTCATACTTTTGAGGATGAAACCAATTTTGGTGGTGATTTTTATATGTCTCCTCCCAGGTCCAATGAAGCTCCTAACACCTCAGGAAATCCTATTGGTGGAGCTGAGGATCCTGATAATCTAATGAAAATGTCTAGCTTACTTGACAGGTATACTCAGAAGGTTGATGAATTGGAGGCTCAGCTAAAAGTGTAAAACCCGAAATTTTGAACCATAAATTTTTCACCATTTGGGAATATACCCTAAGTTTGAAATATTGATTATGTTATAAAACTATACCTTATAATACATAATGTGAACTTAATCCCCGGCTAATTAAGGTATATACTAAGTTAAAAAGAAAATTCTTATTCCATGTCCAGTGTGAACCGAAAGTTGTGATACCCCTTTCCCCTCTTCCACGTTTTCAAACTCACCTAGATAAGATCAAATAAGTGTGAATAAATAAGAGATTTGCCTTCCTTAATTTGTGGCAATCACACGTTTTCTCCAACTTATATACACGTGTTCCTCATTCCTCCATTCACAAAATACGACACCCCTTCTATCCTTCTCATATACCGAACCAAAACCTGTCACAACCTCATTATTTTTCCTCTCCAAAGATCAGCAAGATGAAGGCATAACAAGCTTTGTGTTGGTGATTAGTGACTATATTCTTGGGTTCATCATTCGTGTGTCCTTGTTCTCTTTGCTCCTTCGTTATCAGCCTAGAGGTAAACATGGTCACCCTTTTGCTTTTCACTCGTAATATACGACTTAAGCTGCAACTAAAACATAGACAGAAATATGTTAATCTTCTTGAGTTCTTGTTGTCTCGTTAATATAACCTAAGTATATCAAGAAAGCATCACATGAAATCTTGAATGTATGAACAATAAGTGTCGATTTCAGTTTGGTGGTTACTTCATTCGAATATGTTATTGTACGCAACCTTAACAAACACTAAACAATCGGATTTGAAAAATTATGATACCATGATTTTGTGTGGAGGGTTTTGTTTATTTTGGGCTCGTCAATCATATGGAGTCTCGACTGCCCTTGGGTAATTCGTGTAAGTCAATAAGAATGGGTTTGCGTGCGTGAACAAGATCTGTTTGATTGTGATTTCATTTGTTAAATATAGGGTCTTGGTATTTTGCTTCTCCATTTCGTCTTTCGGTCCGAATTCTTTTGATTTTCATGCATGCATGTGGGGCGTGTAAGTTGAATCAAGGAATAGATTTAGTGATTATTATAGTAGGCATGATACTGAGTTAATACCTGATATGTCATTGTGGTTATATGCATGCATGTTATATACCAAGGCTATGGGGAGATGCATATGAACTGAATATTAACGAGGTACTATGTGAGTGTTTGCTTTGGTGTTGGGTTGTTAAAATTAGTTTGGGTGGGCTGTCTTTGGGGTAACATTGGGTGAGTGTATAAACTTAATTGGTATTTTATTATAGTCATGGGTGAGTAGCAGTTTTGTGGACGTGTGGGTTATGGTTTTTAAAACAGTCAAGGGCTATGCAATTAATTGGTGTATGCATGGTATGAGATGGTCTTGTAATATGTGTTCGAAACTAATCACGAGATTTAGTATTGGTCGTTTAGTGTTGCAATATTGTAATGAAAATGGTCTAATGGATGCAATACGTATAACCAGTGCGATATTAATCTTGTAGGCACATCCAAAATTATAATTTATATAATATGAGTCATGAATGTGCAAATTGCTTAACGAGATACATGTACTGAATGTAAGATACAAATATAAAGTATCATGCTTAAAAACCTTTAACTTGGACTAATTTGCATATTTAAACCTTAGAAATTATTAAAGTATCATAATGAACCCTAAACCATGATGTTGGTTGTATTAAACCTTTAAGTCTATTTAATTGTTATTTATAACCTTACTGTATCAAGTTACTAGTGCAAGAAAGTTATTAATTTGGAAAAACTTACTAGTTACGGAAAGTTACTAAAAAAATGAAAAGTTTCTAAAAACAGGAAGAAACCCCAATTGTGTAATCCGATTAAAATGAGCTCATAAGTAATACGTGATATTAATTCATGTAGACCGTGTGAAGAAGGAGTAGCTTCAGTTTCTGTATGCTTCATGATTATTTTGGCTTGCTTTGCATAAGGTACAGATATTCCATCATTTCAGTAATGACACTTCTTTTCTCTCATGACTCTTGTTCATTTTGATATTCGATTCGTATTCTCCTTACTTTGATTTGATATGATCCATTTGATATGATTCGTTTTGGTATGATCCTCTGATTTGATATTCGATTAGTTATTCGTTCGATATGTTATCCATTTGAGATCCCTTATTGATATGATTCAATTATATGATCAGTTTGATATGATATGATTTGTTGTGTTTGGTTGCCCGAGCTAACTAGCCATCGAGGTACCATGGCCATGTCATTGATGCACCAATGGCATGACACTATCTGGGGCGGTGTGATTAGTCCCCGACGTTCCCTTTTGATATGATTATGATATGTGTGCACTTGGCCATTATAAATACGTATGTACAGCCTCGAGCTGGCATATGTATATTTGATTTGTTTTGCAGGGAGCGTATGGATGCATCCTAGGTACTCAGTTTAGTTTTGGTGATGTGGTACGTGTGTGCAATACACCCCCTCACATTTGGGAGCTAGCTACTCCATTTGGTACTTGAGAGGTCTCCCCTCCTTGTGCACTTATGATTTGACGGATTTGATATGATTTGGCAGATATGGGTTATGATATGTGATTTGTTAGATTTGGCTATTGGAGTATCTCCTTTAGTATTAGGTGCTCGTGGCAACATCCTGATTTTGGTTATTATGTGACTATCTGATATTCTGATTCATTCGTTTACTATGTCTATTCAGTCATTCAGTTAACTACTTATTCACTCAGTATTCTTATGTGATTCGTTTGACTATCGAACTCATGATTCAGTTCATTTGGTTATTATACTCAGTCTTCAGTTCATTTGATTTACTATGCTTTCACTCTATTTCGTTTGGTTGCCAAGCTTATACTTCAGAATTACCACTTCACCCGCTTACCGAGCTATTATATGATTATTGGATTCAAGTGTTGAATATGCTATTATATGATTATTTGGTCCATCTGTTACCATGCTGATTATGATTTCCTGATTTTTTGTCTACTATGTTAGTATGTGGTTAGCTGATTCATCTGTTATCATGCTAATATCTGATTATCCGCTTGCCATGTTGTTATGTGACTATTTGATTCATCTGGTTGCCATGCTAGTATGTAATCATTTGATTTATTCGTTGATCATGTTATACATCGTTCAATTATGTCGAGGGCTATGACTACCATTTAGTAATCTACCTGTAAATTATGATTTCCATGTTTGTACTTCTGCTTGATGTTTCTGATGCTTATTTTATCGGTTCAATATAGTAATGGATGTTTACCTGACTTGTTGATCGACCATGTTTACATTTCTGTTCATGTTACTGATTGATGAAGGAATATGGTTCAACTTGTGTTACCTTTCTAGTTGACTTGTCTAGTTTGCCATGCTATGTTCTTGTTTAGTTAATTCGTTCAATTATGATGTTCGGTTGGTATTCCTACCTGATACATATGACTAACATGCTTATACTTCAGTTGGTATTTTTGCTTGTTATGTAATTGTTGTTTATCTGACTTGTGTGATTGCCATGCTTACATTCTATTCAGTTGCTCCCATCTGCTTAGAATTCAGGTTAGCTTATGTATATCTGAGTATCTGATTTGTTTGTTTTGCCATATTCATGTTTAGTTGATCCGCTGACTGATATGCTTTTACACTATTGGTTGCTTGATTTGATTTATGATATTGTTCATCAACTCCTATGCGATTATGTTCCGATACTTGTATGTGTGGTCATTTATATGTGCTTATATCTGTTCAGTGATTCGCTGCTTGCCTTGCTTTGGTTTTCTTTGATTTATGTTCCTTCTGGATATCTGTTAATATTGTGTTCTGCAGGTTCCTCATTGACTCATAGACTCATTGTGCTCATTCATTACGATTTTGTTATCAGTCTCCTCTGATTCGTTTTTATATTTTGATTATGTTTAGCTTTTGTTTTGTTATATCTGTTCACTGGGCTTTTTAAGCTCATCCGCATTTCTTTTCCATGCGGCAGGTTCCAAGTGGGATGCTAGGCTTTGATGGGCTGAGAGTAGGAGCTTTTGAGTGAACCGACCCTAGTTTCCCTATCTTATTGGACTCTTTTTGAAGATCATTGTTTTGATATTACATTTTGGACATATTGGATTTTGTATTTTTCTTTGTAAGTCATTCGTTTATATGACTTGGTATTTTATTTTATAAGACTTCCGCTTTCAAATTTTTATTAGTATGTTCTGATATGACTCCATAATGTGACATTCGGACCCTTGTCGGGTTGGGGTGTTACAATTATGGTATTAGAGCTAAGGTTTCGTCTTGTTGACCTTAGAATTGACCTGTGAGGACTTGGGTAGACATTAGGCTTCCGTCTGTTTTGATCTTTTCTGATTCTTTTGATTTTCGTTCGGATTTGACTTCGATATTCTTTTGTCTTCGCTGATTTGACCTTCTTCTTTTCGCATTTGATTTTGTTTTATTTATCTTCGCGCATTCGTTTGTCGATCGTTTGCCGACCATGCGTTGCTGCAACGGTTTCTAAATTGGAGAGGTTGGTGAAGCAAAGCCGCACCCGACTACTATGCTGCTAGAGACATCAGGATGTTGCTGGAGGGAGCTGGACGGATCAACCATAAGCGCAAAGACGGAGACAAGAGTTAACTGGTGGACACTTGGAAGACGTATGACTTTAGACGTACGGAGAAACTACTACCAGAAGTTTGGACATATTGTGGTCAACAGTCCCATTGTTGAGATGTTGAGAAGATTCATCTACTTCATATGATTGGGCGTGACTTGTGTTACTTTGATTTGTTTGTTACGCGTTTTGAGGCAGTTTGATATTTTGTTATATGATTTTGATCGGTATTACTTTACTTTGATTGGTTCAGAACTCGGTTTGAATTGTGAAGTTTTATGATTCGGCATTTTGGTAATATTTCAACTTATGAGAGAGATTTCGATTATCATCTATTTTGTTTATGTGATTCGTACCAGCAAGATTAGATTTGTGATATTTGGCACTGTTTTTGCGTCTGAGATTGTTTTGGATCGTCAGAAATGAGTCATGAGGAAGTAAGACGGCCACCTTCCTTTTTCCGTGGATTGGTAAGTTTCGTTTAGCCTTCTGAATTTTATTTTTTTGGAGTTTGGGTTGATGATATGCTTGTCACCTGTATGTGAATCTGATTTGATTTGGCATTAGTAGATTATTTTTCACGACTCAGAATATAATATGATGGCAATAAGGACATGTTCATATGATGCAAGTATTATGACGCCTGATCAACGTGATAATACCGAGATCATATGACTTGAACTTATTGGGATCATACGATGTCTGGAGAAGTGCCTGAGTTTAGTACGTTTGATGAATTAGAATTATATCCGTGATTCGTCAGCCTTGAAGATATTCTCGACCGTGCGGATATCCTAATCATTCAACTTCACATCCTAATACGTTTTGATATTCCGATATGTGCTCATTGATCGTCAGTACTAATATGTTACCTATCTCTTTATGAAATCTTGATATGTTTGATAATTTGTTGTGTGATTCTCTGGTGATTCGCAAGTTCCTTGATCCGTTCGAAATCTGATTTGAATTAATGAAGTTTTCCTACCGTTAACACTACCTCAGTATTTGTCTCGTGTGTATACATGCTTCATGTATCTCTTTGAGGAATTTCAACTATCATCTGTCACCTATTTGTTTCATATTCGTTGGATCAGATTTATTATGATTTGTATTTTGTGAAAAAGCCTACGGCTATCCTAGTTGTCTGAATCGAGTCATGAGAGATAAAACTATTTCCGTTTGTGAAGATTCTTTTGGAAGAACCTCTCCGAGCGTAAGGTTATTTTTTTGGTATTTCTTTGCTTGATTCAGTACATCCTCTTTCATTACGTCTTTCCAATTTCGAGGACGAAATTTTCTTTTTAAGAGGGGAAGAGTTGTAAAACCCGAAATTTTGAACCATAAATTTTTCACCATTTGGGAATATACCCTAAGTTTGAAATATTGATTATGTTATAAAACTATACCTTATAATACATAATGTGAACTTAATCCCCGACTAATTAAAGTATATACTAAGTTAAAAAAACAATTCCTATTCCATGTCCAGTGTGAACCGAAAGTTGTGATACCCCTTTCCCCTCTTCCACGTTTTCAAACTCACCTAGATAAGATCAAATAACTGTGAATAAATAAGAGATTTGCCTTCCTTAATTTGTGGCAATCACACGTTTTCTCCAACTTATATACACGTGTTCCTCATTCCTCCATTCACAAAATACGACACCCCTTCTATCCTTCTCATATACCGAACCAAAACCTGTCACAACCACATTATTTTTCCTCTCCAAAGATCAGCAAGACGAAGGCATAGCAAGCTTGGTGTTGGTGATTAGTGACTATATTCTTGGGTTCATCATTCGTGTGTCCTTGTTCTCTTTGCTCCTTCGTTATCAGCCTAGAGGTAAACATGGTCACCCTTTTGCTTTTCACTCGTAATATACGACTTAAGCTGCAACTAAAACATAGACAGAAACATGTTAATCTTCTTGAGTTCTTGTTGTCTTGTTAATATAACCTAAGTATATCAAGAAAGCATCACATGAAATCTTGAATGTATGAACAATAAGTGTCGATTTCAGTTTGGTGGTTACTTCATTCGAATCTGTTATTGTACGCAACCTTAACAAATACTAAATTTTGGGATACAGAAGATTAAAGTACTGAAGATTAACAAAGTACTACAGAAAGATAAAGTACTGCAAGAAGTCAAAGTACTGCATGAAGTCAAAGTACTGCTTATTATCAAAGTACTGCAAATATTATAAGTCGGTTGTATTAGATTAAAGATAGAAAGTTATGTTTATCATGAACTTTCTATGTATTGTTTACTTGACGTACAAGGATAAGAATTGTAAATCGTTTAGGGTTATCCTTGAGCCTATAAAAGGACCCCTAGATTGATATTATACGTACGTGATTTTATTAGAGTTTTAGAGAATTTGGATATTATTAGAGTTGTTAAAGATCTGCATAATAAACAGAGTTAGAGTTATTAATAAAATCGTTTAAAGTTAAAGTTATTCTTCTTAGCTTTGTTAAGTAAATTCCGCATACTTAATAGAGTTTGCTCAGTGTTTCATTGTTAATAACTTAGGATTTATCCGAGGTTGTTAAACCTTAACAAGCTATTTAAGTTAGTTTGGTTAGAGTACATCAATCCAACAAGTGGTATCAGAGCTTGTGTGGAAACTCTGACTAAGAAGAAACCCTAAAACCTAAAGATGTCGACTGATTCTGTTCCACCACCTTCCATCACCTCAATGAGGATTCCTGTCATGAAGAAGGGCGAATATGACCTATGGTGTATGAAGATAAGGCAGTACATTGCCATTACAGACCATGCTCTATGGAATGTAATTGTCAATGGTAATGAAGAAGTTCCAGAAACTATTGATGTTCCTAGACAACCCAAAGCACCTAAGGCAGTCTTACTAGCAGCAACATTAAGGAATCAAGAGAAGGCACTCAACATTCTCTTGTCTGCCATTCCAGATGGTCATCTTCTCAAGTTCCATGATGCTAAAGATGCTAAGCAGCTCTGTGCTGCACTCAAGACAAGATTTGGAGGGAATGAAGCTTCTAAGAAGATGCACAGAAATCTGCTGAAGCAACAGTTTGAAACTTTCACTGTAGGTGAAAGAGAGAGTCTTGATGCTGCATATGATAGATTTCAAAATCTCCTTAACATGTTGGAATTATACAAAGCACAAGTTTCAGTTGAAGATGCTAATCTCATGTTCTTAAGGAGTCTGCCATCATCATGGCATGTGATAGCTACAATGATCAGAGGTCAACCAGGTTTGGATGTTATGGACTTTGATGATCTCTACAATCATCTAAAGGTGTATGAGCATGAGATGAATGGTCAAACTAGTTCCAAATCTCACAGTATTGCTTTTCTATCATCTGAAAAGAGGGGCAGTACTTCCACCAAAAGTACTGCTTCTCCTACTCAAAGTACTGTGACTCAAAGTACTGCTGTTTACACTCCCTCCACCTATGCTCAACAAGCCCCACCAACTACTACCATGCACTCAGATGAGGTTGTGTGCTCTTTCTTTGCACAACAAGCTTCTTTACCTGTAGTTTATGAAGAAGATCTCTCCCAGATTGACGAGGATGCTTTAGAAGAAATTGATATCAGGTGGCAAGTTGCTTTGATCACTGCAAGAATCAAGAAGTACATGAAGAAAACAGGAAAGAGCATTGACTTCAAACCAAAACAGGGAATCACTTTTGACAAATCCAAAATTGAATGCTTCAATTGTCAAAAGACTGGACACTTTGCAAGGGAGTGCATGTTTGCTAAGTATCAAGCAAACAGGATGACTGAGAAACCAAAGCTGGAGCTAAAAGAAATCCCTGTTACTGAAACAAAGGCTTTGGTCGCTCAAGGGAATTTATCAGAGGTTGACTGGAGTGAAGAGTTTGATGATGAACCAGTGACCTACTGTAGGTAGCAGTGGAAGAAGCAGTTGAAGAATTGGACAGGAGCACTGTCTTTGATAAGGAAGTTGATCATGCTGCTTTGGAATCTGGAGATGGGTATGGAGGATTTGATTGGAGCTTGGAGTGTGAAGATGATCCTGTTCTGCTTGCAATGGTGGCTACTTCATCAAGTTCAACCCCTATCTCTGAGGTATGCTCAAATTGTCATGATTTTTATCAAAAATTACTTGGCAGTTATGTGATTGAAAGAGATAACTGTGTTAGGGCTAGGTCTGAGGTAGCTGGTTATCAAATTACTTTAGAGTCTATGGAAGCTAAAACTATAACACATGAAAATAATGAAATGGCTTGGGCTGAAAAGTATGAACAACAGGATTACCAGTTAAAACTAAGTGAATGGAAACTAAATTGTTGTCACACCCCCAAATTACCTGTTTTGCAGCGGAATTGAATACCTTGGGGAGGACTGTCATAGCATCAAAGTTACAGTTATATCGAACGACCTAAAGTGTCGTTTGGAAAACACATCGTTTAATTTATTAAAACAATCAGAGTTTACAAAGTATTGGTCTCAAATGAAAATCAACTTGTGCGGAAATAAGTTTGTTACAAGCCAAACGATGTTTTAAAGTTTATAAATCCCAAGTGAGACGCGTCGTCACCACGACTCTATGATATGTCCATATGCATGCCATGAAGTGAATGCCTTAGGTACCTGAGATAAAACATGCTAAAAAGTGTCAACACAAAGGTTGAGTGAGTTCATAGAGTTTGTGTTGAAATATAAAGCCTTTAAAGAACGTTCATGCAACAAAGTCTAAGTTTTTGGTCATATAGAATAGTTCACAAAGCAAAGGCATCGTAAATCCACTCAGTTCCAAGTCCCGCCCATACAAAACTTGCAACCTGTGTGTTTACAACCCACTGCTAAAAATAGTATGACAATCATGTATATGCACATTAAGATGGTTAAAAGTATAAATGTCACCACAAGGGTCTTCCAACAACTCGTGTTGGGATGTTCCTCCAACGCTCACGTTGGGCTGTATCCATATAAATGGCCTTCCAACATATAAATGATGGGATGTTCCTCCAACGACGCACGTTGGGCTGTATCCAAATTAATGGCCTTCCAACATATAAATGCTGGGATGTTCCTCCAACGACGCACGTTGGGCTGTATCCAAATTAATGGCCTTCCAACATATAAATGCTGGGATGTTTGTTTAAGTCTAATCACTACATACACCAAGTCTAGAGTATATGTAATGTTGTTTGGCAATAGAGTTTAAATGTTTTGATAAATAAGCATGTATCTCGCCCCAAATAGTTTATAAGAATTTAAACGAGTAAAAGCGGGGTATGAACTCACAAGGAAAGTAATAGCATTGGTTCTACTTCATCTCCGAAACCCAAATGCGTGTGTTATCCAAGGAGACTTTCAAGTTTAGCGTAACACAATCAAGTATAATGCAATCAAGTGTAAATGTTATTAAGTATAAATGTTATCAAGTATTATGCAATCATGTATAAAAAGTATAGCGTAGCATAAAAGTGCAAATATTTTGAGTATTTGTATTTATAAAAACAAGTAGTTGAGCATGTATCTCCCCCAAAAGTTTGTAACCAATTAAATAATAGAAAGTGGGGCTATGAAAACTCACTTGGTAAAATGAGGCGATGACAAAAGTGAGTACACCGAGATGAAGTGTGATACTTTAACCTTGACCTATTGTGAATGATATGATACGTAATGAGTTATGATGTAATGTTATGCATGCATTTCGTATGTTATTTATACCATTTGTGAGTTTTGAAAAATAATACTTATCGTCGAAAAATACTCTTTTGATGTCTTGACCATTCTTAAATTACTTTACAAGTATTTACGTCAAAATGTCATCCTACAATGGTTTCGTAATGATTTATGGTGAAATTTTCACTTTTCGTCGTAAAATCATGTCGTCGGAAATTTCATGAAAGTGACAAAAATGGCTTCGAAAAACTAGTCGTAAAATGGTGTACGTCGATCGTTAGGAAACGAATTCGACGGTTTTGGAAAGCTTGTATCAAAATCTAGAAGTTTCAGTTCAGGAGTTTTCGACATAAAGGTCTCGAACATAAAGATAATAAGGGTTAAAGATGGTGATTTTGTCTAATTGTTGTGTAAAAAGTGAGTTTCGGCTAAGTTTAAGCATCCATAAATAATTTATTAAAACTCCGCTATACAAACGGTTGATCGTTTTGAAAAATATGCTTGGTGATCTTGATTTTATTAGAAGACATTTCGTTACAAAAAGTTCTACATCATGGTTAAAAACAGCCTCCAACATGGTCGTTTTAGTTACCGTAACACTTGTCTCGTAAAAATAATATAGTTTTTCAGAAAATAATAGTTACGGCAATTTTATGAAAACGTGCATATCTTTGTCGTTTCAAATCCGTTTTCTACGTATAATACGTCCTTAGCTTCGTATCAAAGTATACTAATATATTTTTGATAAGTCGAAATAATTTGTAAAGCTTAGGACTCGTTTTTGACTCGTACAAACCAAAAATAGGTTGCTGAATTTTCTGAAAAATATATATTTCGTCGCCAAACTTGTAACATCCATAACTTCTTCGTTATAACTCCGTTTTAATCCGTTCAAGCGGCCACGGATTCGTTTTAAAGTATATTTTCTAATTATCTAGGCCAAAAACTCATGTCAACTGTCGGATTTTCCAGAAAAACAAAATAAGGACAGACCACTTTATATACTTGTCGAAAATAGTTTTTCTCGTACTAAATCTATTCCAATCCCTTCAAATCAACTCCAAAGCTATTCTAATCCTACCATACACCTTCTTAGGGTGTCATGGATTCCTAAACATCATCAAGACCAATATATACCAAGGGAATAATTATAGGATGACTATATATATTAAACTCTAAAAATCAATGGTAAAAATGGTATAAACAACACAAGTCTTGCATGTTTTTGCTCAAAAATGATGAGATGAGTATGAAATGAATATGTAAGATGAAAATAGATATGAGATGCTTACAAGTGATATGATGAGGTGATTAGAACCAAGGATAACCTAAACACCCTAGGTTTTTATTTCAAAACCTTAATAAGAGTGTTATCTAGATTGTTTAAACTTGATTTTGGAAAAACTTTATGAATCTCTTCTTGCTTCCCCTTGTGGCCGGTTCTAGGAGAGGGTAAAGGAGAGAAATGAAACTAAACTATCTTGTATTATTGATGGTGAATGAAAATGAGTGAAAAGTAGATGTAAGATTGAGTACAAAATCTAGCTATAAATGAAAATCTACCCACTTTGACTATCCCTCCCCCTTGGGCCGTATTTGGGGGGAGTGTGTTGGTAAAAATAATTTTTTTTTTTTTTTTATTACTTGTATATATTGTGTAAGTAAATGTTATAAATGTAGGAAAATGTAACTTGTACATAGATGTGAAGTTAAAGTCATATGGATTAAAATAAGTTTTTAGGGGATCAAAGTAAAGTATATTGTAGTTATAAAAATTGTAAAAAATACATTTCTTGTAAAATTTGAGTGATAAAATAATTACCGTATAGTTTTTAAGAAAAACGTCGTAATAATATAAATTTAACGATTTATATACAAAATAAATCTAAAACACTAGGTAAACTCAAAATATAGTTTTTATAAACTAAATGTAAGTATAAAAATATATTGGGATCATTTTTGAAAGTAACGGATTAAATGTTCAAAATAATAACTCACGCGATAACGTTTATTTAATATACAATTTACGCGTTTAAGGTGAAATGAAAAATCATGAATAAATTGATATGAAATGATGAATATGGAGTTTGAGAAATGACCGGAAATTGAGAATTGTGACATTCTTCCCATGTTAGAGGAATCGCGTCCTCGCGATTCGATTAATGATACTATGGCCCAAAACGCGACAAGGGTTCTAAAAGTTTATGCTCATGTATGGTTTAAATGATTATGTCAATGCTCATGCATATGTCATGACTATATCCCATTCTAAAGACATGCTCCCTTATGATTAGGCTCGATGAGGCAGGCTTTCCCATTCTCGAGCAAAATTTTAAAAAAAACTTTTTGGTAACCGATTTTTACTTAATCCCACAACTCATCAAACAAGAACTGTCATACGATTAGGCTAAATCGGTTTAGGTAACAACTTGTTTCTAGCTTGATCTTTGCAACTCATCAAACAAGAACTGTCACGCGGATCAAACTGGAAACAAGTGGTTTGAAGAAAATCTTTTGAAAATTTGGCTCGATTACGGAATTGCTTACTCATATGAGACTACTACTCCCTTCATTGCATGATTCTTCCTGAATTAGACATAGGTGATCAGGCTATGTATAATTTAGGAGTAACTATGCAATGCTTGGACTAATCGACTCATATGATGTTTGGTGTTGAGTCATAAGTTCGCATGTATAAAGAATATGCACTTGTAATGATATGATGAGATGCTATGATGATGTGGTTATAGTCTAGGGTCAATGATGCAACCTAGTTCTCTATAACCGATGCTCTGATACCAATCTGTCACACCCCCAAATTACCTGTTTTGCAGCGGAATTGAATACCTTGGGGAGGACTGTCATAGCATCAAAGTTACAGTTATATCGAACGACCTAAAGTGTCGTTTGGAAAACACATCGTTTAATTTATTAAAACAATCAGAGTTTACAAAGTATTGGTCTCAAATGAAAATCAACTTGTGCGGAAATAAGTTTGTTACAAGCCAAACGATGTTTTAAAGTTTATAAATCCCAAGTGAGACGCGTCGTCACCACGACTCTATGATATGTCCATATGCATGCCATGAAGTGAATGCCTTAGGTACCTGAGATAAAACATGCTAAAAAGTGTCAACACAAAGGTTGAGTGAGTTCATAGAGTTTGTGTTGAAATATAAAGCCTTTAAAGAACGTTCATGCAACAAAGTCTAAGTTTTTGGTCATATAGAATAGTTCACAAAGCAAAGGCATCGTAAATCCACTCAGTTCCAAGTCCCGCCCATACAAAACTTGCAACCTGTGTGTTTACAACCCACTGCTAAAAATAGTATGACAATCATGTATATGCACATTAAGATGGTTAAAAGTATAAATGTCACCACCAGGGTCTTCCAACAACTCGTGTTGGGATGTTCCTCCAACGCTCACGTTGGGCTGTATCCATATAAATGGCCTTCCAACATATAAATGATGGGATGTTCCTCCAACGACGCACGTTGGGCTGTATCCAAATTAATGGCCTTCCAACATATAAATGCTGGGATGTTCCTCCAACGACGCACGTTGGGCTGTATCCAAATTAATGGCCTTCCAACATATAAATGCTGGGATGTTTGTTTAAGTCTAATCACTACATACACCAAGTCTAGAGTATATGTAATGTTGTTTGGCAATAGAGTTTAAATGTTTTGATAAATAAGCATGTATCTCGCCCCAAATAGTTTATAAGAATTTAAACGAGTAAAAGCGGGGTATGAACTCACAAGGAAAGTAATAGCATTGGTTCTACTTCATCTCCGAAACCCAAATGCGTGTGTTATCCAAGGAGACTTTCAAGTTTAGCGTAACACAATCAAGTATAATGCAATCAAGTGTAAATGTTATTAAGTATAAATGTTATCAAGTATTATGCAATCATGTATAAAAAGTATAGCGTAGCATAAAAGTGTAAATATTTTGAGTATTTGTATTTATAAAAACAAGTAGTTGAGCATGTATCTCCCCCAAAAGTTTGTAACCAATTAAATAATATAAAGTGGGGCTATGAAAACTCACTTGGTAAAATGAGGCGATGACAAAAGTGAGTACACCGAGATGAAGTGTGATACTTTAACCTTGACCTATTGTGAATGATATGATACGTAATGAGTTATGATGTAATGTTATGCATGCATTTCGTATGTTATTTATACCATTTGTGAGTTTTGAAAAATAATACTTATCGTCGAAAAATACTCTTTTGATGTCTTGACCATTCTTAAATTACTTTACAAGTATTTACGTCAAAATGTCATCCTACAATGGTTTCGTAATGATTTATGGTGAAATTTTCACCTTTCGTCGTAAAATCATGTCGTCGGAAATTTCATGAAAGTGACAAAAATGGCTTCGAAAAACTAGTCGTAAAATGGTGTACGTCGATCGTTAGGAAACGAATTCGACGGTTTTGGAAAGCTTGTATCAAAATCTAGAAGTTTCAGTTCAGGAGTTTTCGACATAAAGGTCTCGAACATAAAGATAATAAGGGTTAAAGATGGTGATTTTGTCTAATTGTTGTGTAAAAAAGTGAGTTTCGGCCAAGTTTAAGCATCAGTAAATAATTTATTAAAACTCCGCTATACAAACGGTTGATCGTTTTGAAAAATATGCTTGGTGATCTTGATTTTATTAGAAGACATTTCGTTACAAAAAGTTCTACATCATGGTTAAAAACAGCCTCCAACATGGTCGTTTTAGTTACCGTAACACTTGTCTCGTAAAAATAATATAGTTTTTCAGAAAATAATAGTTACGGCAATTTTATGAAAACGTGCATATCTTTGTCGTTTCAAATCCGTTTTCTACGTATAATACGTCCTTAGCTTCGTATCAAAGTATACTAATATATTTTTGATAAGTCGAAATAATTTGTAAAGCTTAGGACTCGTTTTTGACTCGTACAAACCAAAAATAGGTTGCTGAATTTTCTGAAAATATATATTTCGTCGTCAAACTTGTAAAATCCATAACTTCTTCGTTATAACTCCGTTTTAATCCGTTCAAGCGGCCACGGATTCGTTTTAAAGTATATTTTCTAATTATCTAGGCCAAAAACTCATGTCAACTGTCGGATTTTCCAGAAAAACAAAATAAGGACAGACCACTTTATATACTTGTCGAAAATAGTTTTTCTCGTACTAAATCTATTCCAATCCCTTCAAATCAACTCCAAAGCTATTCTAATCCTACCATACACCTTCTTAGGGTGTCATGGATTCCTAAACATCATCAAGACCAATATATACCAAGGGAATAATTATAGGATGACTATATATATTAAACTCTAAAAATCAATGGTAAAAATGGTATAAACAACACAAGTCTTGCATGTTTTTGCTCAAAAATGATGAGATGAGTATGAAATGAATATGTAAGATGAAAATAGATATGAGATGCTTACAAGTGATATGATGAGGTGATTAGAACCAAGGATTAACCTAAACACCCTAGGTTTTTATTTCAAAACCTTATATAAGAGTGTAATCTAGATTGTAAAACACTTGTCTTGGAAAAATTTTGATGATCCCTTCTTGTACACACCTATGGCCGGTTTTGAGAATGAAAAACCAAGAGAGAAAAGCTTTCTACTTGTTGAATATTTGATTGAATGAAATGAATAATTGAATGAGAGTTGGAGTATATATCTAAACTTGTAGAAAAACTTGACAAATCAATAAATGCATATCCTCCCCCCCATGGCCGGTTTTTGGGGGGGGATGTTTCTCAAATTTTTTTTTTTTTTTTTTTTTTTTTTTATTGTATGAAATAAAGGTGTAAGTAAAATGTAATAAAGTCAAAGATAACTTGTGAAATTGTATATACATTAGTGTATTTAAGGTAATTTTAGGTAAAAGTAATTTTTAATATATCAAAGTAAAGTATAATGAGATCATAAAAATTGTAAAAATATATTTCTTGTAAAATTTGAGTGATATAATAATTATCGTATAGTTTTTAAGAAAAGCGTCGTAATAATATAAATTTAACGATTTATATACAAAATAAATTTAGAACACTAGGTAAACTCAAAATATAGTTTTTAGAAACTAAATGTAAGTATAAAAATATATCGGGATCATTTTTGGAAGTATCGGATTAAATGTTCAAAAATAATAACTCACGCGATAACGTTTATTTAATATGAAATTTACGCGTTTAAGGTGAAATGAAAAAAATCATGAATAAATTGATATGAAATGATGAATATGGAGTTTGAGAATGACCGGAAATTGAGAATTGTGACATTCTTCCCATGTTAGAGGAATCGCGTCCTCGCGATTCGATTAATGATACTATGGCCCAAAACGCGACAAGGGTTCTAAAAGTTTATGCTCATGTATGGTTTAAATGATTATGTCAATGCTCATGCATATGTCATGACTATATCCCATTCTAAAGACATGCTCCCTTATGATTAGGCTCGATGAGGCAGGCTTTCCCATTCTCGAGCAAAATTTAAAAAAAACTTTTTGGTAACCGATTTTTACTTAATCCCACAACTCATCAAACAAGAACTGTCATACGATTAGGCTAAATCGGTTTAGGTAACAACTTGTTTCTAGCTTGATCTTTGCAACTCATCAAACAAGAACTGTCACGCGGATCAAACTGGAAACAAGTGGTTTGAAGAAAATCTTTTGAAAATTTGGCTCGATTACGGAATTGCTTACTCATATGAGACTACTACTCCCTTCATTGCATGATTCTTCCTGAATTAGACATAGGTGATCAGGCTATGTATAATTTAGGAGTAACTATGCAATGCTTGGACTAATCGACTCATATGATGTTTGGTGTTGAGTCATAAGTTCGCATGTATAAAGAATATGCACTTGTAATGATATGATGAGATGCTATGATGATGTGGTTATAGTCTAGGGTCAATGATGCAACCTAGTTCTCTATAACCGATTCTCTGATACCAATCTGTCACACCCCCAAATTACCTGTTTTGCAGCGGAATTGAATACCTTGGGGAGGACTGTCATAGCATCAAAGTTACAGTTATATCGAACGACCTAAAGTGTCGTTTGGAAAACACATCGTTTAATTTATTAAAACAATCAGAGTTTACAAAGTATTGATCTCAAATGAAAATCAACTTGTGCGGAAATAAGTTTGTTACAAGCCAAACGATGTTTTAAAGTTTATAAATCCCAAGTGAGACGCGTCGTCACCACGACTCTATGATATGTCCATATGCATGCCATGAAGTGAATGCCTTAGGTACCTGAGATAAAACATGCTAAAAAGTGTCAACACAAAGGTTGAGTGAGTTCATAAAGTTTGTGTTAAAATATAAAGCCTTTAAAGAACGTTCATGCAACAAAGTCTAAGTTTTTGGTCATATAGAATAGTTCACAAAGCAAAGGCATCGTAAATCCACTCAGTTCCAAGTCCCGCCCATACAAAACTTGCAACCTGTGTGTTTACAACCCACTGCTAAAAATAGTATGACAATCATGTATATGCACATTAAGATGGTTAAAAGTATAAATGTCACCACCAGGGTCTTCCAACAACTCGTGTTGGGATGTTCCTCCAACGCTCACGTTGGGCTGTATCCATATAAATGGCCTTCCAACATATAAATGATGGGATGTTCCTCCAACGACGCACGTTGGGCTGTATCCAAATTAATGGCCTTCCAACATATAAATGCTGGGATGTTCCTCCAACGACGCACGTTGGGCTGTATCCAAATTAATGGCCTTCCAACATATAAATGCTGGGATGTTTGTTTAAGTCTAATCACTACATGCACCAAGTCTAGAGTATATGTAATGTTGTTTGGCAATAGAGTTTAAATGTTTTGATAAATAAGCATGTATCTCGCCCCAAATAGTTTATAAGAATTTAAACGAGTAAAAGCGGGGTATGAACTCACAAGGAAAGTAATAGCATTGGTTCTACTTCATCTCCGAAACCCAAATGCGTGTGTTATCCAAGGAGACTTTCAAGTTTAGCGTAACACAATCAAGTATAATGCAATCAAGTGTAAATGTTATTAAGTATAAATGTTATCAAGTATTATGCAATCATGTATAAAAAGTATAGCGTAGCATAAAAGTGCAAATATTTTGAGTATTTGTATTTATAAAAACAAGTAGTTGAGCATGTATCTCCCCCAAAAGTTTGTAAACAATTAAATAATATAAAGTGGGGCTATGAAAACTCACTTGGTAAAATGAGGCGATGACAAAAGTGAGTACACCGAGATGAAGTGTGATACTTTAACCTTGACCTATTGTGAATGATATGATACGTAATGAGTTATGATGTAATGTTATGCATGCATTTCGTATGTTATTTATACCATTTGTGAGTTTTGAAAAATAATACTTATCGTCGAAAAATACTCTTTTGATGTCTTGACCATTCTTAAATTACTTTACAAGTATTTACGTCAAAATGTCATCCTACAATGGTTTCGTAATGATTTATGGTGAAATTTTCACTTTTCGTCGTAAAATCATGTCGTCGGAAATTTCATGAAAGTGACAAAAATGGCTTCGAAAAACTAGTCGTAAAATGGTGTACGTCGATCGTTAGGAAACGAATTCGACGGTTTTGGAAAGCTTGTATCAAAATCTAGAAGTTTCAGTTCAGGAGTTTTCGACATAAAGGTCTCGAACATAAAGATAATAAGGGTTAAAGATGGTGATTTTGTCTAATTGTTGTGTAAAAAGTGAGTTTCGGCCAAGTTTAAGCATCAGTAAATAATTTATTAAAACTCCGCTATACAAACGGTTGATCGTTTTGAAAAATATGCTTGGTGATCTTGATTTTATTAGAAGACATTTCGTTACAAAAAGTTCTACATCATGGTTAAAAACAGCCTCCAACATGGTCGTTTTAGTTACCGTAACACTTGTCTCGTAAAAATAATATAGTTTTTCAGAAAATAATAGTTACGGCAATTTTATGAAAACGTGCATATCTTTGTCGTTTCAAATCCGTTTTCTACGTATAATACGTCCTTAGCTTCGTATCAAAGTATACTAATATATTTTTGATAAGTCGAAATAATTTGTAAAGCTTAGGACTCGTTTTTGACTCGTACAAACCAAAAATAGGTTGCTGAATTTTCTGAAATATATATATTTCGTCGTCAAACTTGTAAAATCCATAACTTCTTCGTTATAACTCCGTTTTAATCCGTTCAAGCGGCCACGGATTCGTTTTAAAGTATATTTTCTAATTATCTAGGCCAAAAACTCATGTCAACTGTCGGATTTTCCAGAAAAACAAAATAAGGACAGACCACTTTATATACTTGTCGAAAATAGTTTTTCTCGTACTAAATCTATTCCAATCCCTTCAAATCAACTCCAAAGCTATTCTAATCCTACCATACACCTTCTTAGGGTGTCATGGATTCCTAAACATCATCAAGACCAATATATACCAAGGGAATAATTATAGGATGACTATATATATTAAACTCTAAAAATCAATGGTAAAAATGGTATAAACAACACAAGTCTTGCATGTTTTTGCTCAAAAATGATGAGATGAGTATGAAATGAATATGTAAGATGAAAATAGATATGAGATGCTTACAAGTGATATGATGAGGTGATTAGAACCAAGGATTAACCTAAACACCCTAGGTTTTTATTTCAAAACCTTATATAAGAGTGTAATCTAGATTGTAAAACACTTGTCTTGGAAAAATTTTGATGATCCCTTCTTGTACACACCTATGGCCGGTTTTGAGAATGAAAAACCAAGAGAGAAAAGCTTTCTACTTGTTGAATATTTGATTGAATGAAAATGAATAATTGAATGAGAGTTGGAGTATATATCTAAACTTGTAGAAAAACTTGACAAATCAATAAATGCATATCCTCCCCCCCATGGCCGGTTTTTGGGGGGGGATGTTTCTCAAATTTTTTTTTTTTTTTTTTTTTTTTTTTATATTGTATGAAATAAAGGTGTAAGTAAAATGTAATAAAGTCAAAGATAACTTGTGAAATTGTATATACATTAGTGTATTTAAGGTAATTTTAGGTAAAAGTAATTTTTAATATATCAAAGTAAAGTATAATGAGATCATAAAAATTGTAAAAATATATTTCTTGTAAAATTTGAGTGATATAATAATTATCGTATAGTTTTTAAGAAAAGCGTCGTAATAATATAAATTTAACGATTTATATACAAAATAAATTTAGAACACTAGGTAAACTCAAAATATAGTTTTTAGAAACTAAATGTAAGTATAAAAATATATCGGGATCATTTTTGGAAGTATCGGATTAAATGTTCAAAAATAATAACTCACGCGATAACGTTTATTTAATATGAAATTTACGCGTTTAAGGTGAAATGAAAAAAATCATGAATAAATTGATATGAAATGATGAATATGGAGTTTGAGAATGACCGGAAATTGAGAATTGTGACAATTGTAAAATTGCTGAAATTGAGAAATTAACTAAGGAAAGAGATGATTTGTTAGCAAAGTTTGATGCCTGGAAAGAATCTGGTCTGTCACATGTTACTTATGTTCAAAAACACAGAAGAGCATATATTAGAACTGGCTTAGGTTTTGGTATGAACTTTGATAACATAGAATAGAATCAATCTGGTGATGACCTAGAGGATATAACCACTAGTGATGATGAACTCATTAATTATGTAGACACATCTAGTAATGAGGATTCAATTTGTGAACCACCTCCAGAATATAAGAAAGACAAGGGTTATTATGTTGTCCCACATCCCATTGGTAGTCATCAACCCATAAGACCTAATGTTTCACGTTTTGGTGTAGACAGTCTTGAGTTTAGGAAAAAGCTTATTGGTCAATCTAGGTCTGAAACCCTAAAAGAAACTGTTGAAAACAATGTTCAAAGTCAAGCAGTACCTTCAACTCAAAGTACTCCTCCACAAGCAGTACCTTCAGGAAAACCTTTTCAAAACAGTACTGCTAAACCTTTTTGGGATAACTTTGGTCAAAACAGGTTCAATCATTCACCTAGAAGGCAAAATAGTTTTGGTCATAGACATAGAAGAAGTTACTTTGGGAGTATGGGTCAAAAACTGTGTTTTGTGTGTTTTAGTCCTAATCATTTAATCAAGGATTGTGAACATCACTCAGAATAGCTTAGAAAATTTCCAAAGACCAGGTCTGCCAACATGTGACAACTCGTAATTTCAGGTCATTTTACAAACTTTAAAAGTTTCACTATTTATCATTTATCGTGAACTAGGTTTACGAGCATCAAATTCACGTAAACGTAATGGTTTAGCTATGAATTCATGATCATATCATCAAGGACATTTCATATAGACTAAGTTTAGTCTACATTTCATTAACATCATTGTCATCATATTAGTTCATGCATGGTTTTGCATTTTACATTAAACGTATAACTTTTATTAAATAAACGTTATCGCGTAACTAATTATTTTGAACAATTGATCCGTTACTTCCAAAAATTATCGTGATATATTTTTATACTCATATTAAGTTATAAAAATAATATCATGAGTTTACCCAGTGTTTTAAATTTATTTCGTATATAAATTGTTATATTTATATAATTACGATGGTTTTATTAAATACGATACGATAGTTATTATTTCACTCAAATTTTGCAAGAAATGTATTTTTATAATTTTTATGACCTCAATATATTTTATCTTGACCCGTTAAAATTTATTTTTAGTTAACGCTACCTTAAATACTCAAATGTGCACACAAGTTACTACTTATACTTAACTAAAACTACATTTACCTTACTTACTTACATATAACCACTTAGTAAAAAAAAATGTGTATTTCCATGACCAACTATACCCCTTGTCGACATACAAGGGGTTAGTCATCAAACTTGGACAAATATCTACTACATGTAAATGATATTATACACATTTTACACATACATCTATTATTTACAAAGTGAAATCCATTTTGCTCTTCCTTTTTCTCTTCCAATTCGGCAGCCAAGGAGACCAAAGGAGGATCATCTCAAATTTTTCAAGACAAAGATTTTTAAACACTAGTATCACTTGTTGTATAGGTTTTGCAATAAAAACCTCAAGTGATTAGGAAAAACCCTTTGTCCTTAAACCTCATCATATTTCTTGTAAGCATTCATATTCATGTTTTTATTTCACATTCATTATTATGGTCATATCATTTTATTTGAGAAACATGCAAGTTATGTGATGTTTATACCACTTTTTAAGGTTTTTAAGTGTTAAATATATATAATCCATCCTATAATTACTCCTTGTTATGTATTAGTTTGGTGATGTCTAGGAAACCATGACACCCTTAGAAGGTGTATGGTAGGATTAGAATAGCTTCGGAGTTGTTTTGAATGGGTTAGAATAGGTTTGGCGCGAGAAAAACTCATTTCGACAAGTTTGGAAAAGGGTCTGTCCTTATTTTCAAAATCTGGAAAATCCGACAGTGGATAAAAATTTTTGGCCTAGATATTTAGAAAATATACTTTAAAACGAAACCGTGGCCGCTTGAACGGATTAAAACGGACTTATAACGAAGAAGTTATGAATTTTTCAATTTGGCGACGAAAAATATAATTTTCTGGAATTTCAGCAAGTTACGTCAAATTTGTACGAGTCAAAAATGAAGCTTAGGCGTTATAAATTATTTCGACTTCTCAAAAATATATAAGTTGCTTTTAAACAAAAATGTTGGAGAACAAACAATTGGAGAACTAAAATCTTGGAGAACAAACATTTGGAGAACAAGTTTTGGAGAACAAACATTTGGAGAACAAGTTTTGGAGAACAAACATTTGGAGAACAAAGTTTTGGAGAACAAAGTTTGGAGAACAAAAATTTGGAGAACTAAAATGGAGTACATTTTCTTATAAAAATGATGTCTTCTAGTAAAAGTAAGTTCGCTAAGTATACTTATCAAAATGTCCGATCGTTTGTTTAGCGGAGTTGTAATGAATTAATTACGGTCGCTCAAACTTTGCCGAAAAACCATCCTTAAACTATATTTTGGACTAAAAGTACCATACTTAACCTCTAATTTTCTTTATGTACGAGACCTCTAGGACGAAAACTTAAATGCTAAAACTTTGAGATTATCATACGAGCTTCCCAAAACAGTTGAGTTTGTTTCCTAACGCTCGACGTGCACCATTTTACGACTAGCTTTTATAGGCCGTTTTTGTCACTTTCATGGAAATATCAACGACATTATTTTACGACGAAAAGTTTTAGTTTCATAATAAATCATTAAATGATTATCGTAAGATATCATTTCAACGTAAATACTTGTAAAGTATTTTATAACATGACGAGATGTCATAAACATATATTTCGACGATAAATTCTATTTTCAAAAGCGTATAAGTGGTATAAATATCATCCGAATTGCATGCATAACATTACATCATGATTTACATTAGAACATATCATTAATATTTGGTCACGGTCAGAGGTTGCTCCTCATTTCAGTATTGCCATTATATCATCATTATCATTGCAACAGGTGAGTTTTCATAGCCCCGATTTATTCAAGTTTTTACTTTATTTTAAACCTACGGGGAAGAATACATTGCACATTATTTTTATTACGATGCCAAGTATATTCAAACTCATTACATTGCTTAAGTTACCTCATTGCCAGTTAAATGTCCCCATTTCATAATCATGAACCGTTAATTTCATCGAAGCGAGGGTGAGTGGATAGATCTATCGAGGGTGACACCTCCATCCGGGTTGGCGGATTCCAACCGGACGGATGCATTTCATTTCTTAATCACTATTTGAGTTGTTTGGAAAACACTCTGTTAGAGCTTCGGTGTCATGGACTTATAGCAATTGTATCATTTTTGTGACGACATTGTCATACATAATTTATACTTGTGGTAGTCGTATTGAACATTTTCAACAACTCTATGAACTCACGCAACCTTTGTGTTGACACTTTTAGCAATGTATTTTCAGGTAACTAAGGCATTCGCTTCATGGCATGCATGTGGACATATCATAGAGTCGCGGTGACGACGCGTCTCACATGGGATTTATATACTTTAAAAACATCGTTTGACTTGTACCAAACTTATTTCCGTACATAGTAACTTTCATTTGGGACCTATCTTTGTAACTCTGAATGTTTTTATTAAATCAAACGATGTGTTTTCCAAACGACACTTTAGGTCGTTCAATATAACTGTGATTGTGATGCTATGACAGTCAATCCCCAGGAATTCCATTCCGCTGCAAAACAGGTAATTTGGGGGTGTGACAGATTGGCATCAGAGCTTCGGTTATAGAGAACTAGGTTGCATCATTGACCCTAGACTATAACTACATCATCATAGCATCTCCTCATTTCATCATAAGTGCATAGTCACTATACATGCGGTTTCATACGCACATTTTGCGAGTTATTTACTTTCATTTCAAAATCGATTGTCACATAGATGCCTTCAAATACTCATCCCATCATACTCACATCACTTTGACATGGAGAATGCCCTGTCATTCCCTATCACAATTTTAACATCAGTTGACTCAACACCGATAACATCAGATGATGAGACTGAACTCTTTTAGGAGGACGAAGTTGCACCTACACCATCACGATCACCATTGATTCACTGTAGGATCAGGACAATTATAATCATTCTGTTGAGACAGATTATACCATTTGGTAGGACTTACAAGCTTAGTCCTAGTGGACCTATTAGTCATATATTTGAATTGCCGCTTGGGAAGCGTGCATGATTTGACACACCATTATCATTTATCGCTAAGACTATAGACACTACACCATCTCATAGGTTTGAGGACTGTGAGAGTTCTAGGGCTATTGCTGCTAGACCGCCTACTACTCCTACACTTGAAACACGATTTGACCATCAACAGGTACAGATAATAGGTATCTTTCAATCTTATGTAATCTTTATCCCTTATTAACTGCACGATAATCACAACCTTTGTTTATTTCATTCCTTATTCCAATTGCTAAATTTTCAATCATTTCGCGATGATACCTCACTATCTTACTAGGGGTTAAGCCAACATTATTCTTGACCAATTAGGAGATTATTACCATTCTATGAGGTTTCCCCGTGTATCCTACAAACCATTCAACAAATTATATTTTAAGTTACTTTGCTACTACTTAATAAAACTATTTCACTTAATTTTATTTCAAGCTATTCTACACTATCTTAGAAACATTGTTTCATAAAGTTTTAAAACAAGTTGTTTCGTTACCACCCTATCAATTGGTTTTCAGTCATTTTATCAACGATTTAATATCATCATGCGAAACGATTTTCATGTTACTCTGAAAAATTATTGAGCCATTATCTTACAAAACAAAACGTTGAATACCAATTAAAACTTCGGAGGAACATAATACCATCTCAACAAAACCGAGCATCACATCATTTGTCCTCGATTATACATGGCCTGATCACCTATGTATAATTTAGGAAGAATTATGTCATGAAAGAAACAAGTATCATTTCAAATCTCTTAAAACAATATTCACTCAAAAGTAAAGCTTTGTAATCAGATAAATTGTTCATAAACATTTCTTTTTGTTAACACTCTATAGAAGCCTACGCCATTCATCCCTCACTCAACCGATAAGTTAGAATTTGACGCGTGACATCTTTAGGAAAGGCTTTCTATACAATCTATGAGGAGGATTCCTCGATACAAGAAAACAATGAAAGGATTTTGGAATTACCAACAAGGGCTAGAAGTAGGTAGCGAGATCTTTCAAAACTCAAAAAAAAAAAAAAAAAAAAAATCTCAAGCCATCACGGGACAATCCGAACCACTACCTTTGGATTAGAAGCCAAATTCTATTATTTCAAAAGTACTCACTAGACCGAGTTACAAGATTTAGTACGAAGCGAGTACACCCTAAGCAACACTATAGGGACAAACCAAGTCTTCTAATCAAGACTACAGAACATTTCATTAAACATGGCCTTAACAATATGTGAATTTCCCTACAATGAGTTTTCCATAGAGGAAAAATTGGTTAAATTTAGGCTGTCGATATAAACTTTCCCTAAGGCATTGTGTTCTCTAGAAATTACGGATAACTTCACTTTCACATCAAGAGATGCAACAGGTTTGAACATATTGGACAATCAATGACTATCCATCTACAAGTGAAATTAGAACAAACATTCTTCGACATAGTATGAGCTGATATCTATTTTCTTGCTAGCATGATAACAATCTAAGTGATAAAATATTTTAGAAACACTCAATATCGGAAGAAATCTTGAAAATCAACCACTACACCACATCACTTAAATATTTAAGGTTTTGTGACTTGACAACATGGAGCATGGAAACACTTCGATAATCAAACAATGAACATTTTAGTCATGGAGACTAAGCACTTTAGGCAAGTAAGATTCAAGTAATGACATTCGCTAGGACGAGAAATGCGAGGAATCACAACTGTTACCCATAATCTATTCCTTTCTATAAGGTCCTTTTCGACAGATTTTAACATTTTAAAATTTGGCATGAAACACGTAGTATCAATTTCAGTTGTACCTAATATAAGGAAGCCGATTTTTCCTTAGATTTCTAGCAATCATTTCAATCTTCCCATGGAATTTTGGTTAGGACATGAGTACCACCTATTATCCTCAGCTCAATGGTTAGAGCGAGAGAACAATTACCACATTAGATGATATGCTCAAGCATGTATGACTTTCTAGAAATGATTAGGCAAATCATTCTTCATCGACAAGTTCCCTTACTACAATAGTTATTACATGAACATATTGACTACACCAATTGAGACACTCTATGGTTGAGGTGTTAATCACTTATTCATTGGCCAAAATCAGGAAAGTCCAACTCTTTAGTCAATGACTTATTCATGAAACAGCAAAGAAATCATACAAATCAAAAATCAGTTACAAGTAACAACATATAGCTAGATAAGCAACGTCGATGTATGACGCAAAATATTGGAAGTATGTTCCATAAGTTGCAAACCATTAGAATTTCAAGTTGACAACATATTATGTTTGAAGTCCCGTCTTGGAAGGGCGTGGTACGATTTAGTAAAACATTGGACGACCCAATGCGACTCCAATAATCTCACTTTTTTCACAAGTAACATCGTAGAACCTAACATGGACTGAATTCAGGGACTGAATTCCTTTTTGGTTGGGCGAATGTGACAACTCGTAATTTTAGGTCATTTTACAAACTTTAAAAGTTTCACTATTTATCATTTATCGTGAACTAGGTTTACGAGCATCAAATTCACGTAACCGTAATGGTTTAGCTGTGAATTCATGATCATATCATCAAGGACATTTCATATAGACTAAGTTTAGTCTACATTTCATTAACATCATTGTCATCATATTAGTTCATGCATGATTTTGCATTTTACATTAAACGTATAACTTTTATTAAATAAACGTTATCGCGTAACTAATTATTTTGAACAATTGATCCGTTACTTCCAAAAATTATCGTGATATATTTTTATACTCATATTAAGTTATAAAAATAATATCATGAGTTTACCCAGTGTTTTATATTTATTTCGTATATAAATTGTTATATTTATATAATTACGATGGTTTTATTAAATACGATACGATAGTTATTATTTCACTCAAATTTTGCAAGAAATGTATTTTTATAATTTTTATGACCTCAATATATTTTATCTTGACCCGTTAAAATTTATTTTTAGTTAACGCTACCTTAAATACTCAAATGTGCACACAAGTTACTACTTATACTTAACTAAAACTACATTTACCTTACTTACTTACATATAACCACTTAGTAAAAAAAAATGTGTATTTCCATGACCAACTATACCCCTTGTCGACATACAAGGGGTTAGTCATCAAACTTGGACAAATATCTACTACATGTAAATGATATTATACACATTTTACACATACATCTATTATTTACAAAGTGAAATCCATTTTGCTCTTCCTTTTTCTCTTCCAATTCGGCAGCCAAGGAGACCAAAGGAGGATCATCTCAAATTTTTCAAGACAAAGATTTTTAAACACTAGTATCACTTGTTGTATAGGTTTTGCAATAAAAACCTCAAGTGATTAGGAAAAACCCTTTGTCCTTAAACCTCATCATATTTCTTGTAAGCATTCATATTCATGTTTTTATTTCACATTCATTATTATGGTCATATCATTTTATTTGAGAAACATGCAAGTTATGTGATGTTTATACCACTTTTTAAGGTTTTTAAGTGTTAAATATATATAATCCATCCTATAATTACTCCTTGTTATGTATTAGTTTGGTGATGTCTAGGAAACCATGACACCCTTAGAAGGTGTATGGTAGGATTAGAATAGCTTCGGAGTTGTTTTGAATGGGTTAGAATAGGTTTGGCGCGAGAAAAACTCATTTCGACAAGTTTGGAAAAGGGTCTGTCCTTATTTTCAAAATCTGGAAAATCCGACAGTGGATAAAAATTTTTGGCCTAGATATTTAGAAAATATACTTTAAAACGAAACCGTGGCCGCTTGAACGGATTAAAACGGACTTATAACGAAGAAGTTATGAATTTTTCAATTTGGCGACGAAAAATATAATTTTCTGGAATTTCAGCAAGTTACGTCAAATTTGTACGAGTCAAAAATGAAGCTTAGGCGTTATAAATTATTTCGACTTCTCAAAAATGTATAAGTTACTTTGAAACAAAAAGGTTGGAGAACAAACAATTGGAGAACTAAAATCTTGGAGAACAAACATTTGGAGAACAAGTTTTGGAGAACAAACATTTGGAGAACAAGTTTTGGAGAACAAACATTTGGAGAACAAAGTTTGGAGAACAAAAATTTGGAGAACTAAAATGGAGTACATTTTCTTATCAAAATGTCCGATCGTTTGTTTAGCGGAGTTGTAATGAATTAATTACGGTCGCTCAAACTTTGCCGAAAAACCATCCTTAAACTATATTTTGGACTAAAAGTACCATACTTAACCTCTAATTTTCTTTATGTACGAGACCTCTAGGACGAAAACTTAAATGCTAAAACTTTGAGATTATCATACGAGCTTCCCAAAACAGGTGAGTTTGTTTCCTAACGCTCGACGTGCACCATTTTACGACTAGCTTTTAGAGGCCGTTTTTGTCACTTTCATGGAAATATCAACGACATTATTTTACGACGAAAAGTTTTAGTTTCATAATAAATCATTAAATGATTATCGTAAGATATCATTTCAACGTAAATACTTGTAAAGTATTTTATAACATGACGAGATGTCATAAACATATATTTCGACGATAAATTCTATTTTCAAAAGCGTATAAGTGGTATAAATATCATCCGAATTGCATGCATAACATTACATCATGATTTACATTAGAACATATCATTAATAATAGGTCACGGTCAGAGGTTGCTCCTCATTTCAGTATTGCCATTATATCATCATTATCATTGCAACAGGTGAGTTTTCATAGCCCCGATTTATTCAAGTTTTTACTTTATTTCAAACCTACGGGGGAGAATACATTGCACATTATTTTTATTACGATGCCAAGTATATTCAAACTCATTACATTGCTTAAGTTACCTCATTGCCAGTTAAATGTCCCCATTTCATAATCATGAACCGTTAATTTCATAGAAGCGAGGGTGAGTGGATAGATCTATCGAGGGTGACACCTCCATCCGGGTTGGCGGATTCCAACCGGACGGATGCATTTCATTTCTTAATCACTATTTGAGTTGTTTGGCAAACACTCTGTTGGGGCGAACATCAGTCAGAGCTTCGGTGTCATGGACTTATAGCAATTGTATCATTTTTTTGACGACATTGTCATACATAATTTATACTTGTGGTAGTCGTATTGAACATTTTCAACAACTCTATGAACTCACTCAACCTTTGTGTTGACACTTTTAGCAATGTATTTTCAGGTAACTAAGGCATTCACTTCATGGCATGCATGTGGACATATCATAGAGTCGCGGTGACGACGCGTCTCACATGGGATTTATATACTTTAAAAACATCGTTTGACTTGTACCAAACTTATTTCCGTACATAGTAACTTTCATTTGGGACCTATGTTTGTAACTCTGAATGTTTTTATTAAATCAAACGATGTGTTTTCCAAACGACACTTTAGGTCGTTCAATATAACTGTGATTGTGATGCTATGACAGTCAATCCCCATGAATTCCATTCCGCTGCAAAACAGGTAATTTGGGGGTGTGACACAACCAGAAACCTAGAGAGAACAAACCAGTCTGGAATAATTCAAATAGGGTTAATCACAGAAATTTCTCACCAGACCATAGGTACCCTCACCAGAGAAGACCTTTTTCTAAATCACCAGTACCTTCACAAGCAGTACCTTCTCAAAGTACTGCTCAATTCAAACAAGGTACTGCTAACACTGTATGGAACAGGAACACTAGGAGATCTCATAATTATCAACCTAGAAGGTATTATAATTCACATAGGGAATCTAGATCACAGGAACCAAGTGTTAAAACCGAATGGGTTAAGAGAGAAAGTACTGCAGAGGGACAAACAGTACTTTCAACAAAAAGTGAATCAGATGTTTTTATAATACAAGAAAAGGAGAATGAATTTGCAAAAGAGAGTTCTGTTGAAAATCCAGAAAGTTTTGAAAATCCACATGCTAAAAATCAAAAGATAATTCTGGATCATGTTTTAAAAAATAGTGGGAATTACATACTCAAAGAATTTGAGTTTGTAAGTCCACAAGGGGAACACAAGTCAGTAATGGCTTGGGTTCCTAAAAGAAACTAACTCTCTAAATTTTTGTACAGGGCAACCCAGAGGAGGAGCTTAAAGATCATCTTATTGTGGATAGTGGTTGCTCTGGAAGCATGACATGAGACAAGGAGATTCTGTCAGATTTTAGATCTATTAGTGGAGGAAGAGTTGCATTTGGGAATGATCCCAATGGAGGTAGAATTACTAGAAAAGGAACCATTAAAGCAGGGCGTATAGATTTTGAGAATGTTAGATATGTGAAGGAGCTCAAGTTCAACTTATTGTCAGTTTCTCAAATCTGTGATAAAAAGCATCCTGTGTTATTCACTGACACAGAATGTCTCATCCTTTCCCCTGAGTTCAAGTCTGTTGATGATGGCTTGGTAGTTCTTAGAGTACCAAGAACCAATGATGTGTATAGTCTAGATATGAAAAGTCTTCATTCTTATGGAAGAGCCACATGTTTGGTAGCAAAAGCAACATCTGAAGAAGCACATCAGTGGCATAGAAGATTGGGCCATGTGAATTTCAAGAATATCAACAAACTGGTCAAAGGAAATTTAGTTAGAGGGTTACCTTCAAAGACTTACAAGAATGATCACTCATGTTTGGCATGTAAGAAGGGTAAACAACATAAGACTTCCTGCAAGAAGCTTGAGGAAAGGACTATTAGAGAACCTTTGGAGCTGTTACATATGGATTTGTTTGGACCTGTATCTGTTACAAGTTTGAACAAGAAGAAGTACTGCTTAGTTGTCATAGATGATTGCAGTAGATTCAGTTGGGTATTTTTCTTGGGATTTAAATATGATACTTTTGATGCTATTCAGACTATCATAATAGCACTTGAAAACCAATTGAGACTCAAGGTTAGAGGTATTAGATGTGACAATGGAACTGAGTTCAAGAACAAGCTTATGGATGACTTCTGTGCAAACAAAGGAATCAAGAGGGAGTTCAGTATTGCCAGAACACCACAGCAGAATGGTGTTACAGAAAGAAAGAATAAGACTTTGATTGAAGCAGTCAGAACCATGCTAGCAGATTCACAACTACCTATTCAATTCTGGGCTGAAGCTGTAAGTACTGCTTGCTATGTACTTAACAGAGTATCAGTTACTAAGCCACATATGAAGACACCTTATGAGTTGCTGATGGGCAACAAACCCAATATTCGATTTATGAAGCCTTTTGGATGCCCTCTTAGTATTTTGAATACAATTGATAATCTGGGTAAGTTTGATGGCAAGTCAGAAGAAGGTTATTTACTAGGATATTGTACCAACAGTAAGGGCTTTAGAGTGTACAACAGAGTCACTAAGAAGGTTCAAGATTGTCTTCATGTTGAGTTTTTAGAAGATCAAGACAATCAGAAGGGTAAAGGTCCTGATTGGATGTTTGATCTTGAAGTTTTAACTCCTTCTATGAACTATGTACCTGTTAGAGAAGAAAATAAACATGTACACAATGAAGAAGAGTTATAGTATGTTGTTCATGGAGTTCATATTAGTTCTGATGTTGTTCTTGATGAAGAACCAATCACTGTGGAACCAAAGAAAAGTACTGATAAGCCAAAATCCTCATTGTCTGCTGAGGATCAATCTATTCAAGAAGAACTTAATCAGATGCTTCTTCAAGATGTTTTTGCACATTCTTATACTGATGAACAAAGAAGAGCTTATGAAGAAGCAAAGAAAAAGACCAATACTGCAGAATACTCTTACAGTATTTTGGACAGTACTTTTGACCAAAGTACTGCTGCACCAGTTTCCAGCACTTTGGATGATTTGGATGATCCTACTATGCCTAGCTTAGAAGATACTGATGATGAGTTTGAAATGGAAGGTATTTTCTCAGATTCCAATGAAGATGCTGATTTCACTAATTTGGATGATACCCATGGAGTTCCACAATCTCTAAACTTAAGAATTCATAAGAATCATCCTACTGATCAAATCATTGGTCCTTCTACTTCTGGAGTGATGACAAGACACAAAGCTAAGAGTTTTACTAAACCTCATAATGCTTTACTTAGCTTTGTCTATAAACAGAACAGGCGGAATCATAAGGACCGTCAAACATGTCTGTTTACTTGCTTTATTTCTCAAGAGGAACCCAAGTATATTGCTCAAGCATTGACTAAAGAAAGTTGGGTTGAAGCTATGTAAGAAGAACTGCTACAATTCAAACTTCAAGAAGTTTGGGTATTATGTGATCTTCTAGATGGGAAGAGAGTTATTGGAACCAGATGGGTTTTCAGAGTCAAGAGAGATGAAAGAGGTAATGTCATCAAAAATAAGGCAAGGTTAGTTGCACAAGGCTACAGACAAGAAGAAGGAGTAGATTATGATGAAGTGTTTGCTCCTGTAGCAAGGATAGAAGCCATTAGAATATTTCTTGCTTTTGCTTCTTATATGGGTTTTCAGGTTTATCAAATGGATGTCAAGAGTGCCTTTCTCTATGGCACTATTACAGAGGAAGTATATGTCAAGCAACCTCCTG
The DNA here is from genome assembly GCA_019973895.1 of Chrysanthemum seticuspe. Classification (NCBI taxonomy): domain Eukaryota; kingdom Viridiplantae; phylum Streptophyta; class Magnoliopsida; order Asterales; family Asteraceae; genus Chrysanthemum; species Chrysanthemum seticuspe. Next base: position 47,158,203 of record BPTQ01000003.1, read on the forward strand.
GTTTTCAAGATCCTAAACATCCTAACAAAGTTTACAAAGTTGTCAAAGCTCTTTATGGCTTACATCAAGCACCAAGAGCCTGGTATGAAAGGCTCTCTACTTTTTTATTGCAACATGGTTATAGGAGAGGAGCTATTGATAAGACTTTGTTTATCAAGAGAGACAAGAAGGATATCATGTTAGTACAAGTTTATGTTGATGATATCATATTTGGAGCTACTAAACAGTCCATGGTCAAGGAGTTTGAGCAGCTGATGCATAAAGAATTTCAAATGAGTTCAATGGGTGAGTTAACTTTCTTTTTAGGACTTCAAGTTAAGCAGGCAAAGGAAGGAATTTTCATAAGTCAAGATAAGTATGTATCTGACATACTTAAGAAGTTCAATTTTGATGACATGAAGCCTTTTACTACACCTATTAAATTTATCAATTCATTGGGCAAGGATGAAGATGGACACCCAGTTGAAGTCAAGTTATACAGATCCATGATTGGATGTCTTATGTATCTTACTGCATCAAGACCTGATATTATGTTTGCTGTTTGTCTCTGTGCAAGATATCAAGTCTCACCAAAGGTTTCTCATATGAATGCAGTGAAGAGAATTTTTAGTTATTTAAAACAACAACCTAAGTTGGGGTTGTGGTATCCAAAGGATTCACCTTTTAACTTGGAAGCTTTTTCAGATAGTGATTATACAGGTGATAATTATGACAGAAGATCAACCACAGCTGGATGCCAATATCTTGGAAGAAGATTAGTCTCATGGCAATGCAAGAAACAGACAATTGCAGCAACATCATCAACTGAAGCAGAATATGTGGCTGCTGCAAGCTGTTGTGGACAAGTTTTGTGGATGCAGAATTAACTTTTGGATTATGGATTCAATTTCAAGAATACTCCTATCAATATTGATAATGAGAGTACAATTTGCATTGTGAAGAATCCACTTTATCATTCCAAGGCAAAGCATATTCAGATTCGGCATCACTTTATCAGAGATTGTTATGAGCATAGGCTCATTAATGTTGTCAAGGTGCATACAGATGATAATGTAGCTGATCTACTTACCAAAGGCTTTGATGTTTCAAGATTCAATCACTTGGTGGTGAGTATTGGCATGATCAATTACTGAGCTACATTTAAGGGGAGGACTATTTAGTGTAAGTATAGTCCTATGCATTACTTGAGGGGAGGATGTTTCAGTTTTAATAAGTGTTTGGTATTGTAAGGAAGAGAATGGAAATGTACTGATTTTTATGAAAGTACTGCTTGGAAAGTACTGCAAAGGAAAGTACTGTACACGTGGAAAGTGCTGTTTGTCTTATCAAAGTACTGTTCCAACGGTCATATTGAGGGGAAAACTACCCTAACGGTAACTTAGTTATTACGGGCTGTGATTTTTCAAATCTCACCTATAAATAACTACTCTCCGAATTTCCCTCTCATATTGATAACTCCTAATCTTTTCCATATTTCTCTCACTTTCACATATATTATTTGTTCTATTTCTTACTGTGATCATATAACCATCAATGGCGGGTCGTATTACTGTTTCCAAACACAACATGGTGGCGAATTTTGACAAGACTGAAGCGAATGTAATTTTTCATGATATTATCGATTTTCTTATTGGATCGCCTATTAGTTATGCGCTTTTAGTAGAACCAGATGTCATTGAGCCCCGGATTCAACAATTTTGGGAAACTGCTAGGGTTCATATGGAGAATGATGAAGAATATATTCATGCTATAGTTGCTGGGAAAAATGTCAAGATTACTGAACCCTCTATTCGAGAAAACTTTGTGTTTGAAGATGCTGATGTGGCTGTTCGTTTTGATAAGCAACTAATTTGGGATACTTTTGTGCACATTGGTTATGAAGGATCCTTAACTGAACAAACATTCAGGAAACCCTTATTTTGTCCTCAATGGAAGTTTTTAGTGCATGTGTTGCTTCATTGTATTAGTGCTAAAAGTACTTCATGGGAGCAATTTGGATCAAATATAGCATCTGCTATGGTGGGATTGGCTACAGATCGTGTTTTCAATTTTTCAAGGCTAATTCTAGATGGAATGCTTTCACACATTACTCATGGGTCAAAATGGTTGATGTATCCAAGGTTTGTTCAAGTATTTCTCAATAAACAACTTTCTGATGTTCCTAAGCCAACTAGTCTTTTACCTGTTGTGGTTCAACAAGCCAAGATGTTCACCTTTATGGCTAGGAAGAGTGATTTATTCACTGGAAGGGACACTCCCTTAACTACTTCTAGGATGGAAGTTGTTCAAGCTGTTAGAGTTGATGCTACAGAAGATGACGATAGTGAAGGTACTGTATCTACAAGTACTGCATCTGCAAGTACTGCTTCTCAAAGTGCTGCATCTCAAGAAGGTACTGCATCCCAAGGTACTGCTTCCCCAAGTACTGAAGTTCAAGAAGATGTTGCCGTTTCACCTTCTCCATCTCCACAACAATCTGTTCCTTCTTCTCAACCAGAGGAACATTCACCAATTCAAGGAGATGATCCACATACTATACCTCGTGAAGGTTTAATATTGGATAATTATGTTTTGACAAGGGAGTTAGTCAAGTTAAAGAAGACTACTGAGGCTCAAGCTAAACAGATTAAGAAGTTGAAGCTCAAATTTAGAAGACTCAAGAATTTTGTATGGCCATTGGTTCAACATCATCGTCTTTGGGTCAAATCTAAAAAGAAGGAGCAAAGGCAGTTTAAGAAGACTAAGCACCAAAAAGTTCAAAAACAATCTTCATTTCAAATGGGGAGGAATTTAGAAGAAAAGAATTTGAAAGAAGATGTTCATAAGGAGAAAGATACTGAAGATACTGAAGAACATGAAAGGACTGAAGTTCAAGGAACAAATATTCAGCCTGAAGAAACTGAAAAATAGGTTGTTCAAAGTACTGAGGAACAAGTTATTGATGTTCAAGTTCAAAGTACTGATGATCAAGGTACTACTGATCAAAGTACTGCTTTTACTGGAACTTACAGACAAGAATTGGTTACACCAAGGGTGTTAGACTTTGAAGAGGAAGATGGTCCTTCAACTATTCCACATGAAGAAGAAGCTGGTCCATCAGAAGTCATACCAGAGGAAGCTGATACACCTCAAAGAATACACACTGCAAGTGATGATGATACAATTGCTGAGATTTTGCAAGATTTATCAAAACCAAGAGCTGTTACTATTCCAGGAGTGCAAGAAGAGGAACAATCAAGAGTTTCTCAAGCTATTATTGATCCAAAGGATAAAGGTAAAGGCAAGTTAATAGAGACAAAAAAGAAAAAGAAACCTACTTTAGCTCAGATAAAAGCTGCTCAAGTTGCTATGAATGAAGAAGCAGCTAGAAAGTTTCAAGAAGAATTAAATGCTAAAGATAGAGAAGCTAAGGAAATTGAAGAAGCTCAGAATAGAGAAGAAGCTAAGAAATTGCATGAGGAATTGAATGCTGAAGCTGATGAACCATTAGAGTCACCTATTCTTGTTAGATTTCTACCAAGAAGGCCAAATCGAGCTAAAGACAGAAATGCAATGATGGCTTATTTAAAAAGTCAAGGGTATAAAGGATTGCAGAGGTTTAATTATTTTGAGATGAAGAATTTATATGAAGCTGTTAGGGAAGCTTATAAGAAGGATGTTGCAAGTATCAAGGATTATAAAGATGATGCTGCTTGGAAAGAAAAAGATAGAAAAAGAAAAAGAAAAACTGAAGTTGAAGATATTTAGTCATCAAAGAAAGAGAAAGTTGAGTTACGATCTGATACTAGTGATGAACTAAAGAATTACTTAAGAATTGTGGATTTTGAGTATTCTACAGATGATGCTGAGATGAAAATGAACAGATCTCAAATTATTGCTTTTGAAGTCGTAGAATCCAAAGATGGAAGTTATCTGATGTTTCATAGAGCTGATGAAAGTTTCAGAGTGTTCAATAGGCTATGGGATTTATTGCACATCATAGATAGAGTGGATGTATTTTATTTATATCATGTGGTGCGAAATTACTTTGAACAAAATCCATCAGAAGGAGTTGGTTTAGTATTGCTTGGAGATCTCACAACCTTATGGGAAACTGAAGAACAAAGCACTGCTGAAATTTGGAAGAATCAAGAGAATTGGGAGATTGTTAGCTGGAGATTCTTTGAAGAATCTGGAGTACATGTTCTAGAGCTAGAAGATGGAATTATGATTCATATGTTAGCTGATAGAAGATATCCTCTTACACCTGAACTTATGAGGAGGATGCTGGAGCATGGAATGGAAGTAGAAGAAGATAATGAAATAACATGTCTGCTCATCAAGCTGTTTATCAAATGGATTACAATTGCTGATGATGATGAATAACTAGTATGAATCTTAATTGATTAAATTTTTGATATATCAGTATTTTATTCAAAGTACTGCTGATCAAACAGTACTTTCATCAAAGTACTGCTTGAAGTTTTTAAACCAGTTACTGATTTTGAAAAACTTTTGTTAAGTGATAAATGTTTTGAAACAAAGGTTAAAAGAAATAAATGGTTTTTGAGATGGTAATACAAATAGGTTATCAATCCACCATGGTTACAAAAGGATTGGCTAATCCATGAGCAAACGGCTCTGGTAAAGATATTTCAAATCCGTTTTTAGTTGACAACTTGCTAATAAGTTGGATGGCAATCAACTCACCATATTAGTAATGTGAAGAGTTGGCTAGCCCACAAGAAAATGGCTTGTGGTAAAGGCTGTGGAAAAACCATTATATGGTAATTAGTTCACCATGATGAAAGAACTAACTAGTCCAAAAGGGTACAGCTTTTGGTAAAGACAACTCAAATCTGTTGATAGCTGATGATTTGCTAAAAATCATATGGTTATCAGTGTACCATGATCTTACACATCAAAACATTTGGCTACTCCAGAGTTAATGGCTTTGGTAAAGAGAACTCAAATCCATTAAATTTTCAATGATTCACCTCTCACAGGAGTTTACACACCTGGAAGTGATGAGAATAGACTGAAACTTAACTGAATTAAATGTACAAATTGTCTTATGTTGCTGAAAAGATGGAGCTTGCTGAATGTTGCAGAAAAGATATAATATTGCTGTTTGATGCTGAAAAGAATTATACAGATAAAGACTACTTTGATGATGATATAAGCAGAGAATCTACAAAGATAAAATCTGAAGATAAAGTTACAAATCCTCTTTGAAGATAAAGATGTTAAAGCTAAATCTACAAAGGAACTTGAAATCAAGCAAGTAGAATTCAAGTTAGGGGAGGATTGTTGGGATACAGAAGATTAAAGTACTGAAGATTAACAAAGTACTACAGAAAGATAAAGTACTGCAAGAAGTCAAAGTACTGCTTATTATCAAAGTACTGCAAAGATTATAAGTCGGTTGTATTAGATTAAAGATAGAAAGTTATGTTTATCTAGAACTTTCTATGTATTGTTTACTTGACGTACAAGGATAAGAATTGTAAATCGTTTAGGGTTATCCTTGAGCCTATAAAAGGACCCCTAGATTGATATTAGACGTACGTGATTTTATTAGAGTTTTAGAGAAGTTCGATATTATTAGAGTTGTTAAAGATCTGCATAATAAACAGAGTTAGAGTTATTAATAAAATCGTTTAAAGTTAAAGTTATTCTTCTTAGCTTTGTTAAGTAAATTCCGCATACTTAATAGAGTTTGCTCAGTGTTTCATTGTTAATAACTTAGGATTTATCCGAGGTTGTTAAACCTTAACAAGCTATTTAAGTTAGTTTGGTTAGAGTACATCGATCCAACACTAAACAATTGGATTTGAAAAATTATGATACCATGATTTTATGTGGAGGGTTTTGTTTATTTTGGGCTCGTCAATCATATGGAGTCTCGACTGCCCTTGCGTCATTCATGTAAGTCAATAAGAATGGGTTTGCATGCATGAACAAGATCTGTTTGATTGTGATTTCATTTTTTAAATATAGGGTCTTGGTATTTTGCTTCTCCGTTTCGTCTTTCGGTCCGAATTCTTTTGGTTTTCATGCATGCATGTAGGGCGTGTAAGTTGAATCAAGGAATAGATTTAGTGATTGTTATAGTAGGCATGATACTGAGTTAATACCTGATATGTCATTGTGGTTATATTCATGCATGTTATATACCAAGGCTATGGGGAGATGCGTATGAACTGAATATTAACGAGGTACTATGTGAGTGTTTGCTTTGGTGTTGGGTTGTTAAAATTAGTTTGGGTGGGCTGTCTTTGGGGTAACATTGGGTGAGTGTATAAACTTAATTGGTATTTTATTATAGTCATGGGTGAGTAGCAATTTTGTGGACGTGTGGGTTATGGTTTTTAAAACAGTCAAGGGCTATGAAATTAATTGGTGTATGCATGGTATGAGATGGTCTTGTAATATGTGTTTGAAACTAATCACGAGATTTAGTATGGGTCGTTTAGTGTTGGAATATTGTAATGAAAATGGTCTAATGGATGCAATACGTATAACCAGTGCGATATTAATCTTGTAGGCACATCCAAAATTATAATTTATATAATATGGGTCATGAATGTGCAAATTGCTTAACGAGATACATGTACTGAATGTAAGATACATATATAAAGTATCATGCTTAAAAACCTTTAACTTGGACTAATTTACATATTTAAACCTTAGAAATTATTAAAGTATCATAATGAACCCTAAACCATGATGTTGGTTGTATTAAACCTTTAAGTCTATTTAATTGTTATTTATAACCTTACTGTATCAAGTTACTAATGCAAGAAAGTTATTAATTCGGAAAAACTTACTAGTTACGGAAAGTTACTAAAAAAATGAAAAGTTTCTAAAAACAGGAAGAAACCCCAAATGTGTAATCCGATTAAAATGAGCTCAGAAGTAATACGTGATATTAATTCATGTAGATCGTGTAAAGAAGGAGTAGCTTCAGTTTCTGTATGCTTCCTGATTATTTTGGCTTGCTTTGCATAAGGTACATATATTCCGTCATTTCAGTAATGACACTTCTTTTCTCTCATGAATCTTGTTCATTTTGATATTCGATTCGTATTCTCCTTACTTTGATTTGATATGATCCATTTGATATGATTCGTTTTGGTATGATCATCTTATTTGATATTCGATTAGTTATTCGTTCGATATGTTATCCGTTTGAGATCCCTTATTGATATGATTCAATTATATGATCAGTTTGATATGATATGATTTGTTGTGTTTGGTTGCCCGAGCTAACTAGCCATGGAGGTACCATGGCCATGTCATTGATGCACCAATGGCATGACACTATCTGGGGCGGTGTGATTAGTCCCCGACGTTCCCTTTTGATATGATTATGATATGTGTGCACTTGGCCATTATGAATACGTATGTACAGACTCGAGCTGGCATATGTATATTTGATTTGTTTTGCAGGGAGCGTATGGATGCATCCTAGGTACTCAGTTCAGTTTTGGTGATGTGGTGCGTGTGTGCAATACAACCCCTCACATTTGGGAGCTAGCTACTCCATTTGGTACTTGAGAGGTCTCCTCTCCTTGTGCACTTATGATTTGACGGATTTGATATGATTTGGCATATATGGGTTATGATATGTGATTTGTTAGATTTGGCTATTGGAGTATCTCCTTTAGTATTAGGTGCTCGTGGCAACATCCTGATTTTGGTTATTATGTGACTATCTGATATTCTGATTCATTCGTTTACTATGTCTATTCAGTCATTCAGTTAACTACTTATTCACTCAGTATTCTTATGTGATTCGTTTGACTATCGGACTCATGCTTCAGTTCATTTGGTTATTATACTCAGTCTTCATTCATTTGATTTACTATGCTTTCACTCTATTTTGTTTGGTTGCCAAGCTTATACTTCAGAATTACCACTTCACCCGCTTACCGAGCTATTATATGATTATTGGATTCAAGTGTTGAATATGCTATTATATGATTATTTGGTCCATCTGTTACCATGCTGATTATGATTTCCTGATTTTTTGTCTACTATGTTAGTATGTGGTTAGCTGATTCATCTGTTATCATGCTAATATCTGATTATCCGCTTGCCATGTTGTTATGTGACTATTTGATTCATCTGGTTGCCATGCTAGTATGTAATCATTTGATTTATTCGTTGATCATGTTATACATCGTTCAATTATGTCGAGGGCTATGACTACCATTTAGTAATCTACCTGTAAATTATGATTTCCATGTTTGTACTTCTGCTTGATGTTTCTGATGCTTATTTTATCGGTTCAATATAGTAATGGATGTTTACCTGACTTGTTGATCGACCATGTTTACATTTCTGTTCATGTTACTGATTGATGAAGGAATATGGTTCAACTTGTGTTACCTTTCTAGTTGACTTGTCTAGTTTGCCATGCTATGTTCTTGTTTAGTTAATTCGTTCAATTATGATGTTCGTTTGGTATTCCTACCTGATACATATGACTAACATGCTTATACTTCAGTTGGTATTTTTGCTTGTTATGTAATTGTTGTTTATCTGACTTGTGTGATTGCCATGCTTACATTCTATTCAGTTGCTCCCATCTGCTTAGAATTCAGGTTAGCTTATGTATATCTGAGTATCTGATTTGTTTGTTTTGCCATATTCATGTTTAGTTGATCCGCTGACTGATATGCTTTTACACTATTGGTTGCTTGATTTGATTTATGATATTGTTCATCAACTCCTATGCGATTATGTTCCGATACTTGTATGTGTGGTCATTTATATGTGCTTATATCTGTTCAGTGATTCGCTGCTTGCCTTGCTTTGGTTTTCTTTGATTTATGTTCCTTCTGGATATCTGTTAATATTGTGTTCTGTAGGTTCCTCATTGACTCATAGACTCATTGTGCTCATTCGTTACGATTTTGTTATCAGTCTCCTCTGATTCGTTTTTATATTTTGATTATGTTTAGCTTTTGTTTTGTTATATCTGTTCACTGGGCTTTTTAAGCTCAGCCGCATTTCTTTTCCATGCGGCAGGTACCAAGTTGGATGCTGGGCTTTGATGGGCTGAGAGTAGGAGTTTTTGAGTGAACCGACCCTAGTTTCCCTATCTTATTGGACTCTTTTTGAAGATCATTGTTTTGATATTACATTTTGGACATATTGGATTCTGTATTTTTCGTTGTAAGTCATTCGTTTATATGACTTGGTATTTTATTTTATAAGACTTCCGCTTGCAAATTTTTATTAGTATGTTCTGATATGACTCCATAATGTGACATTTGGACCCTTGTCGGGTTGGGGTGTTACAAAAAGAAACAAGGAATGAGCTTCAGGAGACTAAGAAATCACTTGATGGAGCTATTGTTAAACTGGTTGGAAGGGTACAAGAGTTGGAAAATAGGCTGAATAAGAGAAGGAGTAAGGTTGTTGTTTCTGAGTCAGAGGATGAGGAGGAAATTGGTTTAGAAGCATTACATGTCTTGGCCTCTGTTTCTTTGAATGATACTACAACCAAGAAATATAATGTCTCTGAGGCTGTTGTTCCTCCAGAATTCAGGGTCTTTTTAAGAAGACGAACTCATAAGACAAGAACCAAGCCATCCTCTGGATTATCAGCATTTGAATGGTTTAAGTCTGTTGCTGCTGTTAGTCCTATGGATTCTTCTGATAGTCCCATTGCTGTTGATAAGGAGAAGGTTGACACAATGCCTGACCCTGCTGATACTGTTGGTACTGATAAGTCTGTTCATGCTGATACTTCTTCCAATGCTGCTGAGATACCAGTTTCTGTATCTTCTGATCCTAAGGATACCACTGATGCTTTACCAGTATATGTTCCTTCTATGGATAAGGGCAAGGCTCCTATGGTTGAAGAAGAAATAGATCATGTTGCTTTCAAGGCTGAACAAGAAAGGCTTTTTAGACTTCATGAAATTGAGAAGGGTGATAGGGAGGTGGCAGAAATTTCAAAGTCAAACTACATATGATGCAGAATTTCAAAGTCAAACTCACACTATTCCTGACATCACATCACAAAGAAAGCAAGAACTTGATGATGCTGCTTTACATTTCACTGATGCCACATGGCAACAAATTTTGGGTGAAGTCACTACCAACACATCCCTTGCTCAGTCTATCTTGGGGAATGCTTTTGAGTCAGATAATTTTGCTGCTACTCTGATTGCTTTGGCTAATCGGAGAAAGAGGGAAGATGTAGAAAGAAAGGCTAAGGCTAAGAGATATAAGCCCCCTACTCAAGCTAAGCAAAGGCAATACATGAGGGAATTTGTGAAGAATATGAGTTCTTCAATATACAATACTGGTTGGACTATGAAATATGTAAAGGCACTGAAGGATGACCAGTTAAAGATTGCATATAAGAGAATTCTCACTCAGTTGAATAGGGATGGAATCAATCCATATACAAGGTTGAAGAGACATCATTCTTCCTTGGAAGGGCCTGAAATCAAGAAGTTGAAATATGTTGATACTTCTGATGACTTTCTGCTCACAACTACAGATGTTGGTGTTCCTCTTGAAGAGACTCCTAAAGATTCAACTGTGAGGAATCCATCACCAGTTCCCACACCTTTGGAGAAACCAGCTGACACAACTCTTCCTGCTGATAAATCTCAGACCATTCCTCCTGAAGATCAATTAAGGCATCCTTCTGCTGGAGTTCCATTTGCTCCTTCTGGAGAGCCTAAGTGCATTCCCACTGAAAACCTTGGTGGAAATCCTTCTGATGTGTCTAAGGTTGTTTCCACTGATGATGCACCACCTGTTACTTCTGATGTTGGTCAGACTGTTTCTCCTGATGCTGGAAAGCCTATTTCTACTGAGGATGCTACCTCAGTGATCCCTACTCCAGATGCTCCAAGATCTAGCATTTCTTCTCCTTCTTCCACACCTGGTGGTAGACGAAAGAGTCGGGCTAACAAGAGGAGTTCTAGGGTATTTGATCTGAATGCCTCGGACAGTTCCTTTATCAAGATTGCTGATCCTGATGATTCTGATGAGGAACCAGTTGTGTGGTCCCTTTTGGATAGATGGGAACTTACAGAGTTTATGGGTGGTATGGTAAATACAATCTATAGGAGAGATGGATCCTTCAAACATTTTACCTTTCTAAGTGAAATACTTCATCTAGTGGATAGACAAGATCTTATAAAGTTGTATGGATTGGTTTCTAACTATTTTGAGACTCATCCTGGTGCTGGTCTTTTCTTGCTGGGTGATCTACATGTGTTGTTTGACTCTATCTATCAGGATGGAAAAGGCTTTCAGGTTTGGGAAAATCAGGCTACTTGGAAAGTATGGCATTGGGAGTTCTATCCTTTAGCACATGTGCATGTATTGCAGACAGTATGTGGTCATTATATATATATATATGTTCTCGGATTTGCAGTATCCTTTGTCTGTGCAGGTTATGACCCAAATGTTAAAGCACAAGTTGGTGCTTTCTGCTGAACCTGTTGGCAATGATATGCTGCATGCAGAGCAATTGGTCAAGCTTATTAAGGACATAATTCATGCTTCCAATGCTGCTGCCACATCTTGAGAATGGTATCTTGTATTATTGTTGTAAATTATTTCTTTTCTTTTGTGTTTAAAAAAAAACTTGTATATATTCTGTGTGTGCTAACTTTTCTATTTGAAGATCATGTTGTGCAATTTTGGTATTGTCCCATCTATGGTTCTTAACTCACCATGTCTTCGGTGACAAAGAGTTAACTCACCATGGTGGTACGGCTCTGGTGGGAGTCCTCAAATCCGTTGATAGTTGCTGACTTACTAAAAATCAGAGGGTTGTCAATGTACCCTGATCTCAGACACCAAACATTGGCTACTCCATGAGCAAACGGCTCTGGTAAAGAGATATCAAATCCGTTGGATGGTTGACAATTTTCCAATAAATTGTATGGTGCTCAACTCACCATGTCCTCATTAATGAAGAGTTGGCTAGCCTACAAGTTCATGGCTTGTGGTAAAGGCAGTGGAATACCATGGCTAGTCCTGAGTTAACGGCTTCAGGTAAAGACAACTCAAATCCGTTGATGGCTGAGATGGTTTGCCAAAAACCATTAGGGTTTTCCAACACACCATTGATTCACGTTCTAAGTGTTGGACTGGTTATTGGTTCACCAGGGTGATGTCATGATTCCACTGAAGAAAAAGCTAGCCCAAGAGTGAGTAGCTACTTCGTAAAGGCTTATCAAATCTACGCAGGTTACTCTTGTTGCTGGATCCTGATGCTGCTGACATAGGAGCTGCTGATGGATTTGTGGACTTCATTGTTGGTTCTGGTGGTTCTAGGTGTTGCTGCTGGTTCCTTACATTGCTTCAGTTGCTGAAAGATTCAATCCTCATGCTGATTAAAGATCTATCTGGAAACTTGAAGTTAACCTAGTCAAATTCAAGTTTAGGGGAGGATTGTTAGGAATTATTGTAATAGTATGGTTCCTACTGACCAGGTTCCTACTGATAGTTATTTGTGTTTCTACTGTTAATGCAGTTACTACAGATAGTTTTGTTTCTGCGGATAGTAATTAGTTAGTATTCGTATTATTAGTAATTAGTTAGGATATGCATGAGTTCTTTTAGGAAGAGATAATGCATATCTTTTACGTGTTTTGTAAGCTGCAGAATTAGGGTTTCTGATAGTATAAAAGAAACCTGCGGCTAGGGTTTATGCACATGTTTTGAAAACATTCTTAGTGAATTAATATAGATCCATAGAGGATCAAGAGTTTTGTACTTATTGTCCTTTTTAACTCTGGTGTTCATATTCCGCGTGAACATAAGTTTAACAGAGATTCTCTATAGTCTGCTTGTGATTACACAAGTTTACTATTTGTTCATTAAGGCTCAAAAGATCTATCTGGGACTAATCCAACACAACGGGAATGAACCGTCAAGGCACAAAAGTCTATTATAGATTTGGTTTTTTCATTATTATATATAGCGCTAAACCCCGAGTCCTGCGAAATTTCGACAACCGAAACAATAACAACTAACTATCTGAAATCAGTAGTTTATTACCCCACAACACTGGCAGTAACCTGATGTGTACCCAACTCTTATAAGCAAGAATTCTCTAAAGAAGGAGTAAAAACCATTTATCACCAAAACCAAACACCTTTAATTATTTTGAAATTTTTAATTTTGGGTTTATTTAGCTGATGGGAGAAAAAAGCCACAAATAACCTCTAAGAGCTCTAAAGAGAACCATCTACTCCACGCTTAGCATCTAATTTCTATATAACTCTATCATTAGTCGTTCTTTGCAAATTTAAAATCTTAAATAATAAGAGTCGCGAATGCTTTGCCAAATAATCTAGCTTTGCATATTTAAACTCAATCATGGGAACTTGCAAACTCTTGGCTTTGTTAAGCTAGAATTTGCGTTTTTATAGATCCTTGTATAAAAGACTAGCGAAAGTTTATAATTATAAAGGTTAAGGGGACAAGCTCGGGCTCAACACGTCCGATCAAGTCAAAATTTTATTCCTACTCTCACCAGCGAAAAGTCAACAAGGTGTCAAAACTTATATTATTTTTGCAAATTCTTCGTCTAATGAAATCAAGCTTCGCATATTTAAAGTCAATTATAGAAACTTGCAATTTCATGGATTTTTCAAGCAAGAATTCGCATTTTATAAATTCTTGTGGAAGAGACTATAAAAACTTTTCAATCACAAAGACTAGCAAAAGCTTTCAAAAACTTTTTAAATTTTCTCATTTTTTTCATCATTTTTTTCATTTGTTTTATTCATGTTTTTGGTATTTTTGTGGAAAAACGGTGTAACATATTGGATTTCACAATCACAAAAACAATCACAAATATGGGCGAATATATGATTTTAGAGAGAGATAGTGGGATATTCTACTAAGAGAAACTCATGGAAGGTTAGATTCCAAATGAACATCCAACCCTCTCCCTTGCGGGGAGAGGGCTATTTATACAAAGAAGCACGCCCTCCTTCGGGCTGTGGATCAGGCATACAGTGGGTAAAAACCCGTCCTTCCTCCACGGTGTTGCACTAGACTAAACTACGCTAATAACTAACTAACAAATAACGTAATAAATGATATGTCTACGAGCTAACTTAAGCTAGATAATATTTGGGGTGACCGATGCTTTACATTAGAATTTCCAATTCCTAACAATCTCCCCCTAAGGGAGGTCACCCCATGATTTACAATTTAGCATCCTAGCATTCCAATTAATCTCTAGTCTTGAGCTCGTAGACTTCACTTCATCAAAATAATCAATCTTTGTGCTTTCATGGTGATAATATAATAATCCAACTATAATGTACATTAAATGGAGGTTATAGAGTTGATCCACATTTTAATGACCTTTGAGCTTTATATGAGATCATCAGCCACAGTTGATCTCAGCATCACTCATTGTTGGGTTGCCCGCATATGATGTAGTGACAATTGGACCGACATGCTCACATTCTGGACCATGATATCTTCTTATCAGAGTAGCGGAAGCTTTAGTTGATTCATGATATTTGTAGCAGCGAAGCAGAAGAATTGAGTGAAAATATCAGAGTCATTGATGCACTTATCATGATTTCTCTAGAAATGAATGTGATGAGTGAGCATGCGGCTATGGATTGACCTCTCCATTCTGATCAGCTGCAAACATCAGACGTACCTGCATACAACAGTTAGCAATAAAGCGTACGAAAGTGTCTTTGATCACTTTCGTTGAATTGAGGTACACGGCCCACAGTTCCCCATTGATCAGTACAAGTACTACCTGTGATCAGGTATAATTCCGAAGAATCTCCTTGACAGGGTTTCGCAGCTGATCTAGCTATTCTCAAACCGGAACGTCTCAAAGAAGACAACACGGAGTGAGTGAACCAAAGAATTTGAGATTCACTGATTGATGAAAATAAATTTGAAAAACAATTGAGTACTGCTCAATAAAGTGTTTTTGCAATACATCGAAGGTTTTTGAGAAAAATCAATTATCAATCATAAACACCTTTTATATTTGAAATATTAATACATAGTCGATGTGATAAAGAAAAGATTTTTTAAGCACAATGACCGGTTTTTCAAAGGTATCCGTCAATCCATAACATGAACCAGGATTGATTCATAAGTTTGAATCGCCCCATTGTTTCTATTCAGTTGTTACATGGTTGATCTATTGGATAGATCTCACATGCCACCTACCAAGAACTTGTTTGATGTTGGCTCTAGAAGGCTTTCCATCTTCATTGTGAATATGTTTGCATATCACTCAGATGTTCTGGCAATACCACAAGGATAATGCTTAGGACTCTTAATATATTCTTACTTTCCACATTGTGCGAAGGACTCATAAGATATAATCTCTCTATCCACATTGTGTGAAACAGAGAGTCTTCATTGATAGTTTCCTAAAGAGATTTATTTGATGATCTCGTGGCTCTAGACTCAATTGTACACATTTGGTTCCTATGCCGGAGACTAGGGAGAGGGTCTCCTTCTTCAATATCAACAATCTCTAAGAGAAAGTCGATAGATTATGTAGGTTCCCCGTGAGAATGAAACAAGCCCTTTTAAGAGGAACTTGAGTAGCTTGGGAAGTTTTAGTGCAGTGCGTCACTGGGTCCATGACGTCTTGTCTTCAATACCAGTGTTACATTAGTAAACACCAGTAGCATATGTATTGATCCCGGTTTCTGCCCTAAGGTTGAATTATTGGAGGGCTATTTCTTTTCAACCTTTTTCATATTCATTTCTTTTTCATTCTTCAACCCCTTCAGTGCTTACCGAGACTTCATAACTAGAACCTTGTTGGGTTTATTCTAGTTCTAGCTCTATCTCAGTCCGCACTCTTCCCATATCTCACTTTTCTCCTTTTTTTTCATCATACCTAAGGACTCTACACTATCTAGTGGATTGTCCCTGGGTAGATCCCTCCGGCTCTGGCGGGATCGTGGGAACGAATACCTAACCTCACCATCCTTATAACTCCATACATAAAGTAAAATGGTCGGTCTTTTGGTATAGTTTATTCTTCCGTGAAACCAATTAAAAAATCATTTGAAAATCAATCAAGGTACTTGTGATATAATATCAAAGCATTTTGTACCTTAATTGTTTTGATCATTTAGAAATGCTCCCCCTCAACATGTGCATAAGATTTTGAAATTGTTTAGCACGTGGAGGCAAGAGTTCTTTGAAATAATTTCTTGATCACTATTTCCGTAGAAACAGCCATTTGATTTTCTTGGTAAATTCTCCCCCTCAATATGTGCATAGGATATTTGAAATCATTTTATCATATAGAGGTAAGAGATCTTTTGAAATACATCCACGATTACCAAATATTTAGAAACCATTTAATACTCAATCAAGGTACATTATGTTAAAACATAGAAATCTTCGTACCTTGAAGGTTTATATTTGTTTAGAAATGCTCCCCCTTAATATATGCTTCGAGATTCGAAAAGAGTTTAGCACATATTAGAGAGCAATATGCACTTTGAGACAAAAATGGTCACTTTTTATCATCTTTCATATTTATATCACATTTTCTCCCCCGATCAAAAATTTCAAATCCTTTGAGATTTTGGATCTCAAGTGATTTAAATATGTAAGAAAAATTTGTTGGAGAAAAATGTGTCCGGTTTTATTTAATCTGAAGTGGACAACACTAAGGTTCCATTTTATATAAAAGGGAAACCGCAATACATAACCTATCACTACTACATACATTATAGTTATAGTTGTTCATAGTATAAACACCACAGTATACACATCAAAACATAAAAAAATAAACTGCTCCCGGAAGATGTCTTCATTTAGTTCTTTGAAGCAGCTTGTAATGACCTTCACGAAGTCTACCACCCGCAAAACTCTCAAGGCTGCGAAAGATCATTCTCGTCTTAAGTCTTCTACCAATTTCAGCTACAAACTCTTCACACATCTTCAAATCCTGTTCCGACCAGAATCTTGTTTTGTTCCACGGCTTCAGGTCAATCTTGAATTCCTTCACTCTTGAGTTCAATTCTTGTTCAACCATCCTGAGTGTACCATCACTGAACTTGTATAGCTCGCATAACCTCATTAACATTCTTGAACTGTATCTGTCTGTAAAGAGGACTGCTCTAGGGGTGTCAATCACTTTATATTCATGATGAATTTCAAGTCCTGAGGCTTCCCATTGCGGTCTTGTTAGGTTGACGCGGGTCTGGTAGCTTTCCATTCCTAGCTGAAAATCCTTAACTCTTTTTCGAATGACCAAGCCTCTGATCTAGAGATTGACAGCAGCAGAGAGAGCTTTCTTCTCACGAACAGGTAGATGGTCAAGGTGTCCTTGGAGGTTCAGAAGATAGAGATCTTCAAAGTCATTTGGCATTAAATGTTTGAAGTCATTTTCTTTTATAATATGCTCTTTCAAGTCTGCTCTTCGAAGAACAATATTCTTCAGGTAATCATAGCCATAGATTGAGAAGATCTCTACACTGATAACACTTAGAATACGCATCTGGTTCGAACAGCTCTGCGACTCTTTTTAGCTCCATGTCTTTCAATGTAGAATTTATTCTTCTTGAACCACCAATGAGAAATGCCGTATGAGGCCGCGATGTCATACACTTGTTCTTTGTCAGTCCAGAATTAATCAGGTACCATCTGCTCAAGACCTTGATCAATGTAGGTAGCAGCTTTCATCTTCGAAATCGATAAAGCTGGTCTTCTTTCATTAGTACGAGCACATAGATAGTCCAGGTCATGGTTGAAGAAGAACTCAGACTGAATGGTCATTTTTCCTGGTTCACCACCGAGAGTAAGATGCTTGTTCACATTGAAACAGCTGATCTGCTCACTGACTTGATCACTCAGCATCATATGACATTCTTCCATCTGGTATTGAAGCTGATTTGCATCTGAGTGAAAGACTTTGACGATTTCAAATGCTGGTACTTCAAGATCCTTTGGAGTGATGGACGAGATTCCCTTCTTTTCACAAAACCACTTCATAAAGCTGCCCATATCTCATGTGATGTGAAGAAGAGAGTCTTCAGCTGGGGCTTCATAGTTGGTAGTGATTGTTGAAGCCCAGTTGTTGTCAGGGATCATCGTGTCAGACTCTGGGATGAACCATGAAGGTTCTGTAGTTTGAGGTCTCTCTTCGGTGAGCCAGCTTTGAGTTATGTATTTAGAAGGTGCAACTCTAGTGGTTTTAGAGCGTTCACCCAAAACATATGCATCAAACCAATCCTCTTCAGATGGCTTGGGGATATGTTTTGTGGATACATCATCGTCATCAGATTCTGACTCTGCCATGACATAAGATTCTTCATGTAGCACCTGGTCTTCTGGAATAGTGGAGAATGTGGGTGTAAACCTTGAATCAACCGTGGTCCAAGCTGCAGACTTCTTTTGAAAACCCTGATCACTGGATGAACTGGATTGATTAGAAGGTTTTGGAGGAGATGTTGGTGGTTGTGGTGTAGGTGTAGTGGTTGTGCCAGAAGATCCACCAGCACTGGATGTTCCAGCTCCACCTATTGGAGGAGGAGGAGGTGGAGATTTCGGCCCTTTATGCAAAGTCTCCAACACTAAAGTCCTCAATTTCTTCTTAGCCTTACTTTCTTGAATGTCCTCCAGAAACTGCAAATGATTGTCGTGCTTTATCGATTCTTCAAGAGCCTCGAATAACTTCTTATGGACCTCATCCTTGTGCTCGTTAGCTTCATACATTTTCTCTGAAAGGACAACTCTCATATCTGAAATGGGTAGGTCTTTAAACCGTTGAAGCGATGGAGCTTGCATTGCCCATTCTACAGCATCTTTAACTTCCCATTCAATGGCATCTGCAACACCTTCATCGAAGTTCAGGTTCTCCAGCTTGTAGACAAGACTCTCGAGAGCGTTGATGGACTTAGGCAGTTGCCTCTCTAGAGCTTCAATTCGTTTCACAGCCTTGTCGAGCAATTGATCAGATGTTAAGATTAGAGGTGGTGAGGCCGGTGAAGTCTCCGTGTCATTGATTGTAACAGTTGGTTCAAGGGATAGATCTTTAGCAGGTTTTGGTGGTGGAAGTGCAGTTGTTATAGCAGGTTTGGGCGGTGGAAGTGCGGTTGTTAGAACAGGTGCAGACATCAGAGGAATGGTTGATGTGTCTTGCTGGATGCTGACCGTGTACATAGACTCAGCTTCCTCTTTCTCATCACTTTGCTTATTAGTCTCAATGTCTGAAGGTTTGTCATTCAAAAACTGATCACCGAATGAGAAATCGGCATCCAGATTCTTAAGTGAGGATAGAGAACCCGTAGACATGTTTGTTTCATCAAGGTGTCTGTGCTCTTCAGATCTTAGCTCAAGAATATCCTGTGGTTCTTTCAGCGGTTCATTTTCTTCATTACCAGTTTCAAGAACTGGAACCTCTTCAGAAAAATGTGCTGACTCCTGGCTTTCTGATAGGGTATCACTGGAAGCAAGGGTTTCAACAGGTGTAACTGTTACATCTTTTTCCACTTCAGATTGAGTTGGAGCTGAGGATGCTTCAACATCTCTTTTCTTGAGTATGAATTGAGTAGTTGTTTTAGGAGGTGGAGAAGAGATGGTCAATAGCATTTGAGCAGCTTG
The DNA here is from genome assembly GCA_019973895.1 of Chrysanthemum seticuspe. Classification (NCBI taxonomy): domain Eukaryota; kingdom Viridiplantae; phylum Streptophyta; class Magnoliopsida; order Asterales; family Asteraceae; genus Chrysanthemum; species Chrysanthemum seticuspe. Next base: position 47,177,790 of record BPTQ01000003.1, read on the forward strand.
TTCTGCATCTGCTCCAGCAATCCCTTTGCTTTTATCTTATGTGGTTGAAGTTGGTTGTTGTGGTGCTGGCTCAGGTTCTCTAAACACAACTCCTCCCACTGGTGGTCTCATGTTCAGGCTTTCCAGGCTTTGTTTAATTCCTTGTTGCAAAGCAGCCTCGTCTTCATCAATCAATCGTCTGTCACCCTTTGGAGCCTCGGTTCCTCCAACATTCTCCTTTTCAACATCCTTCTTCCTCTTTTTCTGCTTCTGTGATGAGGTGTCGGTAGATTGAGATCTATCACGTCTCTTCTTGGGAAGGGTGGCATATGAGGTTTTAGAGGATGATTTAGTGCTGGAAGTAGACTTTGTAGACTTGGGCTGTGAGGGATTGGGAGAGTCATCAACATTGGATCTGGATACCATTTTCTTGTATAATCTGAAGTAATCAGTATTTTTAATATCATATGTGAGAAGTGCATCAGGAATTGACATTCCAAAGATCTCTTTATTAACACCACTGGCTACATACTTGAGGTTACCGAGTACAAATTCATCCCTATCATTATGGAGGACTGATTCACTCCTAGGATTAAAGTTATGAGTCTGTTGCAAGAACTGAATGACAAGCTTTGAGAAGCTTATGCTAGGAATCACAAGTTTGTGTACTTTCTTCCTTCCTTGGGCTTGATTCTGAAGATTGGTTATGTCGGTGATGAAAGTGTGCATAGACAACGAGAATTCTTCCCAAATAAGTTCTGAGACATTAATGTTCACCCCATTGATGAGACCCCATAGGATTTGCAGAATAGTTATCCTTACTTTATCGAACCCTGAAGTTTTGCCAGATAAGCATAAGTTGAGAATAGTTGTCATGGCTCTCCAAGGTTGATACATGTGTCCGGTGATGATATCTGAGGCCCTTGTTATGCCAACTTGATAACCCAAACCAATTAGAAAGACTATTAGCTCTTCCGCACTAGGTGGAGGGACATATTGTTTGGTAGGGTCACATGGTGTGATTCCTAGGGCCTTACTGAGAATATCAGATGTGATTTCAAATTCCTTATCATCAAGCTTGCAGGAATCAGTGGCAGTGATCTTGTCCCATGTGATGGTGTTCCAAAATTGTTGTAGGTAAATGGAAGGGATCGTGCATTGCTTGGTCATGGCACTGAAGAAGTTAGTGTTTTTAAGAATATCAATTGCTACTTTGAAGATTGGATTTTGTTGCAATCTTTCCATGTCCACATAGCAGTCTGTAAGAACTATGGGTTGAGCAGAAGTAGCAAGGTTCTCAGATGAGGTTGTGTTTGCCATTGAGAATCTAAAGAGATACTCATACAACAACAGTGTTTGAGAGCATGTTAGATTAGACATGGTTAGCAAAACAACTTTAATGCAACCTCATGACACAAGCACAAAGAGTAGCAAACATGACAGATTACCAATAATCAGATTGACATGCTTAGAAAATAGATTAAGATGCTTTAGTAATTTTCAAAGTAACAAATCATTTTGACAAAGTTTTCAAGAGACAATTTGTTTTGAGCCAAAATTGTTAAAAACAAAATTACTATAATAGGTTTTCACGAGATAAGATGCTATAGTGGAAGTGTTATAACAAGTTGTTAAAACAAGTTGTCAAATCAAGTCGCTACAAGAGAAACCAGATACAAATTGCTTAAACAAAAATTGTTATAGCAAGTCGCTATGAGTGATTTGTCAAGACAAGTCGCTACAGGAAAAACCTGAACCAAGTCGCTATCATGAAATTATTACATCAAGTCGCTTTAAACAATTTGACAAAGCAAGTTGCTACAAAAATAGTGGCAAGTCGCCATTATGAAAATGATATAGCAAGTCGTTAACTTGTCAAAACAAGTCGCTATAAGTAAAATACTTAACAAGTCACCTTTATGAAAACATTTAAGCAAGTCGCTAACTTGTCAAGACAAGTTGCTATTAAAAGTTACAAGGCCAAGTCACTACAATTCGTATCACCCAGTTACAAAGCAAGTCGCTAGCAAGAATGTATTAAGATATCACAACTCGCCATGAGGAATCTATGAACCAACTCGCTACCAAGAACACTTAGCTTATCAGGTAAGTCGCTACCAAGAACTTGACAAAACATACGCATAACACCACAATCCAATCAACATATATAGCCATTACAATAACACAATCAAATCGCTACAATGAACAAGTACAATCAACCCACAAGCATAAACAAGATCAGAAACACAACCCAAAAGGAAACACATACGAGAGATACAACAATTTGCGCAAAGACCCATTTAAACATAAAAATGGATCCTCACATCTATCCTAGTGAACCCAAACTACACCTAATTATATCTAGTGTACCCATTTAAACGAATCCATTAACAAACCTAAACGAGGGGGTCAATTGTCGAGGATCAAATGCACGGTGGAGTCTGTTAAGAGAACTGAGTTAGGGGAGGTATATAATCTACATGTTTTGAAACAAAAACGTTTACATAAACCTTACCACAAGCAAGTCGCTAGCAAGAAATGGTCACGAGAGAGAAAACAAGAAAAACTTTTGAGTTTTTGAAAATATGTAACTAGAGACAAGTCGCTAAGGGTAATGAGTGGATTTTCAACTTTACTAATTTCACACTTTCAGTCCCTGTACTTGTGCAGAAAAGGCAACTCGCTAGTTAAGATTAAGGACAAGTCGCTACCCGTTAGTAAAGCCAAGTCGCTATCCCTGATTAAAGCAAGTCGCTATCTATCTAAATATGTACTATTGACACTTTCAGTCCTTGTACTTATCAGATTGCATGCAAATACAATGGATAAAAAGCATTCATGTTGAATAATATGACAAGTACCAAAAGAGACATAACATAGATAAGCTATCTAACACAATGGACATAACGAATCATGACAAAAACATGCAGCAGCACACAATACATATCAAACAATGATGTAGAGTGAAACGAGATAACTTGAAATATTCTCCCCCTCAATCAATGTCACAAATGAACATTGATTGAATTCTAACCCCCCCCCCCCCGTTATAAAACTAGAGTATATCTTTTGTTCGAACTTCATCTATGGTCCCGTGTCATTATTGAATGACATTTCTAGGACCGTAGATGTTATCGATTACAAGAGATACATCTTTTATCAGATTATGGGTAAAGATTTAATAAATAATTAAAAAAAATGATTTTGATTTTGAATTTTTTTTTTTTTTAAATTCAAGTGAAAACTAATTTGTACACTGATTCATCAGAACGAGTCCTGATTCAAGTCGAACAGGAGTCAAAGTACGAGGTACATCAATTCTGACAAGCTACAATTCCTGAGTGAGCAATCTTCATTTCTGATGGAAACCAGGTCATGATGTTCATGATTGAATTGAGCATTGTACCTGAAAAAGACTGAGGACACTTTGCACTAGAAGCACATGTAGTATTGCAAATAGATGAGTTAGTGACATGAGTAACCACACTATTGGATGTTGCACAGTTTGATCTAGGAGTGTCATTAATAGAAATTCCTTTAGGTTTAATATTCTTGAAGATTTTTCCTGTGGGCATCCACTTAAGGCAAGATCTAGGTGTGTAAGTCCATTTGGATCCTGAAAACTTAAATAATCTACCAGTGGGAATCCATTTGAAACAACTGCTAGTAGATTTGGATGAAGCCACTTCCCTGTTTTGAATATTGGTCCTATTTTGATGCTTCTTATAAGAACTAGATGAACTCCTAATATTCCTAATCTTAGGGCTTCGAACATTAAGCTGGGGATTGTTATTCATCATATCGGAAGGAATTAGTGAGGTGACTGGTTTTGACGAAACTGTATTCTCATCAACTTGGGATGCAAACTTAGATTTCGATGGTTTAAATCTTTCTATTCTAAAAGCATTGGGCTGCCTAACTACAATGCGTTTTGAGTTGTTCAGTACAATTGGCTTTCCCAAGGTTGATGGTTTTGAAAACTTAGTGTTCACCCTATTTCCAATAGATTTCCTAAGCTCATTTTTTAAGGCAACAATGGTGAAGCTCTTATCCTGAATTTGTCCTTTGAGGGCATCAATGTCTGCCAACAAGGAGTTAGTTTGATCTATCAACTTGGAATTGTTTTCTAATAAGTTCTTTCTTAAGGACTCATTTTCCCTTAATAGGTTGGACACACATAGAGCCAATTCATCATTCCTAGATTTAAGCGCATCACTCACCTCATAGTTAGAATTTTTCATCCCTATATTACAACTCTTATGTAGATCTGAGAGTTGCAATTTCAGATTACAAATGGTTGAATCTTTGTCCTGAATCTGGGTTTTTAGCTGGTTAATTTCAAAAAATTCTCGAAATTCTGGGAATTCCGGATTTATGCAAGGTTTTGTAGCAAGAAAACTTTCTTCTCTTTGTTGTATTGCAATTTCTAAGGAAATACAATGTTTTTCAAGAGTTGAATATTTTTTTGAAAGTTCATCAAAAACCCTTTTTTTAACCATTTCATTTGTTTTAAAGATTTCAGACTCAGGCTCAACCAAGAAACATTTATCAATGTCATGTTCAGAAATATGATCATATTGATCAGGTACATTAGCAGATGCATTATGTTGATCAGTTAAGGGTACCTCATCACATGACACCTGTTCATTTGTTGATGTGACATCTGCATTCAAATCATGCATAATCGGAGTTACTGAAATGCAGGCTGTTACTAGCATATCAGACTCTGAGCTTCTGTATTCAGTACAGCCTGTTTCATCATCCTTTGTTGTATCTGAAATTCTGTATTCAGCATCATCCGTTCGTTCAACTAATCCATTACCCGACATATCACAACTTTCACTTAATTTATCTTGACACCCATTCAAAGCATTCAAATTATCATTCTCTTGAGCAACTTCCTGAATGTACTTTTCCACATTATCCATAAGTTGAATAAATGTGTTGATGAATTCATGAATTTTGATTCCAGTATGTTTTTTGAAGGAAATTTCAGTAACGTGTTGATCGAAGTCTACGGAATATTCCCCATTGATAAATGGCTGAAATTGGTTGTAGATAACCTGAAGTGCAGCATTGGAATCATCCATTAATACCTTCCTTTTGGTAATTTGATGTGTAACACCCCCAATTTCTTGATACGCAGTGGAGTTCAAATTGGGTGTTACTTCATGGCACAAGAGTCATAACAATAGAAAACGAACTCTAATGGAGTCATTTTCAAAGATTTATCATTCGATTTATATAAATATCAGAGTTTACAAAAATGAGGTCCCAAATGGTTCCAAGTTTACAAAATACATTAAATTGATTTTCGAATGATCGTAAAATTTATAGCCTTCTTGAGTATCCGTGCTCCTCCGTGCCAGCCTCGATCAATATGGACTTGAAATACATGCTTAAAACTGTCAACACAAAGGTTGAGTGAAATTCATAGAGTTTGTTTGATGGTTGAACACATTATGTTGGTAGTGTGAGCTATAGACTCACACCAATGGTTTGAAAACAAAACAGTTGCTATTAGACTAAGCATCATGCAATCACGGCGTTAACGTGTTCCAAATTTAATTGGAGAAACTGTTGGTGCGTGCCCTAACAGGTAAAAATTGCCGTTTTTACCTAATGTACTCAAATATAGTGCGTTTGTTTACCGGACCTGGTCAAACAAACGGGATTCGTCAATCCCAATAGATATATCCACAATATTCGCGCTCACTTCACTCGTGATTAATGATTCATGATTAGGGACTTAAGTTTGGAAAATGCGGTAACTTAGTGCAAGTAAAATAATCAGATAAGTATACAGTTTGAAAGCAATGTGTTCAATTTAAAATAAAGCATGTATCTCCCCCAAGGGTTTGTAAAACAATTAAGTAATAGAAAGTGGGGCTATGAACTCACCTCAGAGTAAATGATATCAAATGTATAATGAGAATGATGGATATGCCGTGAGAACTTCTACGAGCAACCTAAAATAGAATGTTGCGACTTAGGTTTGGAATAATGTTTAGGAAAACATAAACCATCTTATATACGTCTCTATGTTGATCATGATGTAGTACATGGTTTTTGTGTATGTCGTTTATAGAAATGGTCTAGTTGTGAAAACGTGTATAGTTTATATATATCGTACTACCGTTCGGGCCATCACATTTCAGAGGTCATGTAGTAAACGTTCGAGGAGCTAGGACACTTTAAATCGTAAATCCAGCAACTCGTCGATACATTTTACTCAAATGAAACCCCTCACGTGAAGCTCCCTAGTTTTGTAGCACTTAGTAGATAAAACATATGTTTTGAGTGAATATTGTTATATCATAAAGTTTATCATGTTTTTAGTAAATATCTAGTTTTTACAAGTTCTCATTGTTTACTAGTGATTACAACTTATTAATATGTTCAAGAATGAAGTTTTGGTAAAAATCGTCGGAAAAGGTAAAATGGTCATTTTTTCGTTACTTGTGAAAACACTATTTCAAAGATTAAATGAAGTTTTGTTAAGTTAATATGTAACTAGCTATGAAAATAACTTGGTTTTGCTTTTAGTTTGTGACAAAAGTATAGTCTTGAAACTACATATAAGGCAGTTTCAGTTTTTGAAAGAATATGGCCTGTTTAAGCGTTTTCAAGGTCCGAGCTTCTTTGGAATGGAAGGAAAACGGTGTTCCGGACAACTTTCTTGTTTTAACGTTTTGATGATTCGGACCAGAAGTACCACTTTTACAACGACCAGACCCAAAACAGTTTCAATATGGCAGTTTTGGCATTTTGGTTTCGCTAACTTCTTTTGACTATAACTTTTGATTCGTTTTTCCGTTTCAGGTGATTCAAGTTGCTATGTTTACCTTTTTATCTTGTCTACCATAGTATGTAAGTTAGAAAGTCCATATGTTACTGATTTTAATGGTTTCAAATGTGTAGAATATGACTAGTTTACTAGTTTGTTACTTTTACGACAATATGTGAATTAAAACATGTGATTGAGTATATGTACATCATGAATCAACATAGTAACTATATATATAGCATGAAATTGTTAAGATTATGAATAATAAAGATAAGATGATGGTGGTGATTAGTTGCTTACAACTTTTGGCTTTCAATTAAGAAAGGAGTAACTAGTATGGATCGAACGTTGATTGATCACTTAAGACTTCAGATTGAGCTAGATTTCTACACCTTGGCACCCTTGCAATATTGAAGAGTTGGTGATGAAGTACTAAGTGACTTGAGTGGATCTAAACTCAAGAAGATCACTTAAACTTGCTAGAGATTTGATGTAGTAGCTTGATCTTTGGAACTTCTTTGCACAAACTTGGAGTTTATAGATCAAATGATGGAAGATGTGAATGCTTTAGTGTATGAATGACCCAAATCCGTTTGTGAAGGTCTTTAGGATGAATTTCACTTGCTATTTATAGTAGGGTAAGTTTGGTTAACCATATATTGGGTTAAATATTAACCATGGTTAAGTTAGGACACATGTAATGATCTAAATGAACCACGGTTAGGATGATGCCACCAAAATGATGACTCCCCACCCTAAGGTCGGCCATGAAGAGATAAGATGACTTAGGTGGATAGTTTTGGTATTATCTTGGTTACGGAGTGAGTTTTGGTTCCGTTAATCGCTAACTGTAAGTCGTTAAGCCATAAAACGTAAAACCGGGTATCATAAAAATGTGAAACTGATAGGAATGATTAAACTCATTATTATACTCCATCTAAAAATATAAAATGGGTGATAAGTCTCATTGGGTGCAAAAACGCTGCTTAAAACTGGAAATACGGGTCTAAAACGCGTAATTCGCAATTTATCAGAAAAGAACGAAATTTCAGGGAAATGACCGTGAAATTATTTAAAGTAGAGTAAAATTAGTCTAAAAGTGATATGAGATGTTAAAATGTGGTTTTCGTCATTCGTGGGATAACTTAACAGTTATACGTGAAGTTTAAATGTTACGCGATTTAAGCAAACATATAGAACATACAAGCTTAATTTCTTTATGGTCAAAGGAGGAGGGAAATATGTTTGACTTTTCCAAAAAATGTAAAAGTGTCAAAAACATATTAGAAACACAGTGCAGGAATCGTTAAGTCTGGGTCTAAGTAGAATTGTTTAAAACATAAGTTTAGTTTCGTACGGCGCATGGTTTATTTGGTAACAGTAAAATGAAGTCTTAAAAATTCTCAAATTAACTATGAGTGATCTAAAAAGTTATCTGATGTGAGGAAAATTGACAGAGTTGATTTTCGTTATGCGCGTGATGACTAATTGGTGTTCCGACCAAAATGAAACTTTATAACGATGTTTTCTTAATAACTTTTGCGAAGATGATCTAACGATTGTCGAACTCTCAGGATATTACTAAAATAATTTATCTTACGAGAATGTGAAATAAAAATTTTACGGATGAATAGTGAAAGTGAATAGTAAATGTGAATAGTAAAAGTGAATACTAAATTCTCGAAAATGAAAAGTAACCCGAAAAATGCGCGTTGTTACTGTCTCACCACCTTAATGGGAATTCCGTCCCGGAATTCAGTGTGTGTTATCTGATGTTGAATTGTCTACGAAAATGTGGGTGTATGCGCCGAATCCTAATTTTTTTTGCGTTCTTAAGTTTCTGGTCATAGAATGTGTTATGTACCATTCTAAATTTTGTTCGTGGCTTAAGTTGGTAATCTAAAGGGTTTTGTTAAAATCTTATAGAGTCCAATATACCTCAAGTTTGGCTTTTCTCTTTTCTAAAAATGAATCATATCTTATTGTATTGAGGTTTTCAACAAAACCTTGATTTCTAACATGGAGTTTTTATTAAATTTTAACGCCTTATAATTTTTGTTTCTGGCGATAGTGTGTGGCATGTAGCCAAATTTGTATTTGTATGGTTTCCTTAGTTGTTTGGTAGTTGATCTCTGAACACCTTAGTCCAGCAAATGGTTGACCGACACTTTCGTCTATATAGTGCCTCAAATGGAATAGTTTTGATGTTGTTTAGGGTAATTGTTGTTAATCAAAGGTGCAAGGTATTGTTGATGAGAAATGGTTTATAATGATGTGATAATTGTTGTAGGAAATTCTTGCTAGTGGCAAGTGGTTATCCAAACGATTTCTAAAGTTGATCATGTCTTGGGTGGTTTCGGGATGAAGGTTATATCGTATTGTTTTTATGTCTACTAGTGTTTGAAAGAAACGTGATACTATGAAGTTTAATATATTGACTTACAATGGGGTTCAGATAATGAACTGATATGTTGATGATTAGAAGAGTGTAGTGTATGTTTACCATTATTCTTAGGTAGAGATGTCAAGTTTGCTTTAAAATCATAAGTGAATTTTGAAGGAATATGGCGGAATGATATCCTTGAAACCTAATCAGGCTAGTACTTCTAAGAAATGACGAGAAGATTTGATGACTATCCCAAGATAGTAGATAGGATTATTTCATAAAATGAAAACTTTCAAGAATGAAATTAGGTAGTATAAATAAGTATTAAGATCTCGCTGAGTGGTAAAACACTATCGCGTCTCTAGATCTTTTTAATGAATTCTGGTGGTTTATCGAGTTTAAGTAGTAAATTAACCTGAATATAACCCTTGTATAACTATTCTCAGTGTTTGAAAAATTTAAGTCGAACATAGTTAGTCAGACTATGTTCCACTATCCCTAGGTTAAATATAGCTGACCAGACTATATTTAGCCGAGGTTCGATAAATTTTCCAAATACCTAAATTAGGTACACTTGTGATATGTCCATAGCTTTTGAGAAATTGTCCACTAAGCAAAGGCGATATCAAACCATCCAGTTGCAAGTCCTGGCCATAAAAGACTTGTAACCTATGTTTTCACATTACATTGCATAGAAGATAGTATGGGTAGATACGTGTGGAAAGGAAATCTTAAGTAATTCTAAAATAGTCCATACTGGGCTAGCAACACGAACCGTTAACAATGAAGGTTTAAGAAGAGAATTTTGATGAATGTAGAGAAAGTTGCTGAACTTCAGCTTTTGTAGATGATGAGTTAGTTTATCTTTTTAGAAATCCCATTTCTTGTATTTTCATTAGGAAAATCGATAGATTGTGACGGGCTTCATGTAAAAGAATATCATATAAGGTTTATAAGTTAATTCCTAGAGACTTTGTATAACTTACAATGTCTGTGAAGTAAATTAGACCATTGTGTAACTCACAATGTCTTAAGAAATGATGGAGAGATCATTGTGTAACCCACAATGTCTTGAGAAATGATAGAGAGATCATTGTGTACTCACAATGTCTTGAGAAATAAATTAGACCATTGTGTACCTCACAATATCTTGATAAATGATGGAGAGATCATTGTGTAACCCACAATGTCTTGAGAAATGATAGAGAGATCATTGTGTACTCACAATGTCTTGAGAAATAAATTAGACCATTGTGCACCTCACAATGTCTAAGAAATAGTTGAGACCACTGTTTCACTCATAGTGTCTGGGGATATAAGAGAGACCACTGTAGGATTTACAGTGTCTGAGAATGTAATAGAGACCACTGTAGGATTTACAGTGTCTAAGAATGTAATAGAGACCACTGTATCTCACAGTGTCTTGAAAAATAAATGAGACCATTGTATCTCACAATGTCTGGGAAGTAGGAAAGACCATTGTAATAAGTTACAATGCTTTAGATAAAGTTTCGTAATCCTAAAATGCACGAGTAGATGCATGATTGGGAGATTGGGAAAATATGATTGTGTTGTAATGCCTTAGAATAGACATACGCAGATATGTTTAGTCTATCGTTTAGCTAAAATGATTGAAAATATGTTGAGTGTATATATCAATATACTAGTATGTTTGTGTAGCATAAACTACCTAGAAGTCACATAATCGTCTGGAGGATGGAAGGCACGGAGAGCGAAAGGCTATAAAATTTTTTGTTTGTAAAAGTAGTTATAGTTTAGGTCACAATTAGACCCGTTTCTCTATAATTAATGCTCTGATACCAATCTGTAACACCCACAATTTCGTGATACGCAGCGGAATTCAAATTGGGTGTTACTTCATGGCACAACAGTCATAACAATAGAAAACGAACTCTAATGGAGTCGTTTTAAAAGATTTATCATTCAATTTATATAAATATCAGAGTTTACAAAAATGAGGTCCCAAATGGTTCCAAGTTTACAAAATACATTAAATTGGTTTTTGAATGATAATAAAATTTATAGCCTTCTTGAGTATCTGTGCTCTTCCGTTCCAGCCTCGATCAATATGGACCTGAAATACATGCTTAAAACTGTCAACACAAAGGTTGAGTGAAATTCATAGAGTTTGTTTGATGGTTGAACACATTATGTTGGTAGTGTGAGCTATAGACTCACACCAATGGTTTGAAAACAAAACAGTTGTTATTAGACTAAGCATCATGCAATCTAGGCGTTAACATATTCCAAATTTAATTGGAGAAACTGTTGGTGCGTGCCCTAACAGGTAAAAATTGCCGTTTTTACTTAATGTACTCAAATATAGTGCGTTTGTTTACCGGACCTGGTAAACAAACGGGATTCGTCAATCCCAATAGCTATAGCCACAGTATTCGCGCTCACTTCACTCGTCATTAATGATTCATGATTAGGGACTTAAGTTTGGAAAATGCGGTAACTTAGTGCAAGTAAAATAATCAGATAAGTATACAGTTTGAAAGCAATGTGTTCAATTTAAAATAAAGCATGTATCTCCCTTAAGGGTTTGTAAAACAATTAAGTAATAGAAAGTGGGGCTATGAACTCACCTCAGAGTATATGATATCAAATGTATAATGAGAATGATGGATATGCCGTGAGAACTTCTACGAGCAACCTAAAATAGAATGTTGTGACTTAGGTTTGGAATAATGTTTAGGAAAACATAAACCATCCTATATACATCTCTATGTTGATCATGATGTAGTACATGGTTTTTGTGTATGTCTTTTATAGAAATGGTCTAGTTGTGAAAACGTGTATAGTTTATATATATCGTACTACCGTTCGGGCCATTACATTTTACAGGTCATGTACTAAAAGTTCGAGGAGCTAGGACACTTTAAATCGTAAATCCAGCAACTCGTCGATACATTTTACTCAAATGAAACCCCTCACATGAAGCTCCCTAGTTTTGTAGCACTTAGTAGATAAAACATATGTTTTGAGTGAATATTGTTATATCATAAAGTTTATCATGTTTTTAGTAAATATCTAGTTTTTACAAGTTCTCATTGTTTACTAGTGATTACAACTTATTAATATGTTCAAGAATGAAGTTTTGGTAAAAATCGTCGGAAAAGGTAAAATGGTCCTTTTTCCATTACTTGCGAAAACCCTATTTCAAAGATTAAATGAAGTTTTGTTAAGTTAATATGTAAATAGCTATGAAAATAACTTGGTTTTGCTTTTAGTTTGTGACAAAAGTATAGTCTTGAAACTACATATAAGGCAGTTTCAGTTTTTGAAAGAATATGGCCTGTTTAAGCATTTTCAAGGTCCGATCTTCTTTAATATAGAAGTAAAACGGCGTTCCGGACAACTTTCGTGTTTTAACTTTTTGATGATTCGGATCAGAAGTACCACTTTTACAATGACCAGACCCAAAACAGTTTCAATATGGCAGTTTTGGCGTTTTGGTTTCGCTAACTTCTTTTGACTATAACTTTTGACTCGTTTGTCCGTTTCGGGTGATTCAAGTTTCTATGTTTACCTTTTTATCTTGTCTACCATAGTATGTAAGTTAAAAAGTCTATATGTTACTGGTTTTAATGGTTTCAAATGTGTAGAATATGACTAGTTTACTAGTTTGTTACTTTTACGACAATATGTGAATTAAAACATGTGATTGAGTATATGTACATCATGAATCAACATAGTAACTATATATATAGCGTGAAATTGTTAAGATTATAAATAATAAATATGAGATGATGGTGGTGATTAGTTGCTTACAACTTTTGGCTTTCAATTAAGAAAGGAGTAACTAGTAAGGATCGGACTTTGATTGATCACTTAAGACTTCGGATTGAGCTAGCTTTCTACACCTTGGCACCCTTGCAATCTTGAAGAGTTGGTGATGAATTACTAAGTGACTTGAGTGGATCTAAACTCAAGAAGATCACTTAAACTTGCTAGAGATTTGATGTAGTAGCTTGATCTTTGGAACTTCTTTGCATAAACTTGGAGTTTATAGATCAAATGATGGAAGATGTGAATGCTTTAGTGTATGAACGACCCAAATCAGTTGGTGAAGGTCTTTAGGATGAATTTCACTTGCTATTTATAGGAGGGTAAGTTTGGTTAACCATATATTGGGTTAAATATTAACCATGGTTAAGTTAGGACACATGTAATGATCTAAATGAACCATGGTTAGGATGATGCCACCAAAATGATGACTCCCCCCCTAAGGTCGGCCATGAAGATATAAGATGACTTAGGTGGATAGTTTTGGTATTATCTTGGTTACGGAGTGAGTTTTGGTTCCGTTAATCGCTAATTGTAAGTCGTTAAGCCATAAAACGTAAAACCGGGTATCGTAAAAATATGAAACTTATAGGAATGATTAAACTCATTATTATACTTCATCTAAAAATATAAAATGGGTGATAAGTCTCATTGGGTGCAAAAACGCTGCTTAAAACTGGAAATACGGGTAAAAAACGCGTAATTCGCAATTTATCAGAAAAGAACGAAATTTCAGGGAAATGACCGTGATTTTATTTAAAGTAGACTAAAATTAGTCTAAAAGTGATATGAGATATTAAAATGTGGTTTTCGTCATTCCTGGGATAACTTAACAGTTATACGTGAAGTCTAAATGTTACGTGATTTAAGCAAACATGTAGAACGTACAAGGTTAATTTCTTTATGGTCAAAGGAGGAGGGAAATATGTTTGAATTTTCCAAAAAATGTAAAAGTGTCAAAAACATATTAGAAACACAGTGCAGGAATCGTTAAGTCTGGGTATAAGTAGAATTGTTTAAAACGTAAGTTTAGTTTCGTATGGCGCATGGTTTATTTGGTAACATTAAAATGAAATCTTAAAAATTCTCAAATTAATTATGAGTGATCTAAAAATTTATCTGATGTGAGGAAAATTGACAGAGTTGATTTTCGTTATGCGCGTGATGACTAAATGGTGTTCCGACCAAAATAAAACTTTATAACGATGTTTTCTTAATAACTTTTGCGAAGATGATCTAACGATTGTCGAACTCTCAGGATATTACTAAAATAATTTATCTTACGAGAATGTGAAATAAAAATTTTACGGATGAATAGTGAAAGTGAATAGTAAATGTGAATAGTAAATTCTCGAAAATGAAAAGTAACCCCAAAAATGCGCGTTGTTACATGAAGCTTTAGTTGTTCTAAGTCCAGCAACAAGGTTCTTGTCAATGTAGGTATGTCCTGGTCAGCAACAAGGTTCTTGTCAATGTAGGTATGTCCTGGCGGAACAGAGCACTGAATGTTCGATCCCCAGTTGTGGATAAGAGTTGTAGGAGGTGCAGATGAAGTAGTTGATAAGGTTCAATGTTGCATTCCATTTTCTTTGCATCATGTATCATTAACAGGTGTGATTCTTTGATATCCGACTCAGAATGTAAAGTGTTTTGATCATAATCTGTTGAATCAATCATGGTTAAACATTCTGAGTAGCAAACAATTTCTTTGTTCTGTGAGGTATCATAGAGTTCAAGCACTTTGGAGATTAAAGAGTCAGTGATGTAAGACATTGTGTTGTGAATATTAGGCACAAGTTGCTTGCATTAATTCACCAAATCGCTAACTATCTTGAAGACAAGTCGCTACTTACCCAAGTCGCTAGGTAATCAAGTTGCTGTGAATCAAGTCGCTAAGCACAAGTCGCTAAGACCCAAGTCGCTGAACACAAGTCGCTAAAGCACTAAATCGCTAAGCAGACAAGTCGCTAAAGAGCAACTCACTAAGTATCCAAGTCGCTAAGGATCAACTCGCTAAGAACAATAAGGACAAGTCGCTAGAAATAATAGAGATAAGTCGCTAGCCGAAGTGGAACCTCCACTACGTTGTACTGTTTGTCGACTTGTGTCAATAGACAATTCGCTAGGCTCAAGTCGCTACTCCTCTAACTACAAGTCGCTGGAAATTAACACAGCAAGTCGCTACGAAGAAACATATTCGAGAGCCAAGTCGCTAGGAAGAAAACCTTAAACACAACCCTTTTCAATCCAAAACAAGCTCTACCACAGTGATTCAAGCTTTCCAAATCAAAACCCAAGCACTTACAATGATTTTAAACACAAAAGTACACTCAAAATTCAAACTTTAACCCAAGAAATTATCCAAATGATGCAAAAACCACTAAAATTTTTCAAACCTAAAAACCATATAAAACCACTAGAAATCCAAGGATATGTAAGAGAGATGATCAAACCATGGCTCTTGATACCAATTGTAACATATTGGATTTCAAAATCACAAAAACAATCACAAATATGGGCGAATATATGATTTTAGAGAGAGAAAGTGGGATATTCTAGTAAGAGAAACTCATGGAAGGTTAGATTCCAAATGAACATCCAACCCTCTCCCTTGTGGGGAGAGGGTTATTTATAAAAAGAAGCACGCCCTCCTTCGGGCTGTGGATCATGTATACAGTGGGTAAAAACCCGTCCTTCCTCCACAGTGTTGCACTAGACTAAACTACGCTAATAACTAACTAACAAATAACGTAATAAATGATATGTCTACGAGCTAACTTAAGCTAGATAATATTTGGGGTGACCGATGCTTTACAATAGAATTTCCAATTCCTAAGAAACGGGGTTGCTATACGGCAAAGTGCTACAAAATTCTAATCGAAAGATTACCCCACCCAGACTAAAATGAAAAATTGTCCTCAATGTTTAAAGGTAAGGGTTCTCTACGAAAATTGATGTGCTAACCGTGTGAAAGTTTTAAAAATTTATAAACACGATTTTACCGGACAATTACATTAACACAGACAAGCAAGTATACTCGTTCGTTGTGACAATCCATAAATTTCCCAGCTATTATTTTAGTCATTTTTGTCAGAAAATGAAATTTTTTATTATTATGACTCAAACGAGAGGCCATCTCGTTATCTTTGGCTAGTGGCACCACACGCATACCGACCCCATAATAGTATTGGCACAAAATTAATTTTCTAATTTCAAGATAATAATAATACCATATTATTTCACTCGTCAAAATGTCTCCGAAAAAATAAAAACTTTAATTTACGGCTACCTGGAAAATATTCTACATAAATAAACGTTATCCTGTACAGAACAAATTATACAGTACGGAGTACACAGTATACATTTATTATTAATATCAATAAAAATAAAATACACCTAATCTACCCTATCTCAAAAATTACGCCGCCCTCCCCATCTACTTTATCAGATCTTGTCTTCTCTAAAGTAAAAAGTAAAGTAACTCCTAATACCATCTTTCATGGGTTATGGGTCCCAATACCGTCTTCCACGGTGTATGGGGAAGGTTGAGAGCCTTACCCCTGCCTAAGGTAGAGAGGCTGCTTCCGGTTCTACCAAAGGTAGAAAAGGACCTCCGGCCTTGCAAGGGGTGAGGATCGAACCCTTGACCTCTGTCTCCAGAGGCAAGAGTGTTAACCACTTGATCCAACCTTGCTCTTTTCTCTTGGAGATAATATACACGCCTCCTCTTCATATAGTATACCAAATTTATCACTTCCCCCCCCCCCCTCAAATATCTAACCACCCATTCTTAAGTAAGTGTCAAAACCATCACACCTTTTATTCATCCATCATTCAATCAACATCATATATCCATATTTTCCTACACAAAGTCAAGAGACCATCTTGGAAGTAGGGGATTGATAACAACCATTCCTCAATGAAGATAGCACCACAATCGATTCAGAAAAGGAGAGTCAAGACTTCCTATTTTCTTTTTCTTTTTATACTTAGTCGACCATAGGGAACCACGAGAAGATACCATCACTCAATTCTATCACATTAGCAAGATTTTTCAAGGGGTCAAGCTTGTTGGTTCTTGGGTTGCTTTGATCGGTTACACTTGGTTCCCTGTGACCTCCCATTCGACTACTCTCAACCTTGTTGTAAGGGTTTTCTTACTTTCTTCATAGTTTTGTTACTTGTTAATAAACATGTGATTTGATATATTTTACAAGATGTACTGAAGTTTTAATTTAAGATATCAATCATACCATAAAATTTTATACGAGAATGTTTGGTCTTGGTTGAGCTTGTGTGGTGACTAAAGATTTCAATATGGCTATGAAAACAAAATGAACAAGAAAAACTAAATCTATAAGGCTTGAGATTGGCTCTTGTGATATAAAGTGTTTCTTTTACTTTTTAGCTTATTTTCTTTCTTTTGATGGCTTATTGAGTATAGATTTATTGGGTTTGGATTATGCTTTACTTGAGCGTGTCATGACTGTGATTGGGTCATGTGTCGAGACACCCAAGTCATAGTAGGGTGGGTAAATTGTTTGGTTTTTAATAATTCATCTTGGTCACTTCTGGGCTCGCTTTTGAGATAATAAAAATGATTCAGAATATAGATTTAACTTAGAATTGGAATTGGTTTTGCTTCATGGTCATAACCACTGTTCGTCAAACCAACATTGTTAATATTGTTTTGGTGTGAAAAATATTGAGTTGTTTTGTTCTTATCTTGGGTAAATTCTTAGGAAATCTTTCGAATCACAGTTAACACATTTTTGATATAAATCGGTTATAGACTTAAGATGAGTTGTGGAAATGGGTTATGGGTACTTCTTGTTTTGGGTTTTTTTTGGTTGTGTTAAGTGAGCCTATGGGTTGTTGGTTCGAAGCACAACAGGCCTAACCGGGGTGTGCTTGAATTCATTTTTTACGCACAAAATGGTTTGTCAAAATGTTAACGTAAGATTATAGATAGGTTGGAGTGAAGGTGAACTTGGGCTGTCAAGGTTTCTTTTGTGTGTTAAGTCACTGTTGGCTCGAGCCCCGCTGTGGTTGTGTTTGGGATTACTTTGTACTCGACTTATTTTGGTTTAATTCGCGACTTATTTTCGATCACATAACCATAAATTATTTTAAAACTTAATACATTTCTATAATTAGAAATCTTAAGTTTCACTCATTTAAGACTTATTAAGACAACATTAACATAAAGAGATACAATTCGATTTAAATTACATCCATGCGTAAGATCATGTAACTTTTTTTTACAAACATAAATTTTAAGACGTAACTTAAAATAGAGACTAAATAATTGTAAGAGTTCAAATAAAATTGGGCATTAAATCAAATTCATATAAAACATATATACGGGTCATGCCTAACTTTTCGTCAAAATATATATATATATATATATATATATATATATATATATATATATATATATATATATATATATATATATATATATACTTTTGCTAATAATGCTCACCTAAACCGTTAACGACTAGTATTGTATGTAATTATTTTCCGTATCGTCTTCCGGTTGCCATCGAACCAAAGACTCATTCGTCCTTGATAGTTTTCTATTATATACTTACTGGCTATGCACTTCCAAGAGTCAAAAATCTACAAAAGTTATATTAAATATTAATTATTGTCACACAAGCAACAACATGACTTAAACATTTAAAAAGACTTTTAAACTTATTTAATTTGATTACGGCAAGTCTTAATCTAGAACTGTGAACTAAACTTGCCATATTAATCTAGGTCGCGTGTTGGTGCCATCCAATAATATTATCTGACTTGACCCTCGTTCATACTGCTTGTTGCCATGGTGAGTATTCACAGCCCCCTTTTTTACTGCTTTACTTATTTGGGGAAATGCATGAACATAAACTTAAATTGTTTTTATCTGAATTGAACCTATAATCTATTTGAACCCTTTGACTTATATTGAACCCTTTTGACTTAATTTGAACCCTTTAATATATTTGAACCCCTTGACTTATATTGAACTCTATTTTGACTTGATTTAAACTATTTAATATATTTTGAACCCTTAGACTTATTATGAACTTATGAGCTGTTCTTGATCCCTTTAGTATGCCTAGAACTATAATTTTCCGTACGCACTAAGTCTTAAAGTCTCCCATGTTCGGAGCATTCTTATGTTGATTATATATATAGTTGTTATACTATTCGTACGTGCTAAAGTCTCTCTGAGCAACGCTAAGTCTCCCTCTGAGCAACACTAACTCTCCATTGGAGCAATACCAAGTCTCCTTTGTCGACAGGAGCAACGCAAACTCTCCCTTGTTCGGAGCAGGCATGATCTATTATATATTGGGCATTATTTATCGTGGACTATTATGACCATATGTGCATTGTTTACTAGACATGAAATATGGAAATGTATGTCAACTTACATGTTACAAGTCTTGTATGGGCGGGACTTGTAACATGGTAAGTTGACAGGTCATTTCGCAAGGCAGACATACTCAAAAATGTTTTTGTACTATTTAAAGACTTTCTTAAAATTTGATTTTATAATATGTAAAAGGACTTTTATTAAAATGGCTTTTTGTAATACATAAAACCTGTGTACTCACCAACTATTTTCATAGTTGACCCTTTTTCTCATGCGTTTCAGGTGATCGTCAATAAACATGCTTTATGAAGTCTTTTGCATAAAGGAGTCTTCACGTGTTGTCGGTCATTAAGTATAAGAAGATGTCTTTTGGAAACCAAGTTTTAAGATTTTATTGTCAAAGTTGGCTTGAACAATATTGTAACATTTTACTATTTCCTTAAATTTAAATATGGTATTGTACTATATCTCTTTTTCGATGTATGTTGATTATGTTGCACCTCGCGTTTCTGCCTCTGGCGGGGTGTGACAGATTGGTATCAGAGCTGAAGGTTATAGAGAATGCTGGTTTTTCTAAAATAAAAACCTCAACTATAACCAGACTAAAGTTTTTATAAAAACCCCAAACATGGTACGAGTCGATTAGCCCGAGTATTCCATCGTTGTTCCTAAATTATGCATAGCCTGATCAGCTATGCATAATTCAGGAGGAATCATGGGATGATTGGGGTAGTTACCTTAGATCATGTTTGGTAGGAGTCAGAGTCTAGGTCACCTGAGAATGCATTGGTCTATGTGCGTACATCTGTCTTATGTGTTTTCTGCATTTATGACTATACTGCTAGGCATTCTGTGTGCAAAGACTTTTACCTTTAAGACAATATAGGAGCTTGAACTTAAGTGCTTTGAATTGACTTGGCATGATGTGCATTGAACCCTGTAGTCAGACATGTACCATTAGCATTAGGCATGCCTTCGTTTTTGTCATGTGGCGATCTCGACGTCATGAGCCTTAGTTAGACCTTTAGCCTTCTCAGTAATCTGAACCACCACTATTAGTTGAGATGATTGGTTTAAGCGATTTCAAACTCGAGCTAAACTTTTGAAAGGTCTTTTACAAAAATGAGAAACCATATCTTTCTGACAACTTGTTTCCTAGCTTGATCAAGTGACAGTTCTTGTTTGATGAGTTGCGAAAATCAAGTTAGAATCAAGTTGTTACCCAAAACTATACAACTAAACACATGACCGGTCAGGTCGATAACTTGTGAGAACCCACCAACTAAGAGTCTTTCGAGGGCAAAGCTCGAGAATGAGAAACCTTGACCCACGAAAGCGTGCGCCTGTAGGATAGACGGACTGAATCTCAAGGACGAGATTCTTTTTAAGGTTGGCAGACTGTGACAATCCGTAAATTTCACGGCTATTATTTTAGTGATTTTTGCCAGAAAATGAATTTTTTTATTATTATGACTCAAACGAGAGGTCATCTCGTTATCTTTGGCTAGTGGCACCATACGCATACCGACCCTATAATAGTATTGGTACAAAGTTTATTTTCTAATTTCATGATAATAATAATACCATATTATTTCACTCGTCAAAACGTCTCCGAAAGTATAAAAACTTTTATTTACGTCTACCGAGAAAATATTCTACATAAATAAACGTTATCCTGTACGGAAAAAATTATATAGTACGGAGTACACAATATACATTTATTATTAATATCAATAAAAATAAAATACACCTAATCTACCCTATCTCAAAAATTACGCCGCCCTCCCCATCTACTTTATCAGATCTTGTCTTCTCTCTTGGAGATAATATACACGCCTCCTCTTCATATGGTATACCAAATTTATCACTTTCCTCCTCAAAAATCTAACCAACCATTCTTAAGTAAGTCTCAAAACCATCACACCTTTTATTCATCCATCATTCAATCAACATCATCTGTCCATGTTTTCCTACACAAAGTCAAGAGACCATCTTGGAAGTAGGGGATCGATAACAACCATTCCTCAATGAAGATAGCACCACAATCGATTCAGAAAAGGAGAGTCAAGACTTCCTATTTTTTTTTTCTTTTTATATGTAGTCGACCATAGGGAACCACGAGAAGACACCATCACTCAATCCTATCACATTAGTAAGATTTTTCAAGGGGTCAAGCTTGTTGGTTCTTGGATTGCTTTGATCGGTCACACTTGGTTCCCTGTGACCTCCCATTTGACTACTCTCAACCTAGTTGTAAGGGTTTTCTTACTTGCTTCATAGTTGTGTTACTTGTTAATAAACATGTGATTTGATATATTTTACAAGATGTACTGAAGTTTTAATTTAAGATATCAATCAACCCATAAAATTTTATACGAGAATGTTTGGTCTTGGTTGAGCTTGTGTGGTGACTAAAGATTTCAATATGGCCACGTAAACAAAATGAACAAGAAAAACTAAATCTTTTGCTTTTAGCTTATTTTCTTTCTTTTGATGGCTTATTGAGTATAGCTTTATTGGGTTTGGATTATGCTTTTCTTGAGCATGTCGTGACTGTGATTGGGTCATGTGTCGAGACACCCAAGTCACAGTAGGGTGGGTAAATTGTTTGGTGTTTGATAATTCATCATGGTCACTTGTGGGCTCGCTTTTGAGATAATAAAAATGATTCAGAATATAGATTTAACTTAGAATTGGAGATGGTTTTGCTTCATGGTCATAACCACTGTTCGTCAAACCAACATTGTTTATATTCTTTTGGTATGAAAAATATTGAGTTGTTTTGTTCTTATCTTGGGTAAATTCTTAGCAAATCTTCCAAATCACAGTTAACACATTTTTTATTTAAATTGGTTATAGACTTAAGATGAGTTGTGGAAATGGGTTATGGGTTCTTCTTGTTTTGGGTTATTTTTGTTGTGTTAAGTGAGCCTATGGGCTGTTGGTTCGAAGCACAACAGGCCCAACCGGGGTGTGCTTGAATTCATTTTTTACGCACAAAATGGTTTGTCAAAATGTTAGCATAAGATTATAGATAGGTTGGAGTGAAGGTGAACTTAGGCCGTGAAGGTTTCTTTTGTGTGTCGAGTCACTGTTGGCCCGAGCCCCGCTGTGGTTGCGTTTGGGATTACTTTGTACTCGACTTATTTTGTATTAATTCGCGACTTATTTTCGATCACATAACCATAAATTATTTTAGAACTTAATACTTTTCTATAATTAAAAATCTTAAGTTTCAGTCATTTAAGACTTATTAAGACAACATTAACATAAAGATATACAATTCGACTTAAATTACATCCATGTGTAAGATCATGTAACTTGTTTTACAAACATAAATTTTAAGACGTAACTTAAAATAGAGACTAAATAACTTTACGAGTTCAAATAAAATTGGGCATTAAATCAAATTCATATAAAACATATATACGGGTCATGCCCGACTTTTCGTCAATATATATATATATATATATATATATATATATATATATATATATATATATATATATATATATTATATATATATATATATATATAAATTTGCTAATAATGCTCACCTAAACCGTTAACGACTAGTATTGTATGTAATTATTTTTCATATATCGTCTTCCGGTTGCCATCGAACCAAAGACTCATTCGTCCTTGATAGTTTTCTATTATATACTTACAGACTATACACTTCCAAGAGTCAAAAATCTACAAAAGTTATATTAAATATTAATTATTGTCACACACGCAACAACATGACTTAAACATTTAAAAAGACTTTTAAAATTATTTAATCTGATTACAGCAAGTCTTAAGCTAGAACTGTGAACTAAACTTGCCCTATTAATATAGGTCGCGTGTTGGTGCCATCCAATAATATTATCTGACTTGACCCTCATTCATACTGCTTGTTGCCAAGGTGAGTATTCACAGCCCCCTTTTTTACTGCTTTACTTAATTGGGGTAAAATGCATGAACATAAACTTAAATTGTTTTTATATGAATTGAACCTATAATATATTTGAACCCTTTGACTTATATTGAACCCTTTTGACTTAACTTGAACCCTTTAATATATTTGAACCCCTTGACTTATATTGAACTCTATTTTGACTTGATTTAGACTATTTAATATATTTTGAACCCTTAGACTTATTATGAACTTATGAGCTATTCTTGATCCCTTTAGTATGCCTAGAACTATAATTTGCCGTACGCACTAAGTCTTAAAGTCTCTCATGTTCGGAGCAGTCTTAGGTTGATTATATATATAGTTGTTATACTATTCGTACGTGCTAAAGTCTCTCTGAGCAACACTAAGTCTCCCTCTGAGCAACACTAAGTCTCCCTCTGAGCAACACTAAGTCTCCATTGGAGCAATACCAAGTCTCCTTTATCGACAGGAGCAACGCAAAGTCTCCCTTGTTCAGAGCAGGCATGATCTATTATATATTGGGCATTATTTATCGTGGGCTATTATGACCATATGTGCATTGTTTACTAGACATGAAATATGGAAATGTATGTCAACTTATCTATTACAAGTCTTGTACGGGCGGGACTTGTAACATGGTAAGTTGACAGGTCATTTGCAAGGCAGACATACTCAAAAATGTTTTTGTACTATTTAAAGACTTTCTTAAAATTTGATTTTATAATATGTAAAAGGACTTTTATTAAAATGGCTTTTTGTAATACATAAAACCTGTGTACTCACCAACTATTTTCATAGTTGACCCTTTTTCTCATGCATTTCAGGTGATCGTCAATAAACATGATTTATGAAGTCTTTTGCATAAAGGAGTCTTCACGTGTCGTCGGTCATTAAGTATAAGAAGATTTCTTTTGGAAACCAAGTTTTAAGATTTTATTGTCAAAGTTGGCTTGAACAATATTGTAACATTTTACTATTTCCTTAAATTTAAGTATGGTATTGTACTATATCTCTTTTTCGATGTATATTGACTATGTTGCACCTCGCATTTCTGCCTCTGGCAGGGTGTGAATTGATAGCAAAGGTGGGTAAGTCGAGATCGTCCCAAGGGATTTGCGTTGAATTCGTTAAATTGTTTGAGACAAGAAACCTTGTCAAGCCTTCCACGAAAGTGATGCTTTTCTAAAAACCAAATTAAAGAAACATATACTTGTGTGTAGGTCATAGTAGATTATCTAGAGTGTTTATGAAAGCTTGGTGTAAACTTGATGCAATGCACAAATCATAGGAAAATGATTCACAATCCATGGTTTATGTTTTGTAAAAATCATTTTAAGAATACAAACACATAGGTAATCCTTTCGGTCCTTCACCAATTGATTATTCTTTAGAAAATCCATTTTTTTGTAAAACATTCTTATTTAATTTGTTCTTACGAACACTTTCGGCCTTTACGTGATGAAATCGTTTCTAGTCTCATTTAACAAGTAAATATGATGAGTGTCAATCATCATATCCACATACTAGTTTGTTACTAACGTTTTGGAATAAAACATAAAGAGAAATCCATTCGGTCCTTTATCTTACAAATGTTATACCATCAAATTAAACAAGACTAGTAATTATTCTAACAAACTCATTAAACAAGAATACTTTACATGCATCACATATATATAAGAACACTCCTAACAATTACCTACATCCATTAAAACAAGTATATTCAAGAATTACTCCATTAAAACGATAACATAACACAAGTAGTAACCATGTAATTAATATAATTCATAAGAATAGAAATTCATGACAAAGTTTATAAGAATACCTAAACTTTGGATTACAAGAACTAGAATATGTGAAACTATAGCAACCACGCGCCTCCAATCGCCTTATATTACCCGTACAACTCCAAATGACTACCAAATAGTTTAGAATTGTGCTCAACAAGTTCTTGGACGTTTTACAGACTTAATAGGTGTAAAACCCGCAAATCCGGAATCATAAAAATTTGCCCCAAATTAAATACTTATCTTATGTCTATGAATTAATGTAAAACATATGTTATGTGAGTAAATTAAATTCGGAAGTGAACTATACGTTATGAATTAAACCACTAAATTTAAATACGATGAACATAAGTTACATATGAATTCGAAACTTTGTATTCCTAAGCTTATATAACATCACATGCTATAATATGGAACCATTTGTAAATATAAGTTGTACACAACCATATGTACAAGATTTGAAAGATAAGTAGAGAATATATACGAATTTTAAATAAAAGATATGAAGAGAATGAGTCTCCTCCTACTTCCTTTATACTGGGCACATTATACTAATCCATATTTCCTTATATTATAAACCGTGCACCACACTTCCTCCTTCAACAAAAAAGCCCTAAAACCTCAAACAAAAGTGACGGCAGCGGATCATTCTTCCAGGAATTTCAAGAGTACGAGTAGCAGCAGCAAGTGGTGATCAAGTCTTGGTATCATTAGGGCATAGGTTTAGTTTTGATCGTGTGTTTTGATAAACGTTTGGGGTGTTCTTGTTCACTTGTTCTTAGTCGACCCAAGATTCGTTGAATAAGATGTGACGTTATTTCTTCGCGCTCACATTTCCATTTGCTAAGGTACAGATATTCCGTCCTTTTTAAGTAAGGGCACCCATTGGTATCATTACCCGTTATCGCTATCGATATCCATTTTGTTATCTGATTGATATTCGTTTTGATATTTGATTTGCTATCTCATTCTGATATTTGTAGGTTATCCGTTTGATATGATTCAGTTCAGTATTTGATATGATATGCTTTAGTTTAGTATTTGATATGATTGATTTGATATTATTATTATTGCTCTTGTAATGCCCAGCTTCTGTATCTGTATCCCTAGCTATGGAGGTACCATGGCCATGTCACTGAGGCACCGGTGGCATGACACTATCTGGGGCGGTGTGATTGGTCCCCGGCGTTCCCCTTTTGTTGTGTATGTTATGAGATCTCTTGGGCCATTATGATATGTTTTGCAGGGAGCGTATGGATGCATCCTAGGATAGCTGTATCTGTATCTATATCTAGTGATTGGTTGGTGTATGTTCCTACACCCCATCATATTCTGGTACAAATGAGCTAGTTACTCCATGTACAACTTTGGATTTGAATGTATATGATTTGTTATATGATTATTTGGCCTATTCATGTGGCATGCTTAGGCATTGGGCAATGCACTCCAATCCTAAGTTGTTTGATATCTGTTATGCACTCTGATTTAGTATTTGACTCATATGCGTTTCGTATTCTGTTTCGTCTGACATGTTCTCAGCAGGCTCTTTTCCTTTCTTTGTGTTGACATAGTTTGATCCATTTCTCATTCTGATTATATTGTTAGTGTAACACCCTGAAATACGGTCCAGCAGAAGCATGCAAACCTTGGGTGCTACTATCTTGGTATCACTACATAAGGTACAAAGAATGTTTATTATCCCATTTATTTAGAATAAGATTCATTAATTGAAAACATTAAGTTTACATTAATGAAAGTAGTGCGGAAATAGGCCCAAAAGATAATTAAAGCGGTCCCGATTATTCATTAGAGGCGCCTATGACCATGCCCCTTTCCAAGCGTCTTCCAATAGTGAGCTATCGCCTTAAACCTGAGAACACATGCTAAAAAGGTCAGCTTACGCTGGTGAGTTCATAAAGTTTCGTTACAAAAGTAATAGTGGACCTGATAGAGTTTAATTGCTACCTGCGACTAAGGCAGATAAATAATAAACATTCCAACCATAAATCAATCAATCCATAATCAAATCAATCAATAATCAACCTAATCAATAATAAATCCAATCGATAATCAATCCAATCAGTATTCAATCCAATCAATAATCAACAATACGTTTGAGATCTCTATGTAGGGCCCTGGGCGACTCTAGCCAGCACGGTCGTAGCAAGGCCTAGAACACAAGCTTTTTTCGGTAAAATGGATTTTTCACCCTGGTAAAATGCATTACACCAAAAACATTGAAGTACAAAGGATGAGAGTGACTTCCCTCATCTCAGTCCCTTAGGACACTTACAAACACTTATATAAGAATGACATGGCATTCTTATAACTTACAAAATAAAACATTCAACCTACAATGACTATACAAGTGAATAAAAATATAAACATAAAACTTGATTCACTTAGGTAACACACATGCATAACCATCGTAGAACTTCAATTCAGCTTCCATGTGATCCAAAGAAGCACCCATCAACATAGGACACGATTGACATCAACATAGAGCCAGAACATACACAAAACCGAATGTGACAACGAATTGTCACAATACCCCAAAAAAACATGCATCCGAACACCAGATCTTAGTAATAACGCCTCAATAAAACATAACAGCCAACGGTGATAAATGTATCTTCAACCTGTACTATGTTGGTAGTATCAACGAATAGAACATAAGCTACCTTGGTCTAGGTCGGTATTCTTAGCTAGGCATCGTGTTATAGCATAGAGATGCTACCATAGTCTAAGTCGACAAAGGTCGCATGTTTAATCTTTCCCAATCAACACATTAGTAATTCAAAATAGTAGTGGCAGGTCCAAAAGTAGTTTGTATTCACATAAACGCAAAAGATAACAATCATAAATCAAATATTCCAAACAACAGTCATTCTCATATAGCATTCACGTATCCAGTTATAGTTGATTAAAAGCAGCATGTATTCTCCCCGAAAGTAGTTATGAAAACATTTGAAAAGAGGGGCTATGAAACTCACCTTAGCCACAGCAATGCACTATTCACAATTGACACTACTGGCATCTATAGCTAATCTCCATGGCATCCAAAAGAATGTACGACGAGTACAATAGAATAGAAGTGACGCAACCTAATGCGTATACGATATTCTTAAAATACGGCTCATACGATAAAGAAGTCAATAAAAGTAATGTGTTGTAGTTTTCGTGGATCATTCATGTTATTACTTTCAAAAGTTTGTTATCGTTCCCAAAAGTTTATAATTAATATCTCAAAAGTTTATTTTTTAACGTTTCGTGTGGTGGTAAGAAACATAGACGTGACACATAACTCACGCGAAAGAGGGGAAAACGTCGACATAGTTGAGACATGCAGACAATAACTCACGCCAAAAGGAAAAGAAATTGACAAAGTCAAGAAATACTGACAATCCTCAAGCTAGTCAAAGACTAGGAAATGACGACAACTACTTATGTAATATAAATAGGTTAATTCATACGTTTCGGAAACTTACCCAATAATCCCCAAACGTACATGTTTATAATAAAAGATAAGTTTCCATTTATCGCTCAATTAACCATGGTTTCACAATCGTTACTCGTACTTAGACGAGTTTATAATAAAGTACTTCATATAAGGTATACCAAGCAGTGTATTATAAATGACGTGTTCTTCTATTCAACGTTTCCAGAACATTATGCCATTAATAATTAGTCTTATCGAAATAACCTTTTCCGACAGTTTATAAAAGATAACTCGTATTTATAAAGGTTTATAATTAAATAAATCTACGTCCGTCAATGATATACAGTTATATATCTCGTTATCAGTTAAGATGTGAAAATAGAACATTTAAGCTTATCACGAAAGAAATATATTAAACTCATTCACGATTCTAATATATTTTACTCGTTTAAGCCAAAACATTTAATATACTTATAACCAATATGACTTGGGTATCGAATGTTTCATCAAGTTTATAAATCGTATAAAACCCAACAAATTATAACAAAATATGACATATACGATACCCATTTATTAATCACGTTTTAGTTCATTAGTCGTTATAGTTCAATATCGTTACATATTTGATTTGTTAGGTCTTACAAATTTACTCATTGACTTGTTACAAGTTAACCATTTAACTTACATTGTTCAACCATTACATGAGTTCCGATATTCCGTTACAACAACCATTAGTATCTAATATGTCCATTAGACAAATTGTTGGATCGATATACTCTGACCAAACTAACTATGTAGCTTGTAAGGGCTTAGCAACCTCGGATAAATCCTAAGTTACTAACAATGAAACACTGATAATACTCTATTAAGTATGCGGAAACTACTTCAATAAAGCTAAGAAGAATAACTTTAATCTTCAATGATTTTATTAATACTTTGAACCTGCTTGATACACAGATTCACTAATAACCCTAATAACTCTAATATCGAACTTGGTAAACTCTAATATTCTCTAATATTGCGTATGTGAATCGTACCTCTAATGCCAATCTAGGGGTCCTTTTATAAGCATAAGGAGTACCCTAGTCGGTTTACAATTCTTGTACGACAAGTAATACTAATCCTAAACTAAGAGTATTCTAGAATTACAAAGCTTTCCGTAAACGATATAGCAGTTCTTTAGCTTTGTAGTACTTTGATGTTGAGCAGTACTTTGACTTTCATTAAGCAGTACTTTGACTTTCTTCAGCACTTTGACTTTCTTCAGTACTTTATCTTTTATATCCCAACAATCCTCCCCTAACATGAATTCTACTTGCTTGATTTCAAGTTCCTTTGTATCTGTATCTTTAACATCTTTGTCTTCAAGGAAAGATTGTGTCTTTATCTTCAAATTTGTTTTGTGCTTGTATTATCATCATCAAAGTAGTCTTTATAATAATCCTTTTCAGCAATTATCAGCAATCTTCATCTTTTCAGCTACTCAGCAACATATGGCAATTTGTACATCAGATCATAAAGTTTCAGTCTATTCTCATCACTTCCAGGTGTGTAAACTCCTGTGAGAAGTGAATCATTGAAAATTTAATGGATTTTGATGTCTCTTTACCAAAGCCATTAACTCTGGAGTAGCCAATGTTTAGGTGTGTAAAACCATGGTACATTGATAACCATATGATTTTTAGCAAATCATCAGCTATCAACGGTTTTATTTTCTCTTTACCAAAAGCCGTACCCTTTTGGACTAGTTAGTTCTTGCAACCATGGTGAACTAATTACTATGGAAATGGTTTTTCCACAGCCTTTACCACAAGCCATTATTCTGGTGGTCTAGCCAACTCTTCACTATTGCAGATATGGTGAGTTGATTACCATACAACTTATTGGCAAGTTGTCAACCATTAACGGATTTGAGATATCTTTACCAGAGCCGTTTGCTCATGGATTAGCCAGTCCTTTTGTTAGACATGGTGAACTGATAACCTTTTGTTGTAACCATCTCAAAAACCATTTGTTGTTGTTAACTTTTGTTTCAAAATATTTTTCACTTAACAAAAGTTTGTTTATTTTCAAAAAAAATCTTTTACTGGTTTTGTGCTGCAAGCAGTACTTTGAATAAAGTACTTATTTTTCAAAAATTTATACAATTATGAATCATACCAGTATTTATGCATCGTCATCAGTCATAGTTGTCCATTTGATAAATAATTCGATGACCATAAGGGCTATTTCATTCTCCTCTTCAACTTCCATACCATGATCTAGCATTCTTCTCATAAGATCTATTGTAAGTGGATATCTTCTTTTTGCTAACATATGAATCATAGTCCCATCTTCTAACTCCAAAACATGCACTCCTGATTCTTCAAAGAATCTCCAGCTAGTAATCTCCCAAACTTCTTTGTTTTGCCAGATTTCATCAGTGCTTGTCTCTTCTGTCTCCCAGATAGTTATCAGATCTCCCAGCAAGACTAAGCCAACTCCAGATGAAGGAATATGTTCGAAATACTCGTGCACTAGTTGATATAGATGAAACAGATCCTCTCTATCTATCATGTGCAGTATATCCCATAGCAAATTAAATACTCTAAAGCTTTCATCTTCTTTATGGAACATCAGATAGTCTCCATCCTTTGATTCTACAACTTCAAATGTAGACATCTTAGACTTCTTTACTACAACATCTTTGGACTTAGGATGCTCAAAATCTACAGTTAACACTGCTCACCCTAAGTCACCTGTTAAAAGTGGAAAGTCCAAAACAACTTTTGCAAAATCTGCACAAACAGGGAAAGGAACTTTTCTAACTAAAAAGGTGCATTATAACCAAAAATGGGTACCTAAAACCAAACCAGCAGTTTCCACTGCTCATTCAAAAGTTACCACTGCAAGGGTTGTAAACAAGAAAAGGGGGACATGGGCAATGCTGTGAAGGCCTCAGCACGTTGGGAATGGAAACCTAAAGGAACTACCTCTACAACCAATCCCAATGGTGTATTAATGACCTTTGATAGATTTAACTATATTGATACACGAGGCAGATCCAAGTCAATCATGGCTTGGGTCCCCAAAAGAAACTAACTCTTTACTTATATGTGCAGGAACATCCAAGGTCAAAAAGATCTGATCAAGGATATACAGATAGTGGGTGTTCAAGCCACATGACTGGCAACAAGTCCTATCTCTCACACTTTGAACATTATGATGGACAGTATGTCAGCTTTGGTGGTGGAGTTAATGGAAAAGTTGTTGGTAAAGGAGTTATCAAAAATGGTAACTTGGACTTTGAACCTGTGTACTATGTAAAAGATCTTAAGTATAATCTTTTTAGTGTGTCACAAATGTGTGAAAAGATGAACAATGTTCTTTTTACCAAAGATATGTGCTTTGTTTTTAAGATGCCTGATGAAAGTCAGATTCTTCTTAAAATTCCTAGAAAAGGCAATCTATATAGCTTTGATATGAACAACATTGTTGCTAAAGATGATTATGCTTGCTTGGTTGCAAAGGCCACAGTGGATAAATCCCTGTTATGGCATAGGAGAATTGGTCATGTTAACTTCAAAACCATTAATAAGATTGTCAAAGATGGTTTGGTGAGAGGTTTTGCCTTAGAAAAGATTTGAAAATGATCAAACCTGTGTGGCTTGTCTTAAAGGCAAACAACACAGAGCTTCTTGCAGGTCAAAGTTGGTTAACTATATTGCTCACCCACTTTAAATGTTACATATGGACTTATTTGGTCCTACATCTGTGAGCAGCTTAAATCTCAAGAAATATTGTCTTGTAGTGACTGATGATTTTAGCAGGTTTACATGGGTTTTCTTTCTTAATACAAAGGATGAAAAAACTGGCATCCTTAACACCTTTATCACAGAAGTAGAAAACCAATATGATTTGAAAGTGAAAATCATCATGTGTGACAATGGGACAGAGTTTAAAAATAGATTTATGGATGATTTTTGTAGAGATAAAGGTATTAAAAGAGAATTTAGTGTGGCTAGAACTCCTCAACAAAATGGTGTTGCTGAGAGGAGGAACATGACACTTATAGAGGCTTGTAGAACCATGTTGGCAGATTCAAAATTGCCAATTACTTTTTGGGCTGAAGCAGTTAACACTGCATCTTATGTGCTATGCTTGTGTTTTTGCTTGTTCAATATCCTAACATATGCAGCATAGATGGGAGTTGATCTTAAAAGGTGTATAACTGAGATACACAAAAATGGTTATTGATTCACCATGTCTAATCCACATAAGAATCAACTAGTCCAGAGCAAATGGCTACTAGTAAAGACTTGACAAATCCGTTTATGGTTGATAGTTTACCAAAAACTATATGGTTATCAACTCACCATATTCTTTATGATTAAGAGTTGGCTAGTCCACAGCAAACGGCTCATGGTAAAGACATATCAAATACGTTGATAGCTGGTAGTTTGATAAAAACTATGATAAGAGCAGTCTAGTTTTCAAATGTTTTTCTTTACCACTGCTCTTTGAAATTTTTGTGAAAAAATTACCACTCCTAGTTCACAGCTTCCACTGACAGTGTTATTTTCCCACTGTTGTTCTAGCCGTTACAACTGTTGTGTCAGTAACAAATTTTTTACTAGCCGTTGTAGAAAAATTGCTTTCCATATATATATGGTAACTTCTAGAGAATTATCTACTTTCCTATTTTGTTAGGAATTAGAAAATTCCATAGTGAAGAGCCGGTCACCCCAAATGTTATCTAGCTTAAGTTAGCTCGTAGACTTGTCGTTAGTTTCATTATTTAGTAGTTTATTTATTAATTTGTAGCGTAGTATAGCTTAGTGCAACACCGTGGAGGAAGGACGGGTCTTTACCCACTGTATCCCTGATCCACAGGCCGATAGGAGGTCGTTTAGATTGTAACCTATAAATACCCTCTACCCTCCAAGGTAGAGGGTTGGAAGTTCAAATCTAATCTTTCACTTTTGATAAGCAACTCTCTTTCTAGATTCCCTCTCAACTCTCTTCATCTTCTATAATGGCTTTCTTATTTAATCATTATCCTAGACCACCCGAATCATCAAACAACATAAATATTCACGATCCTTAAATTGGTACCAGAGCCAAGGTTGCGTTGTTTTGATGATTTTTATGGTTTCTTGTTGGCGGTTTGATGCGGTTGTTGTGATGTTTGATGCGTGTTGATGTGATGATGTTATTGTGTTGCGCTCTTGATAGAATCTGGTTTTATCAACATGGTCAAAACTGTTTTCGAATCTGGTTTTATATACATGGTCAAAACTGTTTTCTTTGTCTAAATTTTTTTGTTTCATATATCATTACTGGTTTGAAACACTTGGTTAAAACAGGTCCTGGTTTTAAAGTGATGATTAAACTGTTTTTGGTCTTCATGTTATGAATCTGCTCATGTCTATGTTCTAAAATGCGAGTTGACTGGTTTTTCATCAAATGCGTGTTGACAGTTTGAGGTTTCTGTCCAGATTCTGTGTACTCAAAGCAAGTTGTCCATATTGGTCATAAGCGAGTTGTCAAATTCTTTTGGTCAAATTTCTGTCACATTCATAAGGTCCTGATTCTATGCATCCAGGATGAGTGTTTTCAATGGTCAATATGAGTAAAATATTTATGTGGTCAAAAAGGTCAAAACGGGTCATAATGAATGAGTTCTGTTCTGCTGCTGCTATGACTTTCATACATGCGAGTTGGGTTTTCTATAATGCGAGTTGACTGTTTCTGTAAAGCGAGTTGACAGTTTTGACTGTCCTAACTCAATGTATTCTTGGATGTGAGTTGTCATGATGTCCAGATACAATGAACTTTAAGCGAGTTGCCTTCTAAGGACAGAAGCGAGTTGGGTTTCAGGTCCAGCTTCTATGCGAGTTACTTAACTCGCATATGATGTAACTGTACTTGCATTATTGAATGCGAGTTGCTCAAATGTATTTGTGTACATACGAGTTGCTACAGTGGCGAGTTGGTTTGGATTAAGTATGCGAGTTGTGTTTGCAAAGAACATGCGAGTTGGGTTTAAGGTATATGATGCGAGTTGGTATATGAAGCATGTTTATTTTTCTGCGAGTTGGTATATGAAGCGAGTTGGTATATGATGCGAGTTTGTCATAAAAATCACTTTGAGTTTTGACTCAAAGGTAAACTTGTTGCGACTTGACTATTAAGGTGTAGAAGACCATGACTGCCGTTTGACTAAACATGGACAGAAAGGATGAAGAAGAGATTGACCATTCACTATGACTATAATATCAAAGATGTATTCGGACCTCAGTTTGATTAACCATCACAGATCCAAATTGCCTCAACGAATCACAAACCATCTCAATAATGAAATAACAAACTCAACAGCCTCAACAATTAACAAATCACAACCTAACCTTCTCCAGGTCCTACCCATCATCAGCCAACCCAAATAAAGCAAACGAAAAAAAAAATTAAATAACACTCAGATCAACAATTCGAAATCAGAAAAACCTCATAATCTCTGATTTGTTTCAACGTTTTTTTAATCTTTATAAGATTTTTGTTCGTTGAACATTTATCATCATGGATCAATTTCGAAGACAAAGCCTCATCATCTATCCGAACATCATAAGAAAAGAGTACAACGTTATAAAATATGTTGTCTCCTTTACTCTCGTTCGTGGGACTCAATGAAACATAAAGCACACAAAGAAAGTTAACCTACCTTTATCATTAGTGTGTGATGCCGTGACCACATCTCTAACCATCCCTGTGGTGAGACCAATCTAGCAAGTCGAGAAGGTGATCAATGGGTTCTTCATTCGTTCATGGAGGGATTAATTGGGTACGTTTCTCTCTTGATTATTCATTGGTCATGAGATTGGATTGGATTGATACGATCTGTGTTGCTTAGTAAGGTATGAGATGGGGGCGTGTTTATTGGAGATAGAGATGTTTTAGGGTTTGTAGACTGAGTGATATGGAGCGTGTTGTGAGAGGATGGGGGCGGAGTACTTTGGGGAGTGTTATTAGGGTTTGAGGTTATGTGAGTAGTGGGTGTTAAATACCTGAAGTCTTAGGGTTGGGATTGTGTTAAGGGTTGGATCAGGAATAATATGGGCCAACTGATTATTTGTTTTACTTTGGCTGTATTTGTGTTTCCTACGTGGGCCGAGTAGATATGGTTATTTTACTTGGTCATGTGTAATATGTGATCAATGGGCCTCAACTCAATTGGACTGAACTTGAGCGTTAATAGAGAAAGTATTATGGATTATTATTTGAGTTAGATTTGGACTTGGGCTTTCTTTTGATGTCATGGGCGTTTTATTGCTTATATGCTTAATGACTTGGATTTGTTGGACCGGTTGATAATGAGATTTGATGATATGAGATTTACTGAAGTGATTTGTCGATGAAATTTGATAATGAGACTTGTTGGGCTATGAGAGATTAATTATGAGACTTGATGCTAATGAGAGTTGATGTTGTGATTCGTTGTGTTATGCAAGTTGATACTTTGGTTTATACATTCTCACGAAGATATTATGTCGCGGCTTGAATTGGTTATTGAACAAAGTTGACTACGGGGTTGTTTATACGGTATTTGATTTGGATTTGCAGTGAGATTTTCCCGGCGCGATTACTTATTTCGTCTTCTTTCTTTCTACCCTTCCGCGAAGATGACTTGTTTGGGCTTTTGTTGAGTGTGAAAAGGACTTGGCTACTTAATTACGGTTGTGACTCTTTCTCGCTTAACTCACAACGTAACTATCACTTCGGTGTCTCACGCAGTTGAGAATATGTCAAGAGGTTTTGTACAATGGGTACACCGTTTCTTCTTCACAACAATTAGTACATGTTTAAGTAACAACTCTGGAGAATTTCACTTCATGATCAAGTTTGGTATATCAGATTTACTTCACCAAGTAGTCACTGCAATAGCCGTCAGAATATGTGGAAGATGTGTTTACCAATGTGTTTATTGGATGGTTGATGATTCTGTTGATGTTGGAGTATGAATCGCTGATGAACCGATGCATGTTCCCCGAAAACAGATATTCACTGAAACCAAAGTCGTCATAACACATTCAAGCTGACATTGTTTACGATTTTGTCTTGATTTTGTAAAATCCCGCGAAAGAACCTATTTCTCGGTTTAAATCATAGACTTATAAAATCCCGTGACAATGAAAACATCCTGGTTAAAGTAATAAGCATGTCCGGATCTATCTTACGGTTTATTCTTGGTTTTGTAAAATCCCGCGAAAGAAACTATTTCTCGGTTTAAACCATAGAATTGTAAAATCCCGTGATGATGGAACCATCCTGGAGAAAGGAAAGTGTAGGTCGGGATCCTTTCTGATGCTTGTGCTACGGTTTCTACTTCGAAGAAGGGATAAAAGGGTGTACTTCATGAATTGGATGTGTGTTTGGATATTCGTCATGGCAGTTTGGTTATTACATGGTTTTACGGGGTTGTGTGCTTTTAACCATAGTCGGGATGAAACCATTATCATAGTTCACTTAATATGTCAAAGGAGGCTAGATTTGAGCTTGTAACCAAGAAGATGTGACAACGGAGTTAATTCACTATTGTTTATTTGAGGTTGAAGTGAAAGATCACGGGCGAGTGTACTTAGTATCGGAAGGTATCGGGGATGGTTGGATGAAGATTCTTCATGATCCTTGTTCGAGCCTATTATCAAAAACGAAGACTTGGAAATCTAGTTATTGTTGGGTGTCTTTTACCTTTTCTTTTACCACTTGGGGGAATTGGGCTTATACCACCACAAAATAACTATCACTTTAAGGAGTTACGTTGTAGTGCTCAGTGTCACATTCAATTATGGACTTTCAAGAGGTATTGTACGTCTTATACTTGATGGTTGGTTGGATGAAGAGTATAGAGTACTTAAAGATTCAATGGAGGATGAAGTCTCGGCACCGCTATTTGTTACATATGTGCAAGTTTAAGTCACAAGTTCGGGGTAGTTTACTTCAGGGTCAAATTCATCATATTGGGTTTTCTCCATCAGTTGTCATGACAAATAGCCTTCTGAATGATAATGGGGTTGATTATGAGTTTGCCAAAAGAGGATGAAAAGAGAGAGATAATGACGTCTGTTCACATCTGTTCAGGCCTCGTACTCCAAAGAAAAGAAATGTGTACGTTTCAGTGCGCATTATCTTCCGAAGAAGAGAAATCTTCTTATGACGTATGAACACAACAGTTCATGCCTCGTTCCTCAAAGAAAAGAAAAGTGTACGTGTCAGTGCGCTTTATCTTCTGAAGAAGAGAAATCTTCTTATTATGACCATTCTCATCAACATGCTTCATACTTTTTCCAAGCGCTTCAGTCATCAAGTGAACCGGGCTACTGTTGATTGTTTTCTGATTCCACTTTCTCAACTATAATGACGATGGCGACATCCTGTGCTAATTTTGCGGGGGAGAAGTGTGAATAGGCTACATTTGGATGATGTTCACTTATTTAGTCAAGAATGGCATCTCCGTATGCAATTCTTGAGGGGGAGAAGAAGTGTGAATTTTTTGCATTGTTGATTGATATTTGAGAATTTAAATGGTCAAACGGCTCCAAACTCATGTAAGAACCGAGCTTCTTATTATCGGGTCATCTTCACATGATGTTTCTTTTAAGAGCCGTTGGTTGACATCTTCACTCGGATTGATGAGTTTATCGACAAAGTGCTTCCGGTTAATGCTTCACGTATACATCAACATGATGATTTCGAACAATCTATCTGTTCTTGTTTGATGTGATTGGTAGTTTGGTGTTACCATCTTGTGTGTTCGTTGCGGCCTGATTGCTGATTTCCTTGATGAACATCTTTCTGTTCTTGTTTGATTGGGAGGGATTCTAGTTAAGGGGATTTGCAAGATGTAAGTTAATTGGGATGCTTTTTGGTGGGATGCTTTTTGGTGTGAGTTGAAGATGTTAACTATCTATTCCCCAACTGCACAATCTTGAAGAAGGTCGAGTCTACAGTCTGTTCTACATTTTCTGCTACATGTTAGAAGACTAAAGACGAGTTGCATTTAAAGATCTAAAGACTTCTTCTTATTCTGGGCATTTATCAAACAGATTGTCAGTTTAGGGGAGAGCACTAATTGGGGGAGATCGATATGCCAAATTAAATCCCTAATTAGATTTGCTCACAATGTACTTCAGCAAGTTGATTTCCACAAGAGTTCAAGTGTTCTTCTCAACAAATTTCTAGTATACGGGCTTACAATGAGTTGCTGATTCTGAAGTGTCAATACCAGCAAGGAGAAAGGAGACTCACATATAAACACAAAGCGAGTAAACTTGATGAACTTAATTCTTCTAAGTAACTGAAGACATCCCGGGAAGACAAATGTTAGTACCGCAGAGAAACTCAAGGTTTGACTCATGGCGAGTAAACTTGATGAGCTTAATTCTTCTAAGTGATTGAAGATATCCCGGGAAAACAAATGTCATGACCGCAGAGAAACTCAAGGTTTTACTCATCAAGGCGTTTAGTGTGCTTATTCCAACTACGTGGGGGAAGAGATGTAATAGAAAGTTTCTGAAGATAAAAGAGGTACACAAGTGTGTGATTCATTGGGGAGAGAGATTGTGTACATTGGGGATGCTCAGCTATTTCACTTGAGTGCTTAATCAGTGATTCAGAGATATAATCACTTATTCCGGAGTTGACATCCGCAGAGATTGTCACCCGCAGAGAGAATCAGTGACTTGGCCTGCTTCTTCAATGTTATCAGTTATTCATTCCTTGTGTATTGGTATACTTCCGATACTTGAGCTTCATACACGATCATCAGGGAAGAAAAATGTGAACATGGGGAGGTGTTTTCATTCCCCTCATGATGTGTATTCGGGAGAGCTCTTGGGTATTGGTGTACTTCGGGTTCTTGAGCTTCATACACGATCATCCGGGAAGAAAAATGTGAACATGGGAAGGTGTTTTCATTCCCCTCATGATGTGTGTTCGGGAGAGTTCTTGAGCATTATACAAAGAGACTGACTGCATCAATTCAACTACTTGGGGGAAGTGGTCTCTTGACACCTTTTTGGAATGGATTGCTTCAGACTTCAGTGGTTATGAAATTTGAGAAGATTATTTTATGTGTGGGATGATACGTTGCTGTTCTTCTATTGGATGATATAACCTCGAACGGAGAATCTCGATCATCGGTCTTAAATGGAGCAGCGGGATTTATGATTATGGTGTGCATCTCTGTGCACCTGGCTAAGGCAAGCTTGAAATATAGTTTCGAATTTGCTCAACATAAGGATTTTCGGTTTGGGAGGAAGCTGCCAAAGTCTCACTTTCAAGTGGCTCAATTTCTCTCTTCGATTCAAGAGTCTTGGAAGCTTTGGTGGTGAATGTTTAAGAGATGACGAATTCTATCTTCTACGACGTGCTGCTCGATATCCTTATCTCGGTACTCGTATCATCATCCTCTTTTACTATATCATCTACTCTATCCTTGTAAATATTTATCAGAAAAACAAAATACAAAAATATAAAACCAACAAAAACAAAATAGAAAAATATAAAATCAACAAAAGCCCATAAAAATCAGAAAATTGAAAAATACCAAAAATATGTTTTCTCAAGACATGTCTTCTGGTATCGATAACATCTACGGTATTAGAAATATCATTCAATAATGGCACGGGACTTTAGATGAAGTTCGAGCAGGAGGTGTAAATATTCTTTTCTAAACATGTCACAAACTATGGCTTACAGTTATTTCAGACTGTAACCCGCGCTTCAAACCATGGCTTGCTATTATTTCTGATAGCAACCCGCTCTTCAAAAGAAAGGAAAGTGCTGCGCTAAACAAATTTTCAAATATTTTCATGCACTTATCCTAAAACAATTTAAGGAAAGTATGTCGAAGGACTGCTGTTCCTACACAAATGTTTTTCCGTCTAAAATTCTTCAGGAAAATATTTGTTGTTTTTCAAAAATGGTGGTAAATGAGTTGCTTTAAAAACAATCAGATTCAGAGTTTTTGTAAAATTGAAAACTCAATCAATGACTTCAGCGCTTTTAAACCTTTTCAGAAAAATGAGTCATTGATTGAGGGGGAGAATGTTTTCAAACTTATATCATCTAACGGGCTTTCTTAATTATCCTAATATGCTTAATTAAAAATGATGTTAACCTATGTTGAAGGACTAGGTGCCTAGGATATGATTGCTAGGATTAGATGATTAGAGTTTGATAAACACATTATTCCCATGCCTTATATGATCTGATTGTTATGTTGAATTGACTTTAATTAGTCGATTGCTGTTATGGGTGATGTCGACCACCATATATTTGTATGTGTGTTCACTAACGTATGCAGGTATACTGGTATAAAAGAATGTTCCTGATCCGGATCCCACAATTGAAAATGATTGGATGCCGAAAGGAAAGGGTAACTATATCTTGGGTTGACAAATGAAGAAACGGATCTTAATTGGACTTCTACGGAGAGTTGGCATAAATGCAACGTAAGAGGTCTCACTGCATCAGCAGATGGTTTTCTTCTAAGTGATTGAAGAAACGGAGCTTAATTTGACCTCAGTTGGCATTCAAAATGCAACGTAAGAAGAAGTCTCACTGCATCAGCAGATGGTTTTTCTTCCAAACCCTACAGCAACAACAACAAAAGCGGCTCAACCACCTAACGAATCTTTGTGCAGGATACCATTTTTAAACAATTTTTGAGTAAATTGAATTAAATTGTTTTGTAAATGAAAAAATGTTGTTCCGAAAATATATTGGACTAAATTTTGAAAATCACCGGACTTCATTTTTTTCAAAACTTAAGTCACTCAATTATCGACTTCGATCATCGATTGAGGGGGAGAGTGATTTAAAATAAATTATTTTCAATCAATATTGCTTCATAAAAGTCCGGATTGTACAATATAAGTGGTGATCTAAAGATTTAATGTTATGTCATGGTATGATTTTTTCTTTAGAATCAAGATCTTT
This sequence comes from Chrysanthemum seticuspe, assembly GCA_019973895.1. Classification (NCBI taxonomy): domain Eukaryota; kingdom Viridiplantae; phylum Streptophyta; class Magnoliopsida; order Asterales; family Asteraceae; genus Chrysanthemum; species Chrysanthemum seticuspe. The sequence continues at coordinate 47,219,239 of BPTQ01000003.1, forward strand.
CAAAATGAAATTTTTTCTGTTCTTGTTTGATTGTGAAATTGTTTTGTTTTACTTAAAAGATCTCTTAAAAACTATCATACCTGACACTAACAATCTTTAATGTCTTAAAATGGTCCTTATCTGTCATCTTTCAAAATTGAATCTTGCCACGTCTTTCCCCAAAATTTTTTAAATGATTTAAATCACTTGGGATCACAAATCTCAAATGGTTTGATATTTCTGATCGGGGTAGATATCGTGTTTTAAATCTCAAATCTGTTTTAAATGGAATTGGTTTTAGTCCTTTAAAGGCACTCTTGCCTCCATGTGCCAAACGATTTCAAATACACAATGCACATGTTGAGGAGGAGGATTTATCCAAAAACCAGATGAGTATTTAAACAAGGCCACATTTTCTCCCATGTTTTCTAAACCTAATTAAATCACTTGGGATCCAAAATCTCAAAGGGTTTGATATTTTTGATCGGGGGAGAATTTGTGATTTAATAATGAAATTTGATAAAAATTGATCGTTTTGATTCAGTTATGCAGGCTGCTCTCTCATATGTGCTAAACGATTTCGAATCTCGAAGCATATATTGAGGGGGAGCATTTTATAAGAAAAGAAACTATCGAGGTGCAAATGCTTTTATGTTTTAACATAAAGTACCTTGATTGAGTTTTAAATGGTTTCTTAATGGCTTGTGTGATCGTGGATGTGCTTCAAAAGAACTCTTACCTCTATGTGATAAAATGATTTCAAATATCCTATGCACATATTGAGGGGGAGAATTTTACCAAAGAAATTCAAATGGCTTTTTCTAAGGAAATTGTGATCAAGAAATTATTTCAAAGAAATTATTTCAAAGAACTCTTGCCTCCATGTGCCAAACAATTTTAAAATCATATGCACATGTTGAGGGGGAGCATTTCTAAAATGATCAAAACTATTAAGGTACAAAATGCTTTGATCTCGTATCACAAGTACCTTGATTGTTTTTCCAAATGATTTTTCAATTGGTTTCATGAAGGAAAGAACAATACCAAAAGACCGACCAATTTACTTTATGCATGGTGTTATAAGGATGGTTAGGTTAGGTATTCGTTCCCATGATCCGCCAGAAACAGACGGATCTACCCAGGGACAATCCACTAGATAGTGTAGAGTCCTTAGGTATGATGAAAAAAAGGAGAAAAATGAGAAATGGGAAGAGTGCGGACTAAGACAGAGCTAGTACTGGAATAAACCCAACAAGGTTCTAGTTATGAAGTCTCGGTAAGCACTGAAGGGGTTGAAGAATGAAAAAGAAATGAATGAGAAAAGGGTGAAAAGAAATAGCCCTCCAATAATTCAACTTAGGGCAGTAACCGGGTTCAATTCATATGCTACTGGTGGTTACTGAGGTAACACTGGTATTGAAGACAAGACGTCATGGACCCAGTGACGCACTGCACTACAACTTCCCAAGCCACTCAAGTTCCTCTTAAAAGGACTTGTTTCATTCTCACGGGGAACCGACATAATCTATCGACTTTCTCTTAGAGATTGTTGATATTGAAGAAGGAGACCCTCTCCCTAGTCTCCGGCACAGGAACCAAATATGCACTATTGAGTCTAGAGCCAAGAGATCATCCACAACATCTCGTTAGGACACAAAATTAATGAAGACTTGCTCTTTCACACAATGTGGAAAGTAAGTATATATTGAGAGTCCTACGCATTATCCCTGTGGTATTGCCAGAACATCCGAGTGATATGAAAATATTCACGATGAAGATGGAAATCCTTCTAGAGCCAACATCAAACAAGCTCTTGGTGGGTGACATGTGAGATCTTCTCGTAAGATCAAGCTTGTGACAACTGGATAGGAACAATGGGGAGATTCATTCTTGAATCAACCTTGGTCCAGGAATGGAATTGATGAATACTTTTGGAAAAACCGTTCGATGTGCAAACCTTCTTTTCTCTAACACGTCGAATGTGTACTCATTTCAAATTCAAAAAGTATCTCTGATTGAAAAATACTTTTAGAAAAACCGTTCGATGTGCGAATCTCTTCACGTCGAATGTGTACTCATTCTCTAATACAAAAAGTATTTTGATTGAAAATTGATCTTTCTCATAAAACCTTCGTCGTATTGCAAAACTCTTTCTTCAAGCAATACGCGATTGTTTTTCAAATCATTTTTCATCAATCAGTGAATCTCAATTTGCTGGTTCACTCACTCCGTGTTGTCTTCTTTGAGATGTTCCGATTTGAGAACAGCTAGAACACCTGCGAAACCCTGTCAAGGAGATTCTTCGGAATCCTACCTGTTCACAGGCAGTACTTGTACTGATCAACGGGGAACCGTGGGCCGTGTACCTCAATTCAACGAAAGTGGTCAAAGACACTTTCGTGTATTTTATTGCTAACTGTTGTTTGCAGGTACATTTGGACGGTTGCAGCTGATCAGAATTGAGCGGTCAATCCAAAGCCGCATGCTCACAGCATCCACACTTAATTGAAGAAATCATGACTGGTGCATATCTACATAACCTGGTTCTGATATTTTTATACTATGCTTCTGCTACGCTGCTGCAAATATCATGAACCAGTAAGGCTTCCGCTACTCTGATGGAAAGATGTCATGATTCAAAAGTGTGAGCATGTCGGTCCGAAAGTCACAACTTCAGATGATGGCAACACAATAAAGGGTGATCCAGAGATTCTGTGGCTGATGATCTCAATGAAAGCTCGAAGATCATCAAAGATGTGGATCAGTTAAAGGCCTCCACTTAAAGTACAAAGCATTCGGACTTTGAAGATGCACTACTTAAGTACAAAGATTGCAGAATTGAAGAATTGAAGTCTACGAGCTCAAGAACAAAGATAAAATAGAATGCTAGGATTCGAAATGTAAAACATGGGGTGACCTCCCTTAGGGGGAGATTGTTAGGAATTAGAAAATTCCATAGTGAAGAGTCGGTCACCCCAAATGTTATCTAGCTTAAGTTAGCTCGTACACTTGTCGTTAGTTTCATTATTTAGTAGTTTATTTATTAGTTTGTAGCGTAGTATAGCTTAGTGCAACACCGTGGAGGAAGGACAGGTCTTTACCCACTGTATCCCTGATCCACAGGCCGATAGGAGGTCGTTTAGATTGTAACCTATAAATACCCTCTACCCTCCAAGGTAGAGGGTTGGAAGTTCAAATCTAATCTTTCACTTTTGATAAGCAACTCATTTTCTAGATTCCCTCTCAACTCTCTTCATCTTCTATAATGGCTTTCTTATTTAATCATTGTCCTAGACCACCCGAATCATCAAACAACATAAATATTCACGATCCTTCATATTTGATATTTATCCTCTAAAGATAAATACTTTCCATAGATAATCTTTCTTGCGCTACACTTTTAAAACCCTACCTCTATATATCTTTTGTCTCAATTGGCTAGTTATTCTTTCAATTATTACTGACATAATATCGTTTTTCATCAAAAGTTTCTATGGCACCATTAAAATTTGCAGATGAGCACAACCAACTGGCCTACCTACAAAAGTCTAATGAGAAGAGTGACCCTGTTTTTCATCAGATTGTGGACTTTCGCATTACTACCCATATAAGGTATGCTTTGCTTTTAAAACCCCCAATCTATATCTCTCAAATCAAACAGTTTTGGACTTCTGCTCAGTCCATAATACTTGAGATTAGAGATACACATGAAACAGTGGATGCTCTAAGAGCCACTGTGGATGGGGTAACTATTGATGTTACTGAGGCATCCTTGAGGAGAATTCTCCAATTGAATGATCTTAATGGTATCATCACATTACCTATGCCAGAAATACATGAAAATTTATCATCCATGGGGTATGATACCACTGATAAAAAGACTACTTTCAAAAAGAGTGGTTTTTGTCCCCAATGGAGATTTTTGATACATACTCTTTTACATTGTCTCAGTCCAAAGAAAACATCTTATGAGCAATGTAGTTCAACCATGGCTTACCCTTTGGTTTGTCTAGCCACTGATAAGATTTTTAACTGGTCAAAATATATTTTTACCGAGGCATCCTTGAGGAGAGTACTCCAATTGGGTGATCTCAATGGTCTCATCACATTACCTATGCCTGACATTTATGATACTTTATCATCCATGGGGTATGATACCACTGACAAAAAGGCTACTTTCAAAAAGAGTGGTTTTTGTCCCCAATGGAGATTTTTGATTCATACCTTGTTACATTGTCTCAGTCCAAAGAAAACATCTTACGAGCAATGTAGTTCAACCATGGCTTACCCTTTGGTTTGTCTAGCCACTGATAAGATTTTTAACTGGTCAAAATATATTTTTACAAGTATGACTGGCAATGTAAAGAGTTCAACAAATTTTTTAATGTATCCAAGGTTTGTGCAAGTAGTGCTAAATGAGTTTCAACTTCAACCCCATACAAATATTTATAAAATAAGTTGCCTCAAGCCTAAAGTTTTTCAAAACATGAACAAAGATGGCAACATGTTTTTTACACATCTCTTTCCTCAAATGCTTGCAAAGATTACAACTGAACAAAACTCTCCTATAATCTCTGTTCTAAACATTGATTATACTCTACCTGTTTCTCACACCTATGAGAGGAGGCAAATTCTCTCATGACAACACAGAATGTTTCTGAACCTTTTGGTATAGGAACAAGCAGTGGTGGTTCTAGACTTCAACCTAGTCCAACTAGGGAGGAATCTGAGCCAATACCCCATGATTCACCTCTCCCAACAGGTCACACAGTTGGAAGTGATGAGGGCAGTGGGCAACAATTGGAATTGATGGTTTTGTGTACAAAGTTAGCTAAACAAGTCAAATCTCTGGAACAAGACTTGGCACAACTTAAGGAGCAACATGCCAAGGATATTACATTTTTGAAAGTAGAGATTCAGACCTTAAAGGAAGAGTTGCAGGGGTTGAAACAACAAAGGAAAACTGCAAAGTTGGTGATCTCATCTTCATCCTCACCTAATGATGGTGATTCAGCATGTTTTGTTAAAGATTTGGGTGATTCTCCCAAACAGGGGAGGAAAACAGGTGCTGAAACTCAGGGGAGGAAAATTGATTTTGAAGATGAAGGTGTTTCTAGTAAAGGTGCAGAGGAAGCTGATACTCAAGAAGAGCAACAAGAGCAAGATATTTTCTGTACTGCAACTGATTTTACCACTGATCCAATTTCCACTGCAGAGCCAAATATTCCCACTGATGAACATAATGTTGTCACTGCAAGTGAAGAAATTGATAAACAGAAGAAAGATAAAAGTAAAGCAGTTATGGAAAGTGAAGAGCAACCTGGAAGAAAGATTTCAAAGAAAGAACAAGTTCAGATTACTCATGATGAAGAAGTTGCTAAAATGATATATGAAGATGAAGTTGCTGAAAAGAAAAAGCTTGAAGAATTGGAAGTTGTAAGATTTATGGAGGCTAAAAGGCTGGATAGATTGAAAGATCCTCTTTTCACTGTTCAACCTACAATATTCAGAGAAAAGACTCCAGAGTTCAGCTATGTACCTACTGAAGAAGAAATTTATTTCTTGATTGCAAATGATCTAGTAATCAAGAAAAAGGCAATTGACCTTGTAGCTGATAAATCTTTAACTGCAGAACAAAGACCTGCACAGTTAAACGATTTTATACAGATGAAGAATAATCAAGCACTTCAAGAGGCTATTGTTTCAGTCAAAAAAGGCCAAAAGAAACCAAGACAACCAACTAAGGCTCAAGTTATTGCATACATGAAGACTTAATGTTGCAATGTTGGTGGTTGGAAGAGACATAAATTCAAAGGAATGTCTGATGATAAAGTTGAAAGTGTCTACTACAGAGTTCAAATATTTGATAAAGATTTCATTCCAATGGATTCTGAAGAAGAAGCAAGAAGATTTCCTAATTTGAAGAGAAAGACCAAAGACAGTGATTCTCAGTCTGTTAAGAAGACAAAGTTTGCTGAAGAACAAGAAGTTCCAACTGAGAAGTTCACTGAAGAACAAATGACTGAAATGATTGTGATATAAGAAGAAGATTTTTATCCAGAACCACTGCAAGTTAGACATCCTATCATTGATTGGGAGGTCTACACTGCTAGCAATTTTGCTCCAACATGGAAGATCACAAGGCTAGGTGGTGCAACTTCCTCATTCATTCAATTTGAATATCTCATCAAAGCTTTTGACAGAGATGATCTTGATAAATTATGGAAATTAGTTCAAGAAAGGTTTGATGTTCAATATCTCAAAGATATGAAGGAAATGCAGTTATGGGTTAATCTTAGAAGGCTCCATGATCCAAATGTTAATGATGATTTCTGGAAATTCTCATGTACATGTCCTGGTACTAAATGGTTTTACTATGACTCATGTGAAGTTCATCATGTTTCTACAGCAGTGGAGTAGATGCATTCATGCTTGCTGAGAAAGAATATCCACTCAGAGTTGGAATTCTCACAGTAATGTTATGTACAACTATAAGAGTTCATGAAGACAATGAGAAGGCCAGAGCATTGTTACATATGCTTCAAGATCAATGTTCAAGAGCTATTCAGAAGTTAAGGAAGAAGTAAAGTGTTTGGTTGAATTCCCCAAATCCTTGAAGATGATGCAGATTGAAGAAACTTATTGATTTGCAGATAAATCACAAGTTTAGGGGAGGATTGTTGGGAATAACCTGTTACCACTGATAGTTGTGGAAGACACTGCATGGATTACACTAGCAGTGGAAACGTATTATCACTGCTGGTACATTATTACCACTGCTATTAGGAAAACATGTTTAGATAACTATAGAAAATATCTTTTGTATATTCTATATTGTTAGCTTTATACTTATCTTGTAAAGGACTCCTTGTGCTATAAAAGGAGGTCCTAGGTCATTGGCTTAGGTACTTAATCATCTACGTACTTACATACAAAGGCTTCAAGGTGTAACCCTAGTGATAAGCTGAGATCACTCGTATTATTCATTAATAATATTGGAGCTTAAGTTTTGTGTTTAATCTGTGTTTACTTACAATACATCATACAATCCGTCTTCTAAGTATTACTAAGTAAATTCTGCGTGCTTATTAATATTATACAAAATATCATTGACACAAGGTGTGTCTCTAGATCCATCAACTTATCTTGTTGTAAAATAGGGTATGGAACCCTAAGATACTGCCTAAGACAGCCAAAGTTCGGTTTAGGTTTTACTCCACAAAATACCTCTCCAAAAATCTGAAAATTCAAATTCTATATATAGAGTTACAACATGCGATGGCGTCACTCTTTATTTGTGACGCCGTCAGATCGCCGCCATTATGTTTTTGTCTTAGCCACGTCAACTTTGTGACGGCGTCACCTTATGGTTGTGACGCCGTCGGGATCCAAATCTAGGCCGTCTGAGTTGTGATGCCCTACTCTTTAAAACCTGATGTCGTCAAGTGCAAAATAGCAATTTGGCTACTGAGTCGTCACAAAACATGTTGTGACGGCGTCGCCATTTGGCTGTGACGCTGTCACCTTCTGTTCCAGCAGCTTGAGTGTCTTGATTCTGACTTTGGCCATTTTCTTCATATATTCGCGCCTTTTCGTCTGAATAAGTGTCATTCTAGCAATTTGCCTTCAAGAGACCTAAAAAGTGAAAAGGAACGAAATTAAGCAGTAACGGATATAAAAGTTGTCGATTAAGGGCTTAAATGACCCCTCAAAAGTGTACCTTTTAAATCCTTATCAAATATCCCTACACTTGGTATTTGCTTGTCCTCAAGCAAATGTGCTTTTGGCCAATTAATTTATAAGTTTGGGGTCATGAAGCATTAATTTAGAACAATTCACAACACGTATAAGCTCCGCAAAAGTCATAACAAGCACGGAAATTACATACTAGTACCTCACAACTGGTGTTTGGATACTCTCATCTCTCGGGTGTATATGAAATATATCAAGTTGGAAATGGAAGATAAACACTCATTAACCGGTCCTAGTACATAGATTACCATAGGCTTGAGACTAGATAAAATCTGCATCGCTTTGGCGTAAGCACCTAGGAAAAACTATCCAAGAGGTCTTTTAAAGGGTTGTAACGTTAGGCTTACGGTAGGGAAACAAAGGGTTTGGTGGGATAGGTGATTTAGTGGTGGCAAGTCAAAAATCTTTATGTTACAAGCATGAGAAGAATAACGTTGCTAAGCCAAGACTCGACACTCAAAACTCTAGATAAATTTGAAATAAACAAACATAAATTTAAAGATAGATGTAGGATGGTAGCCCGTATGTTTTTTTTTCATTTTTTTTCATTTTTTTCAACACTCTTTTTTTTTTCTTTTTCTCTTTTTTCTAATTTTTTCTGGATTTTTTTTTAATACACTTTTACTCTACCATCCTCTACGATAACATCAAAATAATTGGGATATATAGGCACATCCCTACACTTGAGTTTTTATTACTCTAACAGTAATTTGACCCGGATTGAAAAGATCAAAACACTTGGAGTACCTTATTATGTAAATAAAGGGAATTTGAATTTAACGTTCCTTCCCGTCACTCCATAAAATTTAACTTTTCCCATGAGTCCCAATTGTCCCAAAACTATGTACAAAGGATATGACTCGACTTAGCAACTTATGCAAGCAACTAGATAATTGAACTAAGGGTTTAGTATGATAACAATAATGCACTAAAAGTGAGTGCATACAAGGTAGCCTAAGGCGATTTGGGTGTACATTTGGGGGTGGATTGTAAACAATGCTCTTCATTGATATTCCGGAAAACAAAAAAATCACGAGAACTGCGAAAAGGATAGGCTCTGAGGGGTTAGCTAGGGGTATTGGGTACTAAAGATGAGTACAAAGTAAGGGTGTAGGGGAATTACTCAACCGATGTGGAAGAAGTAATTATAATACGGTATCAAACAAGGGTTATCCTAATGCCTCTTATCATTTAGTTATTCCTAACTACACAAGTGTAGTCTCACTAGCGATCTCGGAATGCATCACAAAACAAGTTCTAGAATCTATTATACTACCGGTACACTCTCGAAGCATTAAAGTGGAATGCTTTAATTCCTACAAATCTAAGAGCGATCTTCACATTTTGGGTGGAATTTAAGTGGTAAAGGGTTTTGTGCTAGTCATATAACTTCCTATCCATGAGACGCTTTATTAAGACTAATGGCCCACTCCTACATGTCATGAAAATTTTTAAATTTGGTGCCAAAATTACCCTAACCGATATTTCTCATGGTTTATTACACAAATGAAATTGGACAAGGCAAATAGTCAAGGATAAGCATAGTTTCAAAGTTCCCATTTTATTTTCCCTCCATACACTTAAACTGAGCATTGTCCCCAATGTTCCCCGAAAGTATCAAAGTTATGATAATGGAAGGTAATTAAAAACGAAATAAACTAATACTCCCCTGATTAGCTCTGTAGGATCCGTGTGAAGTAATGGTTAAATTCTTATCCAAGAAGAACATATGCGTGAAAAGCTCTATCCAATCTTATGTATCTTCTTCTTGATAAATAAAACCTACACACTTGAAGAAACAAACGAAACCTTTGCGTAAAATCGACGGTAACACTATATATGACTCTACTAAACTAGGATATAATGCTTGTGGAATGGATGTTTACAGATTTTCTGGAAAATTAAGACCTGAGAAATTCCAAAAATTTATAAGTAGCACAAAAAATGAGAAAAAGTTAGAAGCTGTTTCTACTCCTCCTGACGCCGTCAGGTTATCCTGACAGAAACTGATCTGCGATTTTCTGAAAAAAATTCTGGAAAATTTTTATCTTTAGAATCTGGAAAAATTTCCTGCAAAACATCCATTATGACTCGATACAAGCATTTGACTCAAACAAACACACATGTATATCTTTTTAATAATCGTAATTCTTATGTTCACGTTCTTTTTGAAAACGTTTGTAATCCTCCCTACACTTATCCCTTTTGTAAAATACCTTTATATGTAATTAAGACGAGGTTAAAGACAAAATAAAGCATTTTTACAAATTCAAACATGAGAATAAACAATCAATAAAAGATATATGACACACAAACAAGCAAACAATTAAGCATGGGTTGCCTCCCACGAAACGCTTTTCTTTATTTATTAGTCTTGTAGCTAGACTCAAAGTCGTGCCCCTACGTGACTTCATTACCATCACCTTCTTCCTCATGACGGTCTCTATTGGGGTTTTCCATGTTATAGTAATGCCCTATTATGCATCTTTCTAAGAAGTCATCTTCTCCCCAATCTGTTCTATATTCCGGTCCTAGTTTCAAGCAATCCTTATAGAACCCGAAAATCTTATTCATCACATAATCAACTCCCTTCTCCTTATCTTCTTCATTCCTATAGTAGACTGATAGCTTAAGTTCTTTTTCACCATTGGATAATGATGAAAATTTCTCAATCTTAAAGGGCATTTGGTAAGCTACATCATCGGTCTCATCTTTGAATCTCACTATTCCTAACGACGGATCATAAGTCATCCCGGTGTTTTCTATGAAAGGCTTCCCTAGAATAACGTGGGACAAGCTAGGATCTATGGCCATACTAATATCATTCACAACTATGAAATCCGTAGGAAACGTGAAACTACCTACATAGACGGGCAATCCCTTAACTCTACCAAGAAAATTGGAACTAACCCTAGGATTATCGGGATCTTGCCTAGTTGGGATAGGCTTCTTCATTAACCAATTATAGTAGGTGTAGTCATGATATTTATTGGGGACTTGCGATCAATGTAGGCCTTTGCCACAAAAAGGTGTCCTATGTAACATGGTATGTTAAAATTCCAAGGGTTCCCAAACTTGATCCTAGGGCTTCTCCTAACATACATGTGACGGAGATCGCGTACTAAGTGTGGGTGGCAAGAGAGTTCTTCTTCCGTAGGAAACTTATTGAAATAGTCATTGCCTACTTCATCTACTTCCTCGATTGTTTCATTCCTAGGAGTTTCACTAACCTCAAGTACCGTCTCATGGTTCGCTTCGTCATTTGTCCTATTAGGTTTCACTAAGGTAATGGTATTGACGAATTGAACGTGCTTAGCTAACTTACTTGGGCCCTTAATCTCTACACCGGAAGCTTCGGGAGTTGAGATAGCATTAAACTTCCTATCACTATTGGTCATGGCTTTCAAAAGGTTATCTATCTTCCTATCCATCTCGGCTTGTTGTTGGTTAAAGCGGTCTGAGAGATTAGCTATTTGCGCTTCTTCGGATGTAACTAGGTGTTGCAACATCCCTTCTATGTTTTGCTGGCTAGGGCCGTGAGATAGGGGCCATGAGAAATGGTTAGATGTGAATTCTTTGGTTTGTCCCCAATAGAAGTCGGGTTTTCCCTTCCATGCTTCTCGGGCATCATTGAAAGTCCTAGGCCCGGGTGTTGTAGGGAATCTTCCACCCGTTCTATTGGTACGCGAGGATACATAGTCAACGAAAGCTTGTTCGAGGAGTCTTGTGCAAGTGCGAGTGTCATGAGGACCACTACATAGCTCACACAAGGAAGAAACTTTGTTCACTTGGCGTGAAGACTTAGGATTTTCGTAGGAGCTCATTAGGAATTTGACTTGATCTTCAAGCTCGAGCATCCTACGGTCTGAAGGTTGTGAGTCAATGAGAGGAAAAGAGATTGCCTTTACGGTTTTGGGCAACTCCCGAGGGTCATTCCAACTTTCTTTGTCATAAAGGGCAAGATCCTCTATTATACCCCATGATTCTTCCACGGTGAGATCACTAAGTTTACCACCGGCCGCTTGTCAATGGATCGCTTAGTTGGGAAATTGACATGATCATAAAAGAGTAGGACTTGAAGCCAAAGATCAATGCCGTGATGAGGGACTCTATGGAGTAAGTCCTTGAATCGAGTCCATGCTTCATAGAGAGATTCACCTTGACGTTGTTGGAACATCAAGATTTCATTCCTAAGCTTAGTAGTTCTCCCCGGTGGGAAAAATTGGGCAAGGAAACGAGAGGTAAGATCATCCCAACTTGAGATGGAGCCGGCGGGAAGTCGCTCAAGCTAATTACTAGCTTGGTCCCGTAGAGAGAATTGGAAGAGACGCAAGCGCTTGGTCACCCGATTAGTAGCATCGAGGTCGATGGAATCGACGATATTAAGGAAATCCTTAAGATGCTGATTAGGATCTTCGGAACGAAGTCCATTGAATGCACATCCGTTTTGCACCAACCGGATGGTGTCGGATAGAAGGGCCGTAGTTTGGGCTTTGTCGGGAAGCTCAATGGTGTTTCTATAGCCTAGGTGGCTTGGTCTTGAGTATTCACCAAGAGTAAGGCCTCTTGGTGAGTCATTTGGTGGTGGGTTGATGAGTGGTGGTTGATTATCACCTTCCATGATGAAACGTTATGGGATTTACGAACAAATTAACGAAGAAGGGGGATAGACTACAAGGAAGCTAAAAATTGAGAAAAAAATCTTACTTGATAGGAATCAAGCAAGGAAACCTAAACGAGGTGGAAATCTAACTAGCTATTCTATTCCCCGGCAGCGGTGCCAAAAACTTGATACGCGTACAACGCGTGTTCGGGGTCAAAGGAACTTCCTTTTCGTCGAGCAAGTTTTTCAACACCCTAGGCAGTGAACCTAATCGTTGTAGTGTAGTATTAGGGTAAGCCTCGGGAATTGATATCATTCTCTAGCGGAATAGGAATGCTAGTGAGAAATTACTACGCTAAGGTTGGGGTTGAGGAAGATTATTTTTTATCTTTTTTATATTTTTTTAGAAAATTGAAAGGTACGAATCTCGGGGTATTGGATTTGGGGGGTTGGTATTTCCACCGATTACTCTACTTATCCAATTAACTAAGCTAAGGTGAGTGTAGTCTATGTCTATTGTTGTGTGCTCTTATGATGATTTAAAGATGTGTTTACCTAGATGTTATTACTCCCTAGTTATCTTGTAAAACCCTAAAATCTCAAACGTGATAAATGACTATTTTACCCCTCAGCTTAACAATTGAAGAAACCGTAAAATACGTTCATCTCGTTAATTACGTTTAACACTTACCTCATAAACAATTTACGCAAAATTTTGATAAATAAAATACACTTATGTCTATGAATTATATATACATATCACACATTATGTAGGTTGCTTGGACTATTGATATGTACATATTATAAAAGAACACTTAACTAAATAACACTAACACTATTTTAATTTAAGTAAGTTAATTTACATTGAATTAGTCATTACCTCCTAATAATTTACCCCATATACACGCCCCATTTTCCTTTTTAGTTGACCATATGAAACGCCATATACTCTGCCATGATTCCTCATAACTTCCTGATACTATGAAACGCCCCATACCACATTCAAAAATAAAAAAATACAGAAACCCTAATACTCCCTCCACCAAAGTGACGGCTCAACACCTTCTCCTCCATTTTCTTTCTGTCTACATCAAGAAGGTTCAAGGAAGGACTCGTAGACTTCGTGTTGCTGCTACGTGGGTTTTACATTGAGTTTCGAAGGGGCTGTTACTGATTCGGTAGTAGGCGTTTCGACCCATGCACAACATTTGTTTCGTGTTTTTCTTGTAATCACGCTCCAAGGTATCACTTCGACCTTATTTTTCCTTTGGTTGTTTATCCCATTTTCATTCGAATGGATTCATAAGTAGACCAACATGCTAAATCGAATACATATCAGTTACATGAAATAATAAGATTAACGCATTAAGAGCCTGGAAATTCGAATCATGTGTTGCTGTTTGTTTGCTCATAGATTTTGCTATGAATCGTCCGATGTTGCACCATCTTCAGTCGACCCTTATCACGTTCAAAAAGACTAGCAATGAAACCTGGATAATAAATATTGCGAGCGTATCTTTTGATAACGAAAGGCTAGGGATTGGTCCATATCATTTAAGTAATCATGTGTCTCGTTGTATGGTGTGATGGTAGTGTGTCGTAGGGTCTGAAATTGGGTATGTGTGTATGAATGTTCAATTCTGTATATTGAGTGTGTCGCATGGGTTATGTATCCATGCATTGTTGTGTCCAATGGGTGTCATGCATGGTGATTTTATAAATTAAGTCATAGGTCTTATGGTGATGTGTATATGTGTGTATAAATCTTCTTAAAGATCAAGATCTGAGTGTGTGTATATACATGAATGGTATGTGGATGTCATGTGCATGTGAACTTTATGTAAACTAATATGAGGTGTAATGAGTCTCGGGTTGATTTTTTATTTGAAATGATAAGTGTTAAGTCTCGACTAAATGGCATACTAATGGGGTCGTGATAATCCTTGGTCGGGGTTTGGTCTCGACGGGCTAAAAATAATATTTGGGTGTCGACTAAATTAGGGTCTGAAAAAGAGTTGTTTTTTTTATTAAAATGAAGAGGGTCTCTTTGGCTTTTAGATGTGTCGAACGGATTTTAAATAAGATGAGGGTGTCTCGACCTATAATGAAATCACAAATAGAGTTTTCATATGTATTCGATTTAATAAAAGTTAAAAAGTTAGCCTTGTAATTAATAAAACTTGAAGGTGTAATTGTTGACATGGTAAAGACATGGAATAAATAAGTAAAATGAGTAAACATGCAATATTTACACTTAAGACCCTATACTTTGTAATAATTACACTCTAAACCCCAAACTTGCGTGACTTGTCATAATTGACCCTTAAAATACGAGAATACATGTTTTCATCATTTTTAACTTAAATTGACCGTGATTATCATTTATGACTAAATCTGATAAATATGGAAACCTGTTAATTATGGAAACTTGCCTAATATAGAAAGTTACCTAAAATGAAAAGATACTAAAAGTAGAAACCTGCTAAAAATGGAAAGCCGTCTAAAATGAGTAATCCGACTTTAATAAGCGTTATCAAATTCATATAGGTTCCGGACGGCGGGATTGATTCATCGTGTGACCTTACTTTCCTATTTTGTTTGCTTCGAATGAGGTACAGATATTCTGACCTTACCTCTTAAGGTTTCTCATGATTCGTATACATTTTTCGATACTAGCTTGAACTGTTATGCTTTACTCTAAGCCTCCTTATTAGGGCTTCCCTATGACTTTGCTATGCTCCCTTCGATATGAACTTTGATATGAAACTTCGATATGAACCTTCGATATGAACTTTGATATGAAACTTCGATATGAACCTTTGATATGAACTTTGATATGAACCCTTATGATATGATATGATTATGCTTTGACCCGTCAGTTTGATACCCGAGCCAAATATGTGTTCCTAGTCATGAAGGTAACATGACCGTGTCATTGATGCACCAATGGCATGACTCCAGTGTGTACGAGTGATGTTGCACACCGTCCCCATTATGATATGATTATGAGCTCACTATATGTATATGATTTGGCCACTATGTTTCCGGGGGGCGTATGGATGCATCCTAGATATGATATGTTATGAGAGGATATGACTTGATATGATATGATTTATATGGTGAATGATGTCATGTGCAATACGCGTCTTCACATTCCGGGAGCTAGCAACTCCATTTGTTACTGAGGTCTCCCCTCCTACTATATATGGTATTCCGAGGTCACCCCTCTGAATACAATGGTTACTTATGATATGATATGATATGTTCCGGGCTCGTGGTAGATTTCTGACAACCCTTACACTTTTGATAATACCTATATTGTACCTTCTGTATTCCCCAACGCACCATATGCTACGTTAATTGTTCATTACTCAGTACCCTTATATGACTCACTCTACTACCAAGATATATATATTCCATTTGCTTTGATCTGTTACACTCTCATTTCGTTACTCCAGACTATCGTTCCATTCACGTACCGGGTTATTATATGTTTATTGGATTTGTTTATGCTATTTATGTTTTATGTTACTACTGATTTCTCTACTACGATATGATTAATATATGGTTATCTGATTTACCTGTTGTTATCTGATGATATGTGATCTCACTGTTATGTGACCCTCTGATTTGCCTGGTGACCATGCTTGTGTGTACTCAATAGCTTTGTGTGTTTATCATGTGTACTTCGTTCAGTTAATATCGTAGACTATGACTATCCGATAGTATCCTTATCTGCTTGTTGTTGACCTGCCATGTTTAAATTTCGGTCTATGCTACGGATTGGTTTGGTTAAATGGTTCAACTTATGACGTCTGGCTTGTTAACATGTTTAATTGTCCTGCGATGTCCCTACTTCATTTAATTATAGTGTTCATACTGTATTCCTACTTGTTACGTGTGACTGCCATGTTTTGACTGCTGTTATGATACTGGTTATGTTTTCAACTAAAGGTTTTTGACCTGTGTGATTTCCATGCTCACTTACTAATTAATTAATTCCGCTTGCTTTTATATTTCTGTTTGACTTGTATGTCTTATGAGTTCCTGAATTGATTGCATGCCATATATATGTTTTGTGGATACGACTCCTGCTATGCTTGCTTATGTTTCACTACTTGTACGCTTGGTTTGTATGTGCTTGTATATATGTCATCGATGCTTTGCTTTGCTTCGTTCTCCTGGTTATCTGTTCTTGTTGGATATCTGTATAATTGTGTTCTGTAGGATCCTCTTTGACTCATTGTTCTCTTTTTGCTGCGACCTTGTTATCAGTTTCCTTGTTTCATTTTATATTTCAGATTTTGTTTAGCTTTCGTTTTGTTATATCTATTCACTGGGCTTTTTAAGCTCAGCCGCATTTCTTTTCCTGCGGCAGGTTTTAGGTTGGAAGATGGGCTTTGATGGGCTGAGAGTTGGATTATCTGAGTAGACTGACCCTAGTTACCTTATCATTTTGGACTTATTTTGAAGAGCGATTGTTTCGATATCTCATTTCATTTTATTGACATTTTGGGTTTTGTATTTTCTTTGTAAGTCATCCGTTTATATGACTTGATAATTTACTTTATAAGGCTTCCGCTTTTAAAATTTTATTTGTATGTTCTGATATGACACCAGAATGTGACACTTCTACCCTTGCCGGGTTGGGGTGTTACAATTATGGTATCAGAGCCCAGGTTTCGTCTTGTTGACCTTAGGATTGACCTATGAGGACTGGGTAGACACTAGGCTTCCATCTGTTCTGATCTTCTCCGATTCGTTTGATTGTCGTTCAGATTTGACTTTGATATTCGTTTGTCTTCACTGATTTATCCTTCCTCTTTTCGCATCGAATTTTGTTATTTTGTCTTCGCACATCCGTTTGTCGATCGTTAGATGGAGACTACCCGTGGAGCTGAAGATGATGGTGCCGACCCTGCGTTGCTGCAACAGTCCCTGAGCTGGAGAGGTTCGTGAAGCAGAAGCCACACCCGACTGCCGTGCTGCTGGAGACATCAGGATGCTGCTGGAGGAAGCTGGACGTATCAACCAAAGACGCAAAAGATGGAGACAAGATTCAACCGATGGCTGAGAAAGTTCATCTACTTTATATGATTTGGGCGCGACTTATGTTACTCCGATTCGTTTTTCATGCGTTTTGAGACAGTTTGATATCTTGCTATGTGATTTTGATCGGCATTACTTTTCGTTGATTTGTTTTGAACTCGATTTTAATCGTCAATTTTTTTCGTTTAGCATTTTGGTAATATCTCAGATTTTCTTTTGGATCGTCAGTAATGAGTCATGAGGAACCGTTTTGTGCAAGTTGGTGGCCTTCTTTCATTGTGATATGGTAAGCTGTTTTGATGTAGTTTACATTGTATGTATATGAATCTCGTCTGCTTTGGTATGTTACTTGATATCGGTATGTGATATGTTTTGTTTGATTTTGGTTATGTGGTTTGTCATGACCCGAGACAGAATATGATAACAATAAGGACTTGTTATGTGATGCAAGTATTATGACGCCTGATCACCGTGATAATACCGAGATCATATAATTTGAACTTATTGAAATCATACGACATCTTGGGAAATGCCTGGGGTTGGTACGTGAATGGACTAGCACTTATATCCGTCATTTGGCACTCCTCATGTTCGTCTGGAATTCTGTACCTCCTTGCGAGATTCTCACCGGCATCTGTTACGTATAAGTTTTGTACGCTTTGGAACCGAATTCGCTATAACATGTGTGACACTATGAATTGCTGCATCTTCCCTGAACTTGTACGTCTCCATGCACCTCTACGACTTCAATTTTCGAGGACGAAAATTTTCTTTTAGAGGGGAAGAGTTGTAAAACCCTAAAATCTCAAACGTGATAAATGACTATTTTGCCCCTCAGCTTAACAATTGAAGAAACCGTAAAATACGTTCATCTCGTTAATTACGTTTAACACTTACCTCATAAACAATTTACGCAAAATTTTGATAAATAAAATACACTTATGTCTATGAATTATATATACATATCACACATTATGTAGGTTGCTTGGACTATTGATATGTACATATTACAAAAGAACACTTAACTAAATAACACTAACACTATTTTAATTTAAGTAAGTTAATTTACATTGAATTAGTCATTACCTCCTAATAATTTACCCCATATACACGCCCCATTTTCCTTTTTAGTTGACCATATGAAACGCCATATACTCTGCCATGATTCCTCATAACTTCCTGATTTATCTCCTCCTATGAAACGCCCCATACCACATTCAAAAATAAAAAAATACAGAAACCCTAATACTCCCTCCACCAAAGTGACGGCTCAACACCTTCTCCTCCATTTTCTTTCTGTCTACATCAAGAAGGTTCAAGGAAGGACTCGTAGACTTCGTGTTGCTGCTACGTGGGTTTTACATTGAGTTTCGAAGGGGCTGTTGCTGATTCGTTAGTAGGCGTTTCGACCCATGCACAACATTTGTTTCGTGTTTTTCTTGTAATCACGCTCCAAGGTATCACTTCGACCTTATTTTTCCTTTGGTGGTTTATCCCATTTTCATTCGAATGGATTCATAAGTTGACCAACATGCTAAATCGAATACATATCAGTTACATGAAATATAAAGATTAACGCATTAAGAGCCTGGAAATTCGAATCATGTGTTGCTGTTTGTTTGCTCATAGATTTTGCTATGAATCGTCCCATGTTGCACCATCTTCAGTCGACCCTTATCACGTTCAAAAAGACTAGCAATGAAACCTGGATAATAAATATTGCGAGCGCATCTTTTGATAACGAAAGGCTAGGGATTGGTCCATATCATTTAAGTAATCATGTGTCTCGTTGTATGGTGTGATGGTAGTGTGTCGTAGGGTCTGAAATTGGGTATGTGTGTATGAATGTTCAATTCTGTATATTGAGTGTGTCGCATGGGTTATGTATCCATGCATTGTTGTGTCCAATGGGTGTCATGCATGGTGATTTTATAAATTAAGTCACAGGTCTTATGGTGATGTGTATATGTGTGTATAAATCTTCTTAAAGATCAAGATCTGAGTGTGTATATACGTGAATGGTATGTGGATGTCATGTGCATGTGAACTTTATGTAAACTAATATGAGGTGTAATGAGTCTCGGGTTGATTTTTTATTTGAAATGATAAGTGTTAAGTCTCGACTAAATGGCATACTAATTGGGTCCTGATAGACCTTGGTCGGGGTTTGGTCTCGACGGGCTAAAAATAATATTTGGGTGTCGACTAAATTAGGGTCTAAAAAAGAGTTGTTTTTTTATTAAAATGAAGAGGGTCTTGTTGGCTTTTAGATGTGTCGAACGGATTTTAAATAAGATGAGGGTGTCTCGACCTATAATGAAATCACAAATAGAGTTTTCATATGTATTCGATTTAATAAAAGTTAAAAAGTTAGCCTTGTAATTAATAAAACTTGAAGGTGTAATTGTTGACATGGTAAAGACATGGAATAAATAAGTAAAATGAGTAAACATGCAATATTTACACTTAAGACCCTATACTTTGTAATAATTACACTCTAAACCCCAAACTTGTGTGACTTGTCATAATTGACCCTTAAAATACGATAATACATGTTTTCATCATTTTTAACTTAAATTGACCGTGATTATCATTTATGACTAAATCTGATAAATATGGAAACCTGTTAATTATGGAAACTTGCCTAATATAGAAAGTTACCTAAAATGGAAAGATACTAAAAGTAGAAACCTGCTAAAAATGGAAAGCCGTCTAAAATGAGTAATCCGACTTTAATAAGCGTTATCAAATTCATATAGGTTCCGGACAGCGGGATTGATTCATCGTGTGACCTTACTTTCCTATTTTGTTTGCTTCGAATGAGGTACAAATATTCTGACCTTACCTCTTAAGGTTTCTCATGATTCGTATACATTTTTTGATACTAGCTTGAACTGTTATGCTTTACTCTAAGCCTCCTTATTAGGGCTTCCCTATCACTTTGCTATGCTCCTTCGATATGAACTTTGATATGAAACTTCGATATGAACCTTCGATATGAACTTTGATATGAAACTTCGATATGAACCTTTGATATGAACTTTGATATGAACTTTGATATGAACCCTTATGATATGATATGATTATGCTTTGAACTGTCAGTTTGATACCCGAGCCAAATATGTGTTCCTAGTCATGAAGGTAACATGACCGTGTCATTGATGCACCAATGGCATGACTTCAGTGTATACGAGTGATGTTGCACACCGTCCCCATTATGATATGATTATGAGCTCACTATATGTATTTGATTTGGCCACTATGTTTCCATGGGGCGTGTGGATGCATCCTAGATATGATATGTTATGAGAGGATATGACTTGATATGATATGATTTATATGGTGAATGATGTCATGTGCAATACGCGTCTTCACATTCCGGGAGCTAGCTACTCCATTTGTTACTAAGGTCTCCCCTCCTACTATATATGGTATTCCGAGGTCACCCCTCCGAATACAATGGTTACTTATGATATGATATGATATGTTCCGGGCTCGTGGTAGATTTCTGACAACCCTTACACTTTTGATAATACCTATATTGTACCTTCTGTATTCCCCAGCGCACCATATGCTACGTTAATTGTTCATTACTCAGTACCCTTATATGACTCACTCTACTACCAAGATATATATATTCCATTTGCTTTGATCTGTTACACTCTCATTTCGTTACTCCAGACTATCGTTCCATTCACGTACCGGGTTATTATATGTTTATTGGATTTGTTTATGCTATTTATGTTTTATGTTACTACTGATTTCTCTACTACGATATGATTAATATATGGTTATCTGATTTACCTTTTGTTATCTGATGATATGTGATCTCACTGTTATGTGACCCTCTGATTTGCCTGGTGACCATGCTTGTGTGTAATCGATAGTTTTGTGTGTTTATCATGTGTACTTCGTTCAGTTAATTTCGTAGACTATGACTATCCGATAGTATCCTTATCTGCTTGTTGTTGACCTGCCATGTTTAAATTTCGGTCTATGATACGGATTGATTTGGTTAAATGGTTCAACTTATGACGTCTGGCTTCTTAACATGTTTAATTGTCATGCTATGTCCCTACTTCATTTAATTATAGTGTTCATACTGTATTCCTACTTGTTACGTGTGACTGCCATGTTTTGACTGCTGTTATGATACTGGTTATGTTTTCAACTAAAGGTTTTTGACCTGTGTGATTTCCATGCTCACTTACTAATTAATTGCTTCCGCTTGCTTTTATATTTCTGTTTGACTTGTATGTCTTCTGAGTTCCTGAATTGATTGCATGCCATATATATGTTTTGTGGATACGACGCCTGCTATGCTTGCTTATGTTTCAGTACTTGTACGCTTGGTTTGTATGTGCTTGTATATATGTCATCGATGCTTTGCTTTGCTTCGTTCTCCTGGTTATTTGTTCTTGTTGGATATATGTATAATTGTGTTCTGCAGGATCCTCTTTGACTCATTGTTCTCTTTTTGCTGCGACCTTGTTATCAGTTTCCTTGTTTCATTTTATATTTCAGATTTTGTTTAGCTTTCGTTTTGTTATATCTGTTCACTGGGCTTTTTAAGCTCAGCCGCATTTCTTTTCCTGCGGCAGGTTTTAGGTTGAAAGATGGGCTTTGATGGGCTGAGAGTTGGATTATCTGAGTGGACTGACCCTAGTTACCTTATCATTTTGGACTTATTTTGAAGAGCGATTGTTTCGATATCTCATTTCATTTTATTGACATTTTGGGTTTTGTATTTTCTTTGTAAGTCATCCGTTTATATGACTTGATAATTTACTTTATAAGGCTTCCGCTTTTAAAATTTTATTTGTATGTTCTGATATGACACCAGAATGTGACACTTCTACCCTTGTTGGGTTGGGGTGTTACATATCTCCTATTGGTGGTTGAATTGTCACGTCCTTATTCTTAACGCGTTGTGTCTTCTAAGGTCGTAGGGTATGCGTTTTTCCCTAACTCTTTGAGACTACCTTAAGGTTATTGCCTACGAAATCTCTAAGAGTCATAAACAAACTCTAAGGTTACCTTTGGATGTTTAGCCTACAATAATTCTAGGTGATTATAAACTAATGTTCACAAAGATTACTCAAGCATTAAAAACACAACGAATGACCTATCGCAATACTAGGTCAATCACAATTAAGATAAGAGACAACCAATCAATATTCAATACCTAGGTTTCATATATCTAAGCAAACACACAAGTAAATTCGCCGGACATGGAAAGCATGCAAGCATACACACAAACAATTGAAGACATAATTGGATTAAAGAAGTAAATCACTTATCTTGTTGTAAAATAGGGTATGGAACCCTAAGATACTGCCAAAGACAGCCAAAGTTCGGTTTAGGTTTTACTCCACAAAACTACCTCTCCAGAAATCTGAAAATTCGAATTCTATATATAGTGTTACAACATGCGACGACGTCACTCTTTATTTGTGACGCCGTCAGATCGCCGCCATTAGGTTTTCGTCTTGGTCACGTCAACTTTGTGACGGCGTCACCTTATGGTTGTGACGCCGTCAGCTTCATCTTTTGACGCCGTCGGGATCCAAATCTAGGCCGTCTGAGTTGTGACGCCTTACTCTTTAAAACCTAATGTCGTCAAGTGCAAAATACCAATTTGGCTAATGAGTCGTCACAAAACATGTTGCGACGGCGTCACCATTTGGTTGTGACGCCGTCACCTTCTGTTCCAGCAGCTTGAGTGTCTTGATTCTTGACTTTGGCCATTTTCTTCATATATTCGCGCCTTTTCGTCCGAATGAGTGTCTGTTGGGAATAATCCGTTACCACGGATAGTGGGCAATATGATTTTTACACCTCTCCTACCCCAAATGCTTGCTAAAATTACAACTGAACAAAACACACCCATAATTAATGTTCCAAACATTGATTATACCCCACCTGTTTTAAGAACCTATGAGAGAAGGCCTAAACAGTCAACTCCTCTCATGACAACACAGCAAGTTTCTGAAGCTTATGGTCTAGGAACAAGCAGTGGTGGTTCTAGACTTCACCCTAGTCCAACTAGGGAGGAATCTGAACCTTTGTCCCATGATTTACCTCTCCCAACAGGTAACACAGTTGGAACTGATGAGGGCAGTGGGAACCAATTGGAATTGATGGTTATGTGTACAAAATTAGCCAAGCAGGTTGAATCTCTCCAGAAGGATTTGGCTCATGTCAAGAAGCAGCATGCCAAGGATGTTAAGACCTTAAAGGAAGAGATTCAGACCTTAAAGGAAGAGATGCAAGGGTTGAAAAAGCACAAGAGGACTGCAAAATTGGTGGTTTCATCTTCATCCTCACCTACTGATGGTGATTCAGCTGATCATGATTTGGGAAATTCTCCCAAACAGGGGAGGAAAACAGCTGCTGCCACTGAGGGGAGGACAATTGATTTTGAAGATGAAGGAGATACAAGTAAAGGAACAAAGGAAGCTGATACTCATGGAGAGCAACTTGAAGATCAAGACATTTTCCAAACTGCAATTGATTTTACCACTGATTTTATTTCCACGGCATAGCCAAATTTTGCCACTGCAAATGAAGAATTTGATAAATTGAAGAAAGACAAAGGTAAAGCAGTTATGGAAGATGTAAAGCAAACTGGAAGAAATATTTCAAAGAAAAGACAAGCACAGATTGTTCTTGATAGAGAAATTGATGTAAAGATCTCTGAAGAACAAATGGCTAAAAAGAAAAAGCTTGAAGAATTGGAAGCTGCAAGCTTTATGGAAGCTAAAAGATTGGATAGAATGGAAGAAGATCCACTTTCCACTGTTCAACCTACAGTTCTTAGAGAGAAGACTCCAGAGTTTAGTTATGTTCCTACTGAAGAAGATATTGAATTCTTGATTGCTAATAATGCAGAAATCAAGAAAAAGGCAATTGACCTGGTAGCTGATGCATCCTTAACTGAGGAACAAAGAACTGCTCAGTTGAAGGATTTCATTCAAATGAAGAACAATCAAGCACTTGAAGATGTGATTAGTACAGTCAAAAAGGGTCAAAAGAAATCAAGACAACCTACCAAGAGACAAATCCTTTCATATATGAAAACTTATTGTTGTCATGTTGGTGGTTGGAAGATGCATCAATTCAAAGGAATGCCTGATGATCAAGTTGAAAAGGCTTACTACAGAACTCAAAAACAAGATAAAGATTTTATTGCAATGGGCTCTGAAGAAGAAGCAAGAAGATTTCCTAGATTGAAGAGAAAGGCCAAAGTAAGTGATTCTCAAACTAATAAGAAGACTAAGGTTGATGAAGATCAAGCAATGTCTACTGAGAAGGAAATTCCTACTGAGAAATTCACTGAAGATCAATTGACTGGAATGATTGTGATTGAAGAAGGAGATTTTTATCCAGAACCACTGCAAGTTCGACATCCTATTATTGATTAGGAAGTTTTCACTGCTAGCAATTTTGCTCCATCATGGAAGATCACAAGGCTGGGAGGTGAAAGTTCATCATTCATGACATTTGAAGATCTTATTAAAGCTTTTGACAGAGATGAGCTTAATACATTATGGAGGTTAGCTCAAGAAAGGTTTAATGCTCAAGATCTCAAAGATACTAAGGAGATGCAGTTATGGGTGAATCTTAGAAGGCTCTATGAACCAAATTTTGATGATGACTTCTTGAAAACCTTATTCATATGTTTTGGTACTAAATGGTTTTACTATGATTCATGTGAAGTTCATCATGTCTCTACGGCTAATGGAGAAGACTTTTTCATGCTTGCTGAGAAAGAATATCCACTCAAAGCTTGAGCTCTTACAGTGATGTTAAGCTTAACAATAAGAGTTCATGAAGACAATGAGAAGGTCAGAGCATTGTTACAAAGGCTTCAAGATCAATGTTCAAGAGCTATACAGAAGTTAAGGAAGAAGTGAAGTGTTTCGTTGAACTCCAAAAAACCTTGAAGATAATGCATATTGAAGAAACTTATTGATATGCAGAGAAATCATAAGTTTAGGGGAGGATTGTTGGGAATAATCCATTACCACGGATAGTTGTGGTTTACACTGCTTGAATTAACACTAGCAGTGGAAACGTATTCCCACTGCCAGTACTTTGTTACCACTGCTATTAGTTTATGTTTAGTTAAACGCGTCTAGATAAGTATAGAATAGATCTTGTGTATATTCTATAATGTTAGCTTTATACTTATCTTGTAAAGGACTCCTTGTTGTATAAAAGGAGGTCCTAGGTCATTGTCTTAGGTACTTGAAAATTTACCTACGTATTACTCACAAAGGCTTCAAGGTGTAACCCTAGTGATAATCTAAGATCACTCGTATTATTCATCAATAATATTGGAGCTTAAGTTTTGTGTTTAATCTGTGTTTACATACAATACATCATATAATCCATCTTCTAAGTATTACTAAGTAAATTCCGCGTGCTTAATAATATCATACAAAATATCATTGACACAAGGAGTGTGTCCAGATCCATCAAGTGGTATCAGAGCGAAGGTTCTGATATTTTGTTTTAGAAGATCCAAGGAATTAGCTTAACCTACTCACTTAATTTAATGGAGATGGAAAACAACCAATCAAACTCTTCTACACCAAGGCTACCTAAGCTCAACTTAATGAGTTTGAGATGTGGAGGATACTGATAGAGCAATACTTTCTCATTCAGGACTATGCTCTATGGGAGATCATTCAAACTGGTGATTCTTTCAAGCCTGTGACTAGTACTGTGAAGGTTGGTGACAAAGATGTTGTGAAAGTTTCTGTGCCCGAATCTAGTATTGAAAAGGCTTGCAAGAAGAATGATCTTAAAGCTAGAAGTTTGTTGCTGATGACTCTTCCTAGAGATCAGATCATTGCATTTAGCAAGTACACAACTGCAAAGGAACTGTTTGGAGAGATCTGCTCAGTGTTTGGTAGTAATGATGCTACAAGGAAGACACAAAAGACATTATTGAAGCAAAGCTATGAAAATTTCTCTGCTTCAAGCAATGACTCTCTTGATAGAATCTTCACCAAACTTCAGAAGATTGTTACTCAACTGACTGTGCTTGGCATTGAGGTAGAAAAGGAAGACCTCAATTTGAAGTTCCTAAAAAGTTTACCTTCAGAGTTTCAAACCAATGTTACTGTCTGGGAAAACAAATCAGACATAGAAACAATGAAGCTCAATGACCTTTACAACAACTTCAAACTTATTGAGCAAAGGTTAAAGAAGGCAGGGAAACTTGGCACAAGCTGTAGTAGCTTGGCATTGTTGTCAACCTCTGTTGACAGTGATGACACTGAAGATGACAGTGATGATGAATTTGCCATTGCTGGTTCTAAAGTTTCCACTGGTAATGTAAATGTTACCACTGCAGGTTCAAAGAAGAAGGTTGCTAGTATTGGAGATCCTACCTTTTATGCTTTCATATCCACACAAGTTGATGGCTCTGTCTTAACTCATGAAGACATAGAGCAAATTGATGAAGATGACTTGGAGGAGATGGATATTAAATGGCAGATAGCTCTTCTTAGCATGAGGGCTAGGAAATTCTACAAGAAGCCTGGCAAGCCTATTCACATCAATAGTGATGAAACTGCAGGCTTTGATAAGAAGAAAGTGGAGTGCTTTAACTGCCACAAGTTTGGACACTTTTCTAGAGAGTGCAAAAGACCAAAGACCAAGGACAACAGGTCTACTTGGTACAAGCAAAAGAAGGACCAATTGTGGAAGAACCAAAGGCAATGCTGGCTATTCATGGTGTGAGCTATGATTGGAGTTTCATGGCTGATGAACAAGAAGAAGAACATTCTGATGTTGTTCTTGTTGCTACTGAATTTGCTCTCATGGCTTTCTCTGACTCTGAGGGACAAAACTTTGATAGTTGTTCTAAAACATGTAGGGCTGCTAAAGAAGTTGAAAGGCTTAATGATCTATATTTTAATGAAAGACAAGAGTTATATACTGCTAATTATACTGTGTCTAATCTTAGAAGAGCTATGGCAGTGTTAGAAAAGCAAATAGAGCACTATCAGGCAAATGAGTCAAAATATAATGATGATATGATTCTTCTTAGAAGAGAGGTAGAACATACAACTGCTGTGAATGAAGCATACCAAAAAGAGCTTGAAAAACTTCAAAAGAAAATTGAAAATGTCAATTTAACTTTAGATACATGTTATCATCAGTCTAAGTTAATTGATAAAATTTGGAATGCTCAAATATATAATAAACCTAAGTCTGGTATGGGTTATGATATTGTGCCTCCACCACTAAGGGGTGTTCATTCACCTCCAGGTATAGATTTAGCTCATACATGCTTAGAAGAGTTTAAGGATCTTGAAAGAGAATATGGTCCTTTAAAGAACACAATGGTGAAAAGTGAGGAAGAGATTAAGCTTGATAATGATGTTTTTGAGAGTGCTAGTGACTCATCTATTGTTGATGAGAATGTTAAAAAGAATGTAGAGGCTTCTATCCCAAAAGTTGTTAATACTGTTATAGAGGAACCTAGGAAACCAGTTAATAAACCTAGACCAACTGTAAGGTATGCTGAGATGTATAGGAACAAGCCTACAGCTCCTAGGGGTAACCAGAGGAGTTGGAATCATGTTAAATCTCAACAATTAGGTAGTGATTTTGTAATGTACAATAAGGCATGCTATATCTGTGGTAGTTTTGATCATTTACATGCTTATTCTAACTATCATGTTGGGAGAAGGGAAGTCCATGGGAACAAAAGGGTGGAGACTAACAGGTTTCAAAATAATGTACACCCTAATTCACATTGCAAAATGGTCCCAAGAGCAGTTCAACTTAGAAGTGGCCTCAAAACGTTTGCCACTGCAAAAACTGTTAACACATCTCACCCTAAGTGACCTGTTAAAAGTGCAAACTTCAAAACAACTTTTGCAAAATCTGCATAAACAGGGAAAGGAACCTTTCAAGCTAAAAAGGTTAATTATAACCAACAGTGGGTGCCTAAAAAGAAACCAGCAGTTTCAACTGTTCATTCAAAGGTTACCACTACAAAGGTTTTGAACAAGAAAATGGGGGACATGGGCAATGCTGTGAAGGCCTCAGCACGTTGGGAATGGAAACCTAAAGGAAATACCTCTACAACTAATCCCAATGGTGTATCAATGACCTTTGATAGATTTAACTATATTGATACACGAGGCAGATCCAAGTCAATCATGGCTTGGGTCCCCAAAAGAAACTAACTCTTTACTCTTATGTGCAGGAACATCCAAGGACAAAAAGATCAGATCAAGGATATACAGATAGTGGGTGTTCAAGGCACATGACTGGCAACAAGTCATATCTTTCTGATTTTGAGCATTATAATGGACAATATGTCAGTTTTGATAATGAAGCTAGTGGAACAAAATGTGTGATGCAGGAACACTAAAAATAAAGGAAAACATGGATTATTATTATTATTTCACAAAACTGCACTCTAAGTGCAACAATTACATCCATGAAATACATATTACAAGCATCACTACATCAACTGAAAACAACTACCAACAACCTACCCCAAACACAAGCTTTCTAACCCATCCCCTACCTACCCATCATCTACCATCTATGGCTTCTATGGGAAGCCCCAGCTTGGCATCACCTTAGGAGCCCCACGCATGTTAATCCACTCGTACACTCTAGGGCTTGCTAATCCCATCACCACTATCCCAGTAGGTGGTGAGGATGATGAAGGACTGGCTAATGGTGGAGCTGGTTGCAATGGTAGAAAAGGTGATGGTTGGAGCTCTTCAGAAGGAGGTATTGCTGCAAGAGGGGGAACACTCAGGACTCTTCCAGAGGTCTCATCATCTGTATCTACATATGGAGATATATAGGAGCTGATCTCTGAGCTATCTTCCTTGATTAATGCATCCTGAGGCTCTGGTTGTAGTGATGAAGGACCAGCAGGAAAAGGATTTGAAAGAACAATTGAATGTTTTCTCTTCCTGGATACAACCTTCTCATACTCTTCTTTTTCAACTCTCCCAGGGTTTTTCAAAACAAAGTCATCCCATGAACTATCAGATGAACTGCTAGAAGAAAGATTGATTGGACTAGATTGACTCATGGTGTTGTTGGAGAAATGATCTTTTAGAGTGAAATTTTTGGAGTATGTGATTTGAGTGGTTTGTGTTAAATGGTTTGTTAAATATATGTTAAGTTGGATTCAAGAAGTTAATGAGGGGAAGGTGTAAGTGGTTGAGAAGTTAATTGGAGTCCTGTTGCCTTGGAAAGTGTATCAATGCTTATGAGTTAACTTTATTGAGTATAGCCACTGCTATGTTCATTCCTTTTAATATACTAACCATTGCCAAAACTCAACAGTGATTCCAGTGATTGATTTATGCTTGTGAGTTGCAGATTTGAAGGATTCTTTGTTTACATTGAATGGTTACTCTTTGGTGAATCGATGCTCGAGGTTGTTTAGATTCTATCTAGTTGTCCACTGATATTTATACATAAATTATTTTATAGTGGGAACTATATTGCAACCAGTGCTAACATGCTTACAGTGGAAAAAGGAAAACAAAGGAACTTCATTAATATAACGTGATTCATTACAACCAAAGTGAAAGTACTTATTATCATCAAAACACAAAAGACTGCAACCTAGCACATCCTACACCTAACTTCAGCTACTCCATTGGCTTCTTGCCTTTGCCCACATAGTCATGCTTGTTTCTTGGTGCCCTCTTCCTTTTGTTCTCAAAAGTGGAGTGCATTCTTGGACATGGAAGCCCAAGAACCTGTGGAGGAGGCTTTTGTAGCATTGCAGGCTTTGTTGGGATGGATATCTGCTTCATATTGGAGATAGCTATTTCCAGTGCTATTGAAAGAGCTTTTGGCAAATATTTAGCCATGGAATAGGTTTCATCATTCGCCTCGTCATCATCTGATGAGCTGGAGTAGAACTCAAGAGATTTTGCAGGTTTAGCTGCAGGCACACGCTTAGCAGTATCTTTGGTATACTTTGTGGAAGAAGTGCCAGCCCCTGGTGGGAAATATCCTAACCATCCTGATGTCTCTGAGGATGTCTCTGACTCGATTACATGCTCTTCTTCTGAATCAGATGAGATGTCGATGGTGTTGAAAGTGTTGCTCATGATTATGGTTTTTGGGATATTGTGTTTGAATGTGAATTGATGAAGTTTACCTAAAGTCAAGCCTCCTTATATAGACAAAGTCGGTTGAAAAGGGTTAATTAATGAGTATATTTACTTTTTCCTATTTTGGTAGGTTAAGGAGTAAATATAGATATTACTGGGTTGACTTTGGAAGATATTTTACTTGGATAATGGTTTGGTTCAAGGTAATGTTGGTTAATAACAAGTTGGTTATTTCTTACATAACCAAGCCTTGATGGGAGTTGAGTTTAAAAGGTGTATATCTGAGATACACAACAAATGGTTATTGATTCACCATGTCTTACACACATAAGAATCAACTAATCCAGAGCAAACGGCTACTGGTAAAGACTTGACAAATCCGTTTATGGTTGATAGTTTACCAAAAACTATATGGTTATCAACTCACCATATTCTTTATGATTAAGAGTTGGCTAGTCCATAGCAAACGGCTCATGGTAAAGACATATCAAATCCGTTGATAGCTGGTAGTTTGCTAAAAACTATGATAAGAGCTGTCTTGTTATCACATGATTTTATTTACCACTGCTCTTTGAAATTTTTGTAAAAACAATTACCACTGCTAGTTCACAGTTTACACTGACAGTGTTATTTTACCACTGTTGTTCTAGCCGTTACAACTGATTGTGTCAGTAACCAATTTTTTACTAGGCGTTGAAAGTAACCACTGATTGCCATATCTATAGGGTTAAAATTTTAAGGAAATTATCTTCTTTCTATATTATAATAAACACTTTCTAAAGATAATTTTGTTTGCGCAATAATTCTAAACCCTAACCCTATATATCTTTCTCTCTCAATTGGCTAGTTCTTCTTTCATTCTTACTGACATAATATCGTTTTTCATCAAAAATTTCTATGGCATCTTTGAAATTTGCAGATGAGCACAACCTAGTGGCCTACCTACAAAAGTCTAATGAGAAGAGCGGCCCTGTTTTTCATCAGATTGTGGACTTTCTCAATACCACTCATATAAGGTATGCTTTGCTTTTAAAACCCATAATCTATATCTCTCAAATCAAACAGTTTTGAACTTCTGCTACGTCAATAACACTTGAGATTGGAGATACACATGAAACAGTGGATGCTCTACGAGCCACTGTGGATGGGGTAACTATTGATGTTACCGAGGCATCCTTGAGGAGAGTACTCCAATTGGGTGATCTCAATAGTCTCATCACATTACCTATGCCTGACATTTATGATACTTTATCATCCATGGGGTATGATACCACTGACAAAAAGGCTACTTTCAAAAAGAGTGGTTTTTGTCCCCAATGGAGATTTTTGATTCATACCTTGTTACATTGTCTCAGTCCAAAGAAAACATCTTATGAGAAATTTAGTTCAACCATGGCTTACCCTTCAGTTTGTCTAGTCACTGATAAGATTTTCAACTGGTCAAATTATATTTTTACAAGTATGAAAGGCAATGTACAGAGTAAAACCAAATTTTTAATGTATCCAAGGTTTGTGCAAGCAGTGCTAAATGAGTTTCAACTGCAACCCCACACTAATGTTTATCAAATCAGTTGCCTAAAGCCTAAATTTTTTCAAAATTTGAGCAAAGATGGCAATATGATTTTTACACCTCTCCTACCCCAAATGCTTGGTAAAATTACAACAGAACAAAACACACCCATAATTAATGTTCCAAACATTGATTATACCCTACCAGTTTCAAGAACCTATGAGAGAAGGCCTAAACAGTCAACTCCTCTCATGACAACACAGCAAGTTTCTGAACCTTATGGTCTAGGAACAAGCTGTGGTGGTTCTAGACTTCACCCTAGTCCAACTAGGGAGGAATCTGAACCTTTGTCCCATGATTCACCTCTCCCAACAGGTAACACAGTTGGAAGTGATGAGGGCAGTGGGAACCAATTAGAATTGATGGTTATATGTACAAAATTAGCCAAGCAGGTTGAATCTCTCTAGAAGGATTTGGCTCATGTCAAGAAGCAGCATGCCAAGGATGTTAAGACCTTAAAGGAAGAGATTCAGACCTTAAAGGAAGAGATGCAAGGGTTGAAAAAGCACAAGAGGACTGCAAAATTGGTGGTTTCATCTTCATCCTTACCTACTTATGCTGATTCAGCTGATCATGATTTGGGAAATTCTCCCAAACAAGGGAGGAAAACAGGTGCTGCCACTGAGGGGAGGACAATTGATTTTGAAGATGAAGGAGATACAAGTAAAGGAACAAAGGAAGCTGATACTCATGGAGAGCAACTTGAAGATCAAGACATTTTCCAAACTGCAACTGATTTTACCACTGATTTTATTTCCACTGCATAGCCAACTTTTGCCACTGCAAATGAAGAATTTTATAAATTGAAGAAAGACAAAGATAAAGCAGTTATGGAAGATGTAAAGCAAACTGGAAGAAATATTTCAAAGAAAAGAGAAGCACAGATTGTTCTTGATAGAGAAATTGCTGTAAAGATCTCTGAAGAACAAATGGCTAAAAAGAAAAAGCTTGAAGAATTGGAAGTTGCAAGCTTTATGGAAGCTAAAAGATTGGATAGAATGGAAGAAGATCCACTTTCCATTGTTCAACCTACAGTTCTTAGAGAGAAGACTCCAGAGTTTAGTTATGTTTCTACTGAAGAAGATATTGAATTCTTGATTGCTAATAATGCAGAAATCAAGAAAAAGGCAATTGACATGGTAGCTGATGCATCCTTAACTGAGGAACAAAGAACTGCTCAGTTGAAGGATTTCATTCAAATGAAGAACAATCAAGCACTTGAAGATGTGATTAGTACAGTAAAAAAGGGTCAAAAGAAATCAAGACAACATACCAAGAGACAAATCCTTTCATATATGAAAAGTTATTGTTGTCATGTTGGTGGTTCGAAGATGCATCAATTCAAAGGAATGCCTGATGATCAAGTTGAAAAGGCTTACTACAAAACTCAAAAACAAGATAAAGATTTTATTGCAATGGGCTCTTAAGAAGAAGCAAGAAGATTTCCTAGATTGAAGAGAAAGTCCAAAGTAAGTGATTCTCAAACTAATAAGAAGACTAAGGTTGATGAAGATCAAGCAATGTCTACTGAGAAGGAAATTCCTACTGAGAAATTCACTGAAGATCAATTGACTGGAATGATTGTGATTGAAGAAGGAGATTTTTATCCAAAACCACTACAAGTTCGACATCCTATTATTGATTAGGAAGTTTTCACTGCTAGCAATTTTGCTCCATCATGGAAGATCACAAGGCTGGGAGGTAAAACTTCATCATTCATGACATTTGAAGATCTTATTAAAGCTTTTGACAGAGATGACCTTAATACATTCTGGAGGTTAGTTCAAGAAAGGTTTAATGCTCAAGATCTCAAAGATACTAAGGAGATGCAGTTATGGGTGAATCTTAGAAGGCTCTATGAACCAAATGTTGATGATGACTTCTTGAAAACCTTATTCATATGTTTTGGTACTAAATGGTTTTACTATGATTCATGTGAAGTTCATCATGTCTCTACGGCTAATGGAGAAGACTTTTTCATGCTTGCTGAGAAAGAATATCCACTCAAAGCTTGAGCTCTTACAGTGATGTTAAGCTTAACAATAAGAGTTCATGAAGACAATGAGAAGGTCAGAGCATTGTTACAAAGGCTTCAAGATCAATGTTCAAGAGCTATACAGAAGTTAAGGAAGAAGTGAAGTGTTTCGTTGAACTCCAAAAAACCTTGAAGATAATGCATATTGAAGAAACTTATTGATATGCAGAGAAATCATAAGTTTAGGGGAGGATTGTTGGGAATAATCCATTACCACGGATAGTTGTGGTTTACACTGCTTGAATTAACACTAGCAGTGGAAACGTATTCCCACTGCCAGTACTTTGTTACCACTGCTATTAGTTTATGTTTAGTTAAACGCGTCTAGATAAGTATAGAATAGATCTTGTGTATATTCTATAATGTTAGCTTTATACTTATCTTGTAAAGGACTCCTTGTTGTATAAAAGGAGGTCCTAGGTCATTGTCTTAGGTACTTGAAAATTTACCTACGTATTACTCACAAAGGCTTCAAGGTGTAACCCTAGTGATAATCTAAGATCACTCGTATTATTCATCAATAATATTGGAGCTTAAGTTTTGTGTTTAATCTGTGTTTACATACAATACATCATATAATCCATCTTCTAAGTATTACTAAGTAAATTCCGCGTACTTAATAATATCATACAAAATATCATTGACACAAGGAGTGTGTCCAAATCCATCAGTGTCATTCCAACAATTTGCCTTCAAGAGACCTAAAAAGTGAAAAGGAACGAAATTAAGCAGTAACGGATATAAAAGTGGTCGATTAAGGGCTTAAATGACCTCTCAAAAGTGTACCTTTTAAATCCTTATCAACACATATACATCAATTTCATTAATTGTAATTCTCATGTTCATGTTCTTTTAAAAACATGTGTAATCCTCCCTAAACTTATCTTATTGTAAAATACCTTTATATGTAATTAAGACGAGGTTAAAGACAAAATAAAGCATTTTCATAAATTCAACATGAGACATACAATAAGGAAAATATATATGACACACAAACAAGCAAACAATTAAGCATGGGTTGCCTCCCACGAATTGCTTTTCTTTATTTATGAGTCTTGTAACTAGACTCGAAGTCGTGCTCCTACTTTCCTCTTATCTTAGATGCCCATTCGATTTCCTTAACTCTTCTTTCATCACGAATATATTCTGGGCCTAACTCTAGACAAGCTGTGTAATAAACCTTGTTCTCCCAATCTACTTCAAAAGCCGAAATGTTGTCTACATCTAAATCATCAATACCCTCAAACTTTTTATTTTTGTAGGGCATTATATATTTAACACATTAAGTCCCATTTGAGAACTTGGCTATTCCTTCCTCTTGATCATAGACCATCATAGATTCCTCAATAAATGGTCTCCCAAGTATCACATCTCCTAAAAATCCATCAATGATGCCCTTAACATCTTCCAAGATCATGAAATCACACCTATAAGTGAAATTACCTAAGGAGACATGCAATCCTTTAACCCTCCCAACATAGTTACTCACTTTACTAGGGTAGAAGGGGTCTCTCATAGGTCCTAACTTTTCGCTCATGATCCAATTGTAATAGAGCCTAGACATTAAGTTCATGGGTGCCTTATAGTCTATGTAAGTGTGATCCCTATATAATTACCCAATCATGCACGGTATCTTAATGTTTTTAGGGTCACCCCTTTTTATGCATGGCTCGAAAGGTGGTCGCGGGTAGTTAACTACGTTCCAGTGATAGGCGGTTTCCTTTCCATTAGGGTATGACTCGAAATATTCCCTAAGTTCCTCCTCCTTCTCACTACCCTCCATAATTTCCAATACCTTATAATCCCCTTCTCCTATTTCATCCTCCGAATCATCGCTCGTGGCGAATCACTATCTAAAGTACTAGTGGATTCCTTAAGGGCTTTTTCAAGTGCACTTTCAATTATCTTATTCAATTTCTTAAGTTCTCCAATTTCACTAACAATACGAGCTCGAAGTTGGTTGGAAAAAGTTGGATCGAGTGGTGGGTATTTTTTTGATGGGTTATCACCTTTCGTGATGAAAAATGATGGGGTTACTAACAATGTCACGAAGAAGGGGGATAGACTACAAGGAAGCTAAAAAATGAGAAAAAAATTCTTACTTGATAGGAATCAAGCAAGGGAACCTAAACGAGATAGAAATCTAGCTAGCTATTCTATTCCCCGGCAGCGGCGCCAAAAACTTGATGCGCGTACAAGGTTCGTTCGGGGTCAAAGGAACTTCCTTTTTGTCGAGCAAGTTTTTCAACACCCTAGGCAGTGAACCTAATTGTTGTAGTGTAGTATTGGGTAAGCCTCGGGGATTGATATCGTTCTCTGGGGGAATAGGAATTCAAGTAAGAAGTGTACTACGCTAAGGTTGAGGTTGATGAAGATTCTTTTTTATCTTTTTATATTTTTTAGAAAGCTAAGGGTAAAATCTCGGGGTTTGGATTTGGGGGATGGTACTTCTATCGATTACTTCTACTATCTAATTATCTAAACTATGGGTAGTTGGTATATGTGAAAACATATACCTTTTCTTAAACAAAACCCGACCAAAAAGACCAAAAACTAACCCCTAAAGCCATAAATAGCTGTGTTTTTGTGTTTGTGTATGTGCAGGTAACGGGTATTAGGGGTGGCAATCGAGTCATGTTCGTGTTGACCTATTCGGGTTCGCGTGTTGACGGGTTGGTATAACCTCTACCCAAACACGACCCATTTATTAATCGTGTCAAGAAACTCAAACCTAACCTAGACCTGCATAACACGTGTAACCCGTTTATGACCCGTTTAACCTGTTTAACTAAATAGGTCAAACAATGAATAAGGTTGGTAGTTTGTTATTTTAACTAGTTTCACTAGAACAAAAAGTGGATTTGGCCACACCGAATATGTGTGACGATATACATATAGTCACACATGTTTTTTCGGCCATGTGTGACTAAAGGTCGCGCGACCATAGGTACCCTATGGTCACGTGTTTGACTTTTTTTTAGTCTCTATTGCAAAAGAGTAACCAAAACCGTAACATGTGTGACTAATTAGGTACAAATTTTGTTGGATTAATCCGTATTAGTGACCATAAACACTGTATAGTCACACAAAGCATGTTTGTTTTGGGTATTTAGTCACATACAATTAAGCATAAAGTGGCAAAAAGTGTTAATAAGTGTGACCATATGTTGTTTAAGGTGAAGAAATATGTCTTTTGTGTGACTATTGATCATCTAATGGCCACTTGAATTTTATGTTTGTGTGGCCTTTTCTAACATTTAGTCACACAAAGCATGTTTGTTTTGGGTATTTAGTCACATGCAATTAACCATAAAGTGGCTAAAAGTGTTAATAAGTGTGACCAATATGGTGTTTTAAGTGAAGAAATGTGTGTTTTGTGTGACTATTGATCATCCAATGGCCACTTGAATTTTATGTTTGTGTGGCCTTTTCTAACATTTAGTCATACAAAGCATGTTTCTTTTGGGTATTTAGTCACATGCAATTAACCATAAAGTGGCTAAAAGTGTTAATAAGTGTGACCATATGGTGTTTTAAGTGAAGAAATGTGTGTTTTGTGTGACTATTGCTCATCCAATGGCCACATGAATTTTATGTTTGTGTGGCCTTTTCTAACATTTAGTCACGCAAAGCATGTTTCTTTTGGGTATTTAGTCACATGGAATAACCATAAAAGTGGCTAAAAGTGTTAATAAGTGTGACCATATGGTGTTTTAAGTGAAGAAATGTGTGTTTTGTGTGACTATTGATCATCCAATGGCCACATGAATTTTATGTTTGTATGGCCTTTTCTAACATTTAGTCACACAAAGCACGTTTCTTTTGGGTATTTAGTCACATCCAATTAACCATAAAGTGGCCAAAAGTGTTAATAAGTGTGACCATATGGTGTTTTAAGTGAAGAAATGTGTGTTTTGTGTGATTATTGCTCATCCAATGGCCACATGAATTTTATGTTTGTGTGGCCTTTTCTAACATTTAGTCACACAAAGCATGTTTCTTTTGGGTATTTAGTCACATACAAATTAAGCATAAAGTGGCCAAAAGTGTTAATAAGTGTGACCATATGGTGTTTTAAGTGAATAAATGTGTGTTTTGCGTGACTATTGCTCATCCAATGGCCACATTAATTTTATGTTTGTGTGGCGCTTTCTAACATCTAGTCACGCATCGAATTAAGCAAACTGTTACCAAAAAGTGTTAATAATTGTGACTATATGAATCTTTTAGTCACATATAAGAAATCAATATATATCAAAACAAATTCTAATATATAAAAATATATTCAAAATATATTCAAATACAATAAAGATGGAATGTATATAAAATTGTAATGTCGTACATAATAAAATTCTCAATAATTTAACGACTTCTGACTCTTGATCTTCTTAGCTTCCTTTTGCATGGTATGACTAGAGACGTAGCGCTTCGTATGTAATTTAGGTGCAGTTCTGTTCTCACCAATCAGTTTTATGGTACTTGGTGGTGTTACCTGTAGGAAACAAAAGCAGGGGTATCAAACACTGAATTAAATATGAAGAATGATATATGTAGGTTTATAAAACACATGCATCTATGTACCTTTTCATCGAAAACCACTTGATCCTTTGGCCATGCATAAAAACCACCTACTGTATCCTTAACTGTTTTGAGACCGTTACTTCCTACATCCGGTATGCACGCTGCATCCACTAAAGATTTTTCAATAGACACTCTGTAGCAATCCTTTGGGAGTGGTTTGTTATGAAGCATTTGTTTTCCATCAGTTTTGTACACGGTACCCTCCGCAATAATAGTTGATTTCTTTAAGTGCCACAGTCTGCACTTAATTACCTAAAAAGATAATTTGTTGCATGTATATATGTATCAGTAATTAATTAAACTAAAGAACATATGAAAATGTTTAAATACATACTTGTGGTAGTACTGTTAATGGAGACTCCTGTTCTTGTGATCCAGAAAGTTGACGTGAAGAATCCTTTCGTTTTGATCTAGTCGATTTCTTAGATGCGACAGATTTAACAGTTTCCTATATGTATAATACACGGTAAATAAATAATGTATGTAGAATTCAAAAATCCCAGGGGGGTGATTTATTACTTACACTTATTTGAATTTCCTTTTCCAAAGTTGCAAGTCCATTAGACTTCTCAAAGCTCGCAACTTTCTCACGTCCAGCAACACGTGTTCCGGCATCCTCATCAGCACTGCTATTTAAAAGATTAATGTTCACCGGAGACACCTGAAATATAAATTGTTTAAGAAGACTGCAGCAGTATTTAAAAGGGTAAAAAAAAGATGGAATGTTACTTTATTATGTCTTACTTCCGTTTCTGTCAATGGAGTTGAAGTTGACTGCAACTGCCCCCTTTGTGCAGCCAATTGTTTCATCAAATCCTGTATTACCGCCTCTTTTTCTTGACGTTGGCGCCTCTCATCATCAAGTTCACTTTGAAGTAACACCACTCTTTCATCAGATGCTTGTCTGATTCGAGGCAGATCAAAATACCTCTTGTAGGTTACTCCACCTCCCACTCC
>BPTQ01000003.1:47270616-47333833 GCA_019973895.1 Chrysanthemum seticuspe
AACCTAAAAAACATTTTTTCTGCTCAAAATCTCTGAAAAATGATAAAAATTCGATTTATTTTGTTATTTTTACATTTGAAATTACTTTTATTTGTTATTTTTTACATTTGAAAATATTTTTTTTATTAATACTATACAACTCGCACACGTGCTTCGCATATTTTATGTGAATGTGTTAGAATGTATTGAGTTGAGAAGTACCTCATAAAAATATTTTATTTTATTTTTTCTCTAATTCTCTACTCTTCTTATTTCTCTACGTTTATGTGGAAAGAAGTGAACTTTGTGGTATACCAGTGTGAATAATTGTGAAAATCGGTGAAATACTCATTAACATACACTGATTTATGGGTTTTGTTTGTACGAAACACACTGATTTACAATGTTTTCCGGTGTGTTTGTATTTTAAGTTCACCGGTAACCTACTAGTTATCAGTGTGTTTTGTGTGTAAAGAAGTGAACTTTGTGGTATACCAGTGTGAATAATTGTGAAAACCGGTGAAATACTATTTAACATACACTGATTTATGGGTTTTGTTTGTAAGAAACACGCTGATTTACAATCTTTTCCGGTGTGTTTGAATTTAAACTACACCGGTAACCTATTAGTTATCAGTGTTTTTTATGTGCAAAGAAGTGAAATTTGTGGTATACCAGTTCAAACAACGTAAATAACACGACAATTACTTTTACACCCAAAAATCCACTACCGAAAATATCAGTGTAACTATACGTGTGTGTAATTGTGAACACGTTGTGGTGTTATATGATTTGAACCTATTTAGGTTTGATTAATATATATACTTGTTGAGAAATTGTTGCTCATGAACTAACAATTACGCCTTAGAATTGTTGTTCGTTCTTCTTGTTTTTATGATAAAGTGATTATTTGAATAAAATAATTATAAAGATAAGCAGATTCATGTTCAAGTAAAGTGATATGAAATCCCAAGGAAATATGTGAATCCTTTTGGATCATATGTTTTGCACATCTTCCTATATCTATAGAGAAGGATTCTATAGAGATGCGCATGTATACGGAAGGGATTTGAGATTATTTGATAATACAAAAAGTATTTGTCTTGATTGATGCTTATGATGGTCTGAATTGACAATATGACGGTCATAATAACGACAACTCGAAAACTAAGTTAATTGGAGTTTTCGACTATCGTACGTAGTAGGAAAGAAAGTGGTTTCAAGTGAAGAAATGTGTGTTTTGTGTGACTATTGATCATCCAATGGCCACTTGAATTTTATGTTTGTGTGGCCTTTTGTAACATTTAGTCACACAAAGCATGTTTGTTTTGGGTATTTAGTCACATACAATTACTCATAAAGTGGCTAAAAGTGTTAATAAGTGTGACCATATGGTGTTTCAAGTGAAGAAAGGTGTATTTGCATCTCTTTATTCTTCTCATCTCTTAATCTCTTTTTTATTTTATTTTATAAAAATACTCCATGAAGAGTTGAGTTATGTAAGATTGTGTAAGTGTATTTTATACGCTTCGTGCACACGCTCAACATATCATAATTATTTTTTTTATAAAAGTTTACATTTTTTATTGTTTATTTTCATTAAAGTTTACATTTTTATTGTTTTATTTAGCTTAAAAATAGTAAAAAGTCTCTAAAACTCGTCTTTTTTACAAAAAATCCAAAAATATATTTTATTTTCGTCATAAAATTTTCGTATTTTTCTGAGTTGTTTTAATATTTTTAAAAAATCGAAAACTGTTTCTTTTCATTTTCTTTTAAAAAACTATTTTGGATATTATTTTTAAAAAATAGAAAAAACGTCAAAAAAATATTTTTAAAATTTCTGGTAGCTTCTTATAGTTTTCTTAAGATAGTGTAAATTTTTCATATTTTTTTGAACTAGTTTTCTATTTATTTTGATTTATTGGCTATTTTAAACATTAAAATCAGAAAACA
Organism: Chrysanthemum seticuspe; assembly: GCA_019973895.1. Taxonomy (NCBI): domain Eukaryota; kingdom Viridiplantae; phylum Streptophyta; class Magnoliopsida; order Asterales; family Asteraceae; genus Chrysanthemum; species Chrysanthemum seticuspe. Next base: position 47,272,552 of record BPTQ01000003.1, read on the forward strand.
AATACTTAATTCCGAAAATTCTAAACATTTTTATGTGAGCTTCTATCACTTTTCAAATGTTTCTAAAAAATATTTGGAATTTTCAGAGTTCATTTGTTATTTTTCCTTGATTTATTTCCTTTCCTTTATTAAAATATATATATATATATATATATATATATATATCCGAAATTAGTTTTTTCTGTTTTTAATTAGTTTTTTATTTTGTGAAAAAAATTAATATTTTTAGTTCACTATTTTATTTCAAATCTCCTAATTGTTTTAGTTATTTAAAACTTTCTCTTTACTTGTTTAAAAAAAAAAAAAAAAAAAAAAAAAAAAAGAAAAGAAATTCCTCATATTTTAAATCTTTAACCTAAATACCCAAATTAGTTTTTGTGGAAACACATCTCCTTGAGAGAGTTTGGTGGTTAAGACTTGATTTATTAAGATAAGTTTTTTTTTTTTTTTTTTTTTTTTTTTTTTTAAGAATTATATTTATATATTTGTGCTAACCCTTATAAAGTTTCGATTTTTTTGTGTAATCCGTTCCTACCTCATAAGACGTGGAGCTTACGGTTCTTATTAGCTTAAAATCATTAAAGTCCACAAATTTATTAACTTTTATTAAGTTATTTAGTTGATAAAGCTTAAAACTTTATTTAACTAATTAGCAAAATTAAAGTTAATAAAGAATTAAACTTTAATAATTTATTTAGTTTATAAGATCGGGCGGTATTTCTCTCGTATAAATCACCGGATTTTATTCTCTTACCTTTTTATCATTTTTAGCTTAGATCATTAGTTTAATATTATGTTTAATTATTCGTATTATGCTTGATTATGTCTTTTTATTATCATAGTCTTAGCTTAATATTCATCTTCACTAGTTGTAATTTGCCATTTAAATTAGTTTAAATTTTAATTAGTTAAATTAGTTCTTTTTTAAATTTCTAAAAAAATCCTAAAAACGTAAAAACCCGAATTTAGATTTTAATTCATAAAAATTAAGTAGCGTTTTTAAATTCCCGTAGTTACGTTTTTAAAATAAATTTCATTTAGGGTAGATTTAGGTAACTTTCCTTAGTTTACATGCTTTAGTTTGATTTAATTGCTATTTACGTGCTTTAGTTTCCTTTTAGTTTAATTAGAATCTAGAACGTAATCAAAAATAAAAAACCCAAAAAATCGAGCATTTTAATAACGAACCTTAAACGACGTTGCCTATTCACACCTCGTTGGGAAACGACTCAGATATCCTTATCCTGTATCACATATCTGACTCACGGGATTTGATTGACTAACCTTTTTCCTAAGAGGTTTTCAATTCGATTCTCGTGTTTATTTTGATATTGATATTATTATACTATTTTCTCCATACACACCAACCCTAAGCATTTCACACACATCAATTTTTGGCGCCGCTGCCGGGGTTATTGTGTCGCGACAATATCGTTGAAGGTTTGATGATTAGTGACTCAAGATCCTTCCTTCGTGAAGTTATTGTTTTCATAAAATAAAAAAAGTAAAAAAATAGTTTTGTTTTTCTTTGTATATATATATATATATATATATATATATATATATATATATATATAATTAAAAATACAAAAAAATTTTCTCTTTTTTTTTTAGCTAAAATAGAATACAACAATTATATAACACTTCTCATCTTGAGGTGTTATTATTAGTAAGTTCCCGAACTAAAGATAAAAAACTTGCCTTTGTGTCGCTTGTGAATTTGATTTATTTCTATCAGATCAACAAACTGTGTGAGGGGTATAAGGACGGCCTGACATTAAATTGCACCGGAAAAGAAGCGGGTTTTTAATAAGCTTCGCGCTGACCTACGGCTTCTCCGCTCCTTTGTGCGTTTATCTTATAGAATTGATCAATTCACTTGGGATTATTGGTTTAAGTTCACTGTTGTTTTTTGAATACCGTTTCGTTTTAATTGCCTTGGTTTTTAGAGTGCATGCGCACTCGTTCTAATATTAATCGACCGATACGTGAAACCCGATACAATTCCGAGAAGGCGAAATAGACGTGCTCCATTAGTCGAACCCGAGATTCGAACTAATCCGCCTCAGCCCATCGACGAAATGGCGGAAGATAACCGATCTATGCTAGAGCAACTCCAAGCACCCACCGAGGGTTACGGAGAAGCTATTGTCGTCCCGGCAATCGTTGCCGACAATTTCGAGCTTAAACACGGATTGATTAACTTGGTATCGTCGAGCCAATTTTACAGATTTTAGAGGGACGATCCTCACTCTCATATCCGACAGTTTAACAAGCTTACGTCTACGATCAAATACCGAAACGTGCCGGAAGAAGCTATCAAGCTACTACTCTTCCCGTTTTCACTCGAGGGGGTCGCCCGGATTTGGCTCGAAAAACAACCTCCTCGTTCGATCACCACATAGGAGGATTTAGTATCAAAATTCGTGAACGAATTCTTCCCACCGTCTAAAACAACAAGCCTAAAAAATGAAATAACAAAATTCACCCAAAAGTTTGATGAATCATTTAGTGAGGCATGGGACCGTTTGAAAGACTTACTTAGAAGATGTCCTCATCATGGTTTTTCTGAATTGCACCAACTTGATACATTTTATAATGGTTTGAATGAAAATGATCAAAACTCTCTCAATGCCGCTGTGACAACTTGCAATTTAGGGAGTCTATTTTAGGTAACCGCATTACGTTAAACTAAACCGAGATTTTGCCTTTATCACTATTTTTATTGACCATGACTTGATTTGATATCGTTTATTGGCTTTTATGATTTATTATATTAATGGATGAGTTATCGTGTGAGTTTTAACTCTTTTTGATAGGCACTATTCGATTCGGCACTATAAAAGCCTAAAACAAGAAATAATGTAACTTTTAAACTGTAACTCGAAACTTGGCAAATAAATAGTCAAAACTCGTGGAAAAACATAAATTAACATAATATAAAGTCGAATGAACGTCGTGGGACACTCGTAGGACAATATATGAGCTCGGAAATGGGTAAACGGGATAGTTTACGTAAAATGACGGCCTCGGCCCCTCCTTTTAACCATGGCCGGCCACCCCCCCTCCCAAAATAGTTTTTATTTTGGTCCCTAGCCATGAATATGTAAGCCCCATCCCACCCTATTTCACTATTTTACTTCTCTTACTAAAAACACACACATACACTACTTTCGGCGAGTGACCATAACCGCCGCCCCTATTCCGGCCAATTCCGACCACTTTTCCGGCGAGTGACATTACACCTCCACCACCATCTTGTAGATCTCTCTTTCATCTTTCCGTCCATATATAAATCTCTCACAAAAGCTTACATTAACACCTCCAAATCTTACAAATACGATTCGTGATTATAGGGTTTTCATTAAATCTTGTAGATCGTGTTGTAAAAAGGTAAATGGAACATGGGTCAAGCTTGTTTAAGCTATGACAAGCCACGTATGGGTCATGGTTGGCTCGTACATGGTCCGAATTTTAGGGCTCTTGGTTTATACATGGGATTCAAACTAATTTACACTTAAATAAACATGTAGCTAGTGATTTGGTATCATGTGGTGTATCATATTGTTAGGTTTTTTGCATTTTAGGTTTAGTTTCATGAAATGGGTCTAGATTAGTTGTGGGTTTGATGTTTGGATGATGATTGGAGGTTGATTGATTATGTTTGGTTGTTGTAGAAGCCTTTTGTGGAGTGTTTGGTTGTGTTTATGGGGCGTACGAACCACCAAACCCACGTATGGGTCATGGGTGATGGTGTACGTGACCCTCATGGACCACGGATCCAGGTCAAGTTGTTTTGGTAGCTTGTTGTTTGATATTGTTGGTGTTTGGATGAGACGCGTGGAGCCAAAAAGCTTCTTGAGCTGGTTTGGTTCATGTGGTCTTAACTGTGACCATGTCATGACCATTAGGGTCATAACATTGGTTTCGGGTATATTTGGTAGATTAATTGTTTGGCGAGATTGATTGGGTTGATTTGAGATTAAATTGCGCTATTATGACTTTTATTTGGACTTATTATATAATTTGTCAACTTTTGAGCAACGTCGGTGTTACTTTGACTTTTTAGTCAAAAGTTGACCCCGACAACGCCGTAACATGGACTTTAGTATAGTTTGGACTATTGATTGATTAAAAGCCGAGAAGTCATGACTTGTGCTTGTGGACTCGAAACGAATAATGATATGAAACTAATATTGAAATTGACGATATATATATATATATATATATATATATATATATATATATATATATATATATATATATATATATATATATATGAAAATGCTAATAAACTATGAAACATAAATAATAAAAAGGCTTTTACACCAAAAAAATATCGATAACAAGACTTGTGTTGTTATTTACTATTTTAAATGAAAACTAACGACTAAAAAGGAAAGGTTTTCTAATAAATGAGTAATTAATATTTCGAGTGCACGTTTATCGAAATATGCCAATTATGGGCATTTAATACTAGTTCAAGTATTTTAATTGTTTACGTTGTGTGCATGGGTTACGGATGACCTAACATTAATAGCGTCGATCTACGTGGGTAGCGGACTTATTAGGTTGACGAATCTAATAAGAGCCCGTTAGGCACGTTGGATAACAATATTAATGGGTGAATTATTGTAGGATATTGGATTTCACTTTCATATCATAACAATAACACTTTAAGCATATAGATGATTTTAGAGAGAGAGAAAGTGGGATATTCTAGAAAGAGAAACTTGTGGAATATTAGATTACCAAAGAACAACCAACCCTCTACCTTGCAAGGTAGAGGGTATTTATAGGTTACAAAATAAACGACCTCCTGACGGCCTGTGGATCAGGTATACAGTGGGTAAAGACCCGTCCTTCCTCCACGGTGTTACACTAGACTACACTATGCTTACCAACTAACTAATAAACAGCTAAGAGATGTAAATAACAATAAGTCTACGAGCTGACATATGCAAGATAATATATGGGGTGACCGACTCTTTAATAACTGGAATTTCTAATTCCTAACAATCTCCCCCTAAGGGAGGTCACCCCACATTATACATTTTGAGTGTTAGCATTCCATTCTTGATTTTTGTTCTTGAGCTCGTAGACTTCATTTCTTCAAAGGATTCAAATTATGTGTTTCTATGGTGATAACATCATTGATCATCTTTAATGCATATTTTGTGGAGGTTATGAGGCTGATCCACATGATACTGAATATTGAGCCAGCTTTGAGATCATCAGTTAACAATAATCTCTTGAGACATCCATTGTGATGTTGGTATTATGTGATGTTGTGATATTCGGACCGACATGCTCACATTCTGGATCATGATATTGGCAGCAGCGTAGCAGAAGCATGGAGTGAGAATATCAGAGACATTGATGCACTTATCCTGATTTCTTTTGAGATGAATGTGTAGTGTGAGCATGCGGCTATGGATTGACCGCTTCATTCTGAACAACTGCAAACGTCGGGTGTACCTGCATAAAACAGTTAGCAATAAAGCGCACAAAAGTGTCTTTGATCACTTTCTTTGAATTGAGGTACACGGCCCACGGTTCCCCGTTGATCAGTACAAGTACTGCCTGTGATCAGGTATAATTCCGAAGAATTTCCTTGACAGGGTTTCGCAGCTGCTCTAGCTGTTCTCAAACCGGAACATCTCAAAGAAGACAACACGGAGTGAGTGAACCAGCGAAGTAGAAATTCACTGATTGATGAAAAAAGATTTGAAAGACAATCGTGTATTGCTCAATAGAAATTGTTTTTGCAATACAACGAAGGTTTTAATGAAAATCAATTATCAATCATAAAACACCTTTTGATTTGAAATATTCGAACACGGTCATTGTGCTAAAGAAAAGAGTTTTTAAGCACAATGACCGGTTTTTCAAAGGTATCCGTCAATCCATAACCTGAACCAGGATTGATTCAAAAGATTGAATCGCCCCATTGTTTCTGTTCAGTTGTCACATGGTTGATCTATTGAATAGATCTCACATGCCACCCACCAGGAGCTTGTTTGATGTTGGCTCCAGAGGGCTTTCCATCTTCATTGTGAATATGTTTGCATATCACTCAGATGTTCTGGCAATACCACAAGGATAATGCGTAGGACTCAAGATATAATCTCTCTTTCCACATTGTGTGAAACAGAGAGTCTTCATTGAAAGTGTCCTAATGAGATTTATTGATGATCTCGTGGCTCTAGACTCAATTAGTGCATATTTGGATCCTGTGCCGGAGACTAGGGAGGGGGTCTCCTTCTTCAATATCAACAATCTCTAAGAGAAAGTCGATAGATAATGTAGGTTCCCCGTGAAATTGAAACAAGCCCTTTTAAGAGGAACTTGAGTGGTTTGAGAAGAATGAAGTGCAGTGCGTCACTAGGTCCATGACGTCTTGTCTTCAATACCGGTGTTACTTTGGTAACCGCCAGTATCAAATGAATTGAACCCGGTATCTGCCCTAAGGTTGAATCAATGGAGGACTATTTCTTTTCACCCTTTTCTTATTCAATTTTTTTTCATTCTTCAACCCCTTCAGTGCTTACCGAGACTTCATAGCAAGAACCTTGTTGGGTTTATTCCAGTACTTGCTCTGTCTCAGTCCGCACTCTTCCCATAACTCATTTTTCTCCTTTTATCATCATACCTAAGAACTCTACACTAACTAGTGGATAGTCCCTGGGTAGATCCCTCCGGTTCTGGCGGATCATGGGAACAAATACCTAACCTTATCATCCTTATATCACCGTACATAAAGTAAGGTTGGTCGGTCTATTTGGTATTGTTCATCTGCCATTGGAAACAATTGAAAAACCATTTGAAAATCAATCCAGATGCACGTGATCTATTATCAAATCATTTTGCACCTGAATTGTTTTTGATATTTTTAGAAAGAGAGCTCCCCCTCAACATGTGCATCATGTATTTGAAATCGTTTAGCACACGGAGGCAAGAGGAAGAATTAACTTCTTTGATTTCTATTTTCTAAACGATATCAACATCACTTCCCTTATCAAATCAAGTAGAAAAAGCATTTTGGAAGGATGAGGTTTTCACAAGTTTGCTCCCCCTCAATATGAGCCTCAAGGTTTGAAAGAGTTATGCACATATTAGAGGGAATTTCTTGGAAGTATAACCATGATCACCAAATATTTAGAAACCATTTAACACACAATCAAGGTACCTTATATAAAAGCATGGAACACTTTGTACCCTGGAGGTTTGAAATTGTTTTGAAATGCTCCCCCTTAATATATGCCTCGAGATTCGAAAGTTGTTTAGCACATATTAGAGAGCAGTATGCACTTAAAAATGGTCATCTTTTAGCATCTTTCATTTTTATATCACATTTTCTCCCCCGATCAAAAATTTCAAATCCTTTGAGATTTTGGATCTCAAGTGATTTAAATATGTGTGATACAAGATATATGTTTGGAGAAAAATGTGTCCAGTTTTATATGATCAGAAGTGGACGACACTGAAGTTCCCTTTATAGACACAAGGGGAATCCACAGTACATAACCTAACACTATTACATGCATTATAGTTGTTTATAGTTTGTACACCACATGTTACACAAAAATTAATACAAAACATAAACTACTTCCAGAAGATGTCTTCATTCAGTTCTTTGAAGTAGTTTGTAATGACCATCACGGAGTCTACCACCAACAAAACTTTCAAGGCTGCGGAAGATCCTTCGAGTCTTGAGTCTTCGCCTGATTGCAGCAATGAAATCTTCACACCGCTTTAAGTCATCATCAGTCCAAAAAGCAGTCTTTACCCATGATTTCATATCAATTATGATTTCTTTCACTCTAAAGTCTAGTTCTTCTTCAACCAGTTTGAGAGTTCCGTCACTAAACTTGTAGAGCTCACGTAGTCGCATAAGCATGCGAAACCCATATCTGTCGGTGAAGATGACGGCTCTAGGGGTGTCAAGGACTTTGTATTCGCGATGAAATTCATGCCCTGTTGCATTCCATTGTGGACTTGTAAGGTTGATCCTGGTTTGGTAGCTTTCCATGCCAAGCTGAAAGTCCTCAACTCGTTTTCGAATGACTAAGCCCCTGATCCAAAGAGTGACAGCAGCAGAGAGGGCCTTTTTCTCGCGGACAGGCAAATGCTCAAGGTGTCCTTGGAGATTCAAGAGATAGAGATCTTCGAAATCATTCGGCAGAAGATGTTTGAAGTCGTTTTCTTCAATAGTATACTCTTTTAAGTCTGCTCTTTTAAGGACTATCTTCTTCAAATACTCATATCCATAGATTGGGAAGATCGCTACACGAACCACACTTAAGATTTGTAGCTTGGATCGAACATTATTGCGTCTTTTATCAGCACCATGTCTTTCTATGTAGAAGTTCTTCTTTTTGTACCACCAGTGAGAAATACCATATGATGCGGCAATGTCATACTTTCGTTCTTCATTGGCCCAGAATTGATCAGGAACCATCTGTTCAAGTCCCTGATCAGAGTAGGTTGCAGCTTTCATCTTTGATATTGATAGAGCTGGTCTTCTTTCAGTAGAGCGAGCAACAGAGATAGTCCAAGTCATAATTGAAGAAGAATTCAGCCTGAATGGTCATCTGACCATGTTCACCACCAAGAGGAAGAGATTTGTTAACATTGAAGCGACTTATTTGCTCACTGACTTGGTCATTAAGCATCTTATGGCATTCTTCCATCTGGTATTGAAGTTGATTGGCATCTGAGTGGAAGACCTTGACAATTTCATAAGCTTGTCCTTCAAGATCTCTTGGAGTTATGGATGAGATACTCTTCCGTTCACAAAACCATCTAATGAAGCTTCCCATATCACCAGTGAAGTGCAGAAGAGAGTCTTCAGCTGGTACTTCATAATTATTAGTGATAGTAGATACCCAATTGTTGTCAGGAATATTTAAGTCAGACTCAGGGATGGACCATGTAGGTTCTGGAGTAGGAGGTCTATCTTCAACAATACAACTTTGAATTGTGTCCCTTGAAAGTGCTACTCTGGATGTGCTAGGGCGATTACCTGCCATGTAAGCATCAAACCAATCTTCTTCTGATGGCTTAGGAATATGCTTGGTTGATGCATCATCTTCATCAGATTCCGACTCTGCCATGACATGCGACTCTTCATGAACCATTTGATCATCAGGAATAGAAGTGGATGTGGATGTGAACCTTGAGTCAACCGTCTTCCAAGCAGCATATTTCTTCTGAGTACCCTGTTCACTTGTAGGACTTGATTGATTGGAAGGTTTTGGCGGTGATGATGGTGGTTGTGGTGGAGGTGTGTTGGTTGTTTTAAAAGATTCACCAGCTCCAGACGTTCCAGCACCCCCCGTTGGAGGTGGAGGTGGAGGAGGATCTTTACGATCTTTCCGCAATGTTTCCAACACAATGGCCCTCCTTTTCTTCTTAGCTTCCTTTTCCCTGATGTCAATCAAGTACTGTTCATAATTGTCGTACTTAATTGATTCTTCAAATGCCTCATATAGCTTCTTGTGGACCTCATGCTTGTCCTCTTCAGCATCATACATCTTTTCTAAAAGAGCAGCTCTCATATCAGCAATAGGTAGGTCCTTGAACCGTCTAAGAAGTGGAGCTTCCATTGCCCATTCCACAGCATCCTTAAATTCCCCTTCAATGGCGGCTGCAACACCTTCATCGAAGTTGAGGTGCTCCAATCTATAGACACGATCCTCAAGTGAATCAACAGATTTCAGAAGTTGCCTTTCAAGAGCTTCTATCCTTATTACTGCTCTGTCAAGCAGTTGATCTGAAGTAAGGATTTGAGGTGGTGACGCACGTGGAGCAACCATATCAGCAACTGTAATGACCGGTTCAGGGGAAAGTGAAGATGTAGGTGGTGTTAGTACAGTTGATTGAGCAGGTTTGGGAGGTGGTAGTGCAGTTGTGAGAGAAGGTGCTGACATGGGAGGAATAGATGATGTGTCTTGCTGAATGTTGACATTAAACATGGATTGCGCATCCTCCTTGTCATTATCTTGCTTGGAAGACTCAGGATCAATGGGTTTGTCATTTAAGAATTGATCACCGAAGGTGAATTCTGTATCTAGGTTCTTTAGTGAAGATAGAGAACCGGTAGATAGATTTGGTTCTTCCATGTGCATGGTCTCATCAGATCTTGACTCAAGATTCTCCTGTGAGTCTTTATGCATCAAGTTATCAACATTCTGATCAAACTGAGAAATACTTGATGCAGGAGGTTCTTTTAATGTTTCAGACACTTTTTCCAACCCAGATTGTTCCTTAGTTGAAGAGGATTCAGTTCTTCTCTTCAGTTCATATTGATTTGTGGTTCTTAAGGGGGAAGAGGAGATTGTTAGAAGCATTTGAGCGTCTTGTTCAGTATCAGCACTAACAATCCCTTTTCCTTTGTCTTGTGTTATTGGGGTTGTTTGTCGTGGCAATTGATCAGGTTCTCTTAACACTACTCCTCCAACTGGCGTTCTCACATTATGACTTTCTAGGCTTTGCTGGATTCCAAGTTGCAGAGCAGCATCATCTTCATCAGTCAACCTCATATTACCCCTGGAAACCTCAGTTTCCTCAACATTATCCTTTTCCACTTTCTTCTTCTTTCCTTTCTGCTTCTTGGATGTGGAGTCTGAATGTTGTGACCTTTCACGTCTCTTTTTAGGAAGAGAGGCATAAGACGCTTGTGATCCTTAGGGGGACTTGGGAGCATTGGGTTGTGGAGGAATGGGTGTGACATTATCAGAAGATCCGGCAGCACTTTTCTTGTATTGTTTGAAGTAGTCCTTTTTCTTGATATCGTCCGTGAGTAGGATATCAGGAATTGGCAATCCAAGGATTTCTTTATCCATACCTCTAGGAACATATTTAAGGTTACCTAAAACAAATTCATTTTTTGCATTGTGAAGATCTGATCCAATCCTGGGGTTGAAGTTGTGAGTTTGCTGCAAGCTTGTTCAGTTTCTTTCGACCCTGAGCTTTATTCTGAAAGTTTGTTCTATCAGATATGAATGTGTGCATTGATAATGAAAATTCTTCCCATATACGATCTTTGACATTCACATTCACCCTATTAATGATACCCCAGAGGATTTGCAAGATGGGAATTCTCACTTTATCGAACCCTGATGTTTTGCCAGATAAGCACAAGTTGAGAACTGTTGTCATTGCTCTCCAAGGTTGATACATGTGTCCAGTGATGATGTCGGAAGCCCTTGATATGCTAGTCTAATATCCCAAACCAATTAGAAAGACAATTAGATCGTCAGCACCAGGTGGAGGTTCAGAACGTATGTTGGGGTTACAGGGAGTGATTTCTAGAGCCTTGCTAAGAATATCCGAATCAATCACAAATTCCCTATCATCCAGTTTGCAAGAGTATTTAGCTGTGATTTTGTCCCATTCAATGGTGTTCCAGAATTGTTGTATGTAAATGGTGGGAATTGTGCATTGCTTGGTAATGGCACCGAAGAAGTTTGTGTTCTTGAGGATATCAATAGACACTTTGAGGATAGGATTTTGTTGCAACTTTTGTAGATCTAAATAACAGTTACTTTTTCCAATTTCTGCCCATTGACTTTTTGGAAGGATTTCTTCATCTGAAAGGACAATGGATGGAGCAGAAGATGCAATGTTCTCAGCAGAGGTTGTGTTTGCCATTGGAGATCTAAATGAGAAATACAACCAACAACAATGATTGGGAACATGTTAGATTGTAAATGTATAGTTAGACATCATTGAATACACCCCTATGTTATAAACATACAGAACTTAGAAGCACAGACAGGTTTCCCATAGGCATATAGAGATAGAATGAGAGACATTAGCGAGACATAAAGGATAAAGACTCCATTTGATACAGTTTTCACGAGACGAGTTGTTTTGGAATTAAAAGGTTAAAACGCACATTTGCAAAGAAATAATGTCATGAAACAAGATACAAATGTAGAAGTGATATAGCAGATTGTATGAAACAAGTTGTAACATTGAATTGCCACAAGGGAGTCCAAGTACAACTTGCTTAAACAAAATGTTATAGCAGGTTACAAAGAGTAACTTGTCAATACAAGTTGCTACAGGAAATCCTGAATCAAGATTGTAAGCATGAGATTATCCTAGCAAATTGCCTTCAAACATTTTAATAACCCTAGACACCGAATGAAAAACAAACCAAACAAGTCTCAAGTCATAAATGGACAAGTCGCTAACCAAGACTAATTCGCTACATGAAAGCAAACTATGTCGCTAACTTGTAAAGACAAGTCGCCATCACCAGTGTCACAGTCAAGTCGCTACAAGTTCAGTTCACTAAGTCGCTACATTTGCTAATTCGCTAACTTTTAAAGACAAGTCGCCATGAACAGTAACATAGCCAAGTTGCTACAAATCTGTTTACTAATTCGCTACCGTTACTAATTCGGTAACTTGTAAAGACAAGTCGCTGATAATAGTGATACAGCTAAGTCGCTACCCAAGTCGCTAGTAAATAGTTCACTAAGTCGCCACAACAGCTTAGTCGCTAAGTTGAGCAGATTTAAAAGCAATAACTCGCTACGATGAACATTTACACTAACTCGCTACCAAGAACAATATTAAGTCGCCATCAAGAACAATTTTTTCGCAACAGATAATCAGCCCAAACCAACACAACTTAGTCGCTATCTTGAGCAGACTTAAAAGCTATAACTCGCCACGATGAACATGTGGACTAACTCGCTACCAAGAACAATACTTAAGTCGCTTTCAAGAACAATTGTTACCGCAACAGATAATCGACCCAGACCACCACTTATACAACACCATTACATGGATACAATTTAACAAGCACTCAAAAACAGTTACACCAATAAATTTAACACACTTGCAAAACATCATTACAACAAAACATGATTCCATTATAATTCGAACCTATGCGGGAATCAAATGTCACGAATCAAAAGCTCGATGAGATCTGGTTAAAAAGATGTGTTAGGCAAGCAACAACGACATGTATTGGAGAACAAATAGTGAAAGATTCAATACATACCACTTCTAAATCGCTAGGTCGAAAGCTTGATGAGGAAGAAAGAAAGAGAAAAATGTTTTAAGAATTTTGACAAGAAAAGAAGAAAAAACTAAGTCGCTAAGGGGTAAGAGGAGGAGACTTTTCAAGAAAGGCTAATTGACACATTCGGTCCCTGTGGTTTAGTGGCTAGTGTGGTAATTCGTTGTCAAAGATTTTTAACTAAGTCTCTAGTGTTTTTCACAGTAAGTTGCTAACATGGTCATTAAAAAAGTGCAATTTTATCATATTCTGCATAGTAGACATTAATAATCCATGGCCATAGCAGAATTATCAGATAGCATATTAACTCAGATAAGCACACAATCACACTGATAACCATGAATCAAATAAACATTCAATGCTAAGCACTCAATTCATGGGTACACAAAGATAATCACAAAAGCAAGACACGACCACAACCTACAACTGAGCAAACACCATAACCAGCACTGAAGCAGATGTAACCAAGAAAAATCTTCAAAAAAATCTCCCCCTCAATCAATGTTAACAAAGACTATTGATTGACATTAACCAACCCTTTTTTTTTTTTTTTTTTTTTTTTTTTTTTTTTAATATATCAGTTGTTCGAACTTCATCTATGATCCCGTATCATTATTGAATGATATTTCTAGGATCGTAGATGTTATCGATAACAACGAATAAATCTTTTATTAAATGGACGAAAATGACAAAAATTATGAATTTTAAAAGAATGAAATTATAAAATATAATGAATATAAGATAAACAAATAAAGATTATAAATTTTTTTTTGAGAGAAAGTGAAAGATATTATTATGAGCTCCAACTCTCTACCTTGGAAGGTAGAGAGTATTTATAGTCTTACAATATAAGAGAGTTTTATTTTTATTTTTTTTTATTTTTATTTTTTTTATTTAAAGAGTTAATTTGTACTCAGATATAACGGAGCGAGTCCTGATTCAAGGTGAATAGGAGTCAAAGAAATAGGTACATTAATTTTGGCATGCTATAGATCCTGAATGAGCCATATTCATTTCTGATGGAAACCAAGTCATGAGGTTCCTGACTGAGTTGAGCATTGTACCTGAAAAAGACTGAGAGCACATTGTACTGGAAGCACATGTAGAATTGCACATAGAAGGGTTAGTGACATGCTTAATCTCACAGTTGGATGCATCACAGTATAATACAGACGTATCATTAATGGGGATCCCATTAGGTTCAATATTCTTGAAGAGTTTTCCTGTGGGAATCCACTTGAGGCAAAATCTAGGTATGTAAGTCCGTTGGAGTCCTGTAAACTTAAAAAATCTGCCAGTGGGAATCCATTTGAAACAGCTGCTAATTGATTTTAATGTGTGCACAACCTTGTTTTTACTATTGGTCCTTTTTTGATTAGAGTATTTCTTAGGGGATTGATCACTCAAATGATGTTTTTCATGAGAGATAGTAGTACTTCTTGTATTTCTGATCTTGGAGCATTGAACATTAATCTGAGGTTTGAGATTCATCATATCGGAACTAGGCAATGAAGTGACTGGTTTTGACAAAACAGACCTATTATCAACCTGGGAGGCAAGCCTAGATTTCGATGGTTTAACTCTTTCAGTTCTAAAGGCATTAGGCTGTTTAATAACTTTACGTTTTGAGTGGTTCTGAACAGTTGACATTCCCAAAGTTGAAGGTTTTGCAAACTTAGTGTTCTTCCTATTTCCAATAGATTTCCTAAGCTCATTTTTTAGGGCAACAATATTGAAGCTCTTATCCTGAATTTGGGTTTTGAGGTGATCAATGTCTTTCAGCAAGAGGTTAGATTGATTGACTAACTTAGAATTTGTTTCCTCAAAGTTCTTTCTTAATGACTCATTTTCTCTTAATAGGTTGGACACACATAGAGCTAGTTCAGCATTTCTAGATTCTAGTGTATCACTTATCTCATGACAATCATATTTCTGCACATCTGAAAGAAGTAATTTCAGATTGCCTATGGTCGAATCTTTGTCCTGAATCTGGGATTTTAATTGATTAATTTCAAAAAATTCTCGAAATTCTGGAAGTTCCTGATTAATACAAGGTTTTTTTGCATAAAAGATTTCATCCTTTTGCTGTATTTTAATTTGCAATGAAATACAGTGTTTTTCAAGAATTGAGTATTTGTTTGAAAGTTCATCATATACCCTTTTTTCAATCATGTTATTAGCTTTAGATTCAGACTCAACCAAGATCGATTTCATGGTGTTATGTTCAGAGTAAGAGTCAGGTACCTTAACATAAGAATTACTGTGATCAGTTAAGTGTACCTTATCACTTGAGACCTTTTCTGACTCTGAGTATTTGAGATCAGTGCTGTTGTCTTCATCTTCTTTCATTGCGACTGAAATTCTGCATTCGGTATCATTCACTGGTTTAACTGGTCTATTGCATGACCTGTCACAATTGTTCCATAGTGTCTCTTGACACTCATTCAATTCATTCAGCTTATTATTCTCTTTTGCAGCTTCCTTGATGTATATTTCCATATTACTCATAAGTTGAATAAATGAGTTTCTGAACTCATGAATTTCCATTCCAGTGTGTTTCTTGAATGAAATTCCAGTCATGTCATCATCAAAATCTGAGGAATATTCCCCTCGGATAAGTGGCTGAAATTGATTGAAGATAGTTTGAAGAGCTGCATTAGAATCTTCAGTTGAGAACTTTTCTTTGGTAATTTGAACCCTCAGTTGTTCTAAGTTAAGTAACACAGTTCTTGTCAAAGTGGGAAAATCCTGACGAAGGATAGCACTGCTTGTTCGATCCATAGTTGTAGATAATAGTAGTTTGAGAAGCTGATGGAGATGTTGAAAGGGCTCACGGGTGCATTCCATTTTATTAGCATCATTTGTCAACATTAAGAGTGTCTCATCTGAGTTGTTTTGATTAAACGTTGTTGAATCATTAAATGTAGGGCATTCAGGGAAGCATCCCGTTTCAATATTCTGTGTGGTATCATAGAGAGCAAGTACTTTGGTGATTAAAGGATCAGTGATGTAAGACATTGTGTATAAGTATCTTGCTTCACTACACCAATGTATTAAACATCCAAGTCGCTAAATACCAAGTATCTAAGATATTAGTAACAAGTCGCTAACACCCAAGTCGCTAGGAATTTAGAACCAACTCGCTAACTAATAAGTCGCTGTACTTCCAAGTCGCTAAACCAACAGTTAAGTCGCTAAATTACAACTCGCTAAGCTTCTAGTCGCTAGCAAAATTTTGACAGCAATTCGCTAAGATCCAAGTCGCTAATAAGACAAGTTGCTAAATAGCAACTCGCTATGTACCAAGTCGCTAACACCAAGTCGCTAACGAACACACGTACAAGTCGATAACTTCCACCAAGTCGCTACCCGTAGTAGAGAATCCACTACTTGTACTGTTTGTCGGCTTGTCTCATTAGACAAGTCGCTAAACCTAAATCGCTACCTCCACAAACTGCAACTCGCTACCAAAATGTAAATCAAGTCGCTAGCAAGAAAAGCTATCCGTAGGTCAAGTCGCTAGCTAGAAAACTTCACAAACATCACTTTTCAATCCAAAAACAACCCAACCAAGATGATTCAAGCTTACCAAATGAAAACCTAAACACTTGTGATGATTCTAAACACAAAAGTACTAACAAAATCCAAGCTTTAACACAAGAAATCAACCATATGATGCACAAACCACTAAACTTTCTCAAACTCAAAAACCACCTAAAAACCACTAGAAATCCAAAGATATGTAAGAGATGATCTAACCATGGCTCTTGATACCAATTGTAGGATATTGGATTTCACTTTCATATCATAACAAAAACACTTTAAGCATATAGATGATTTTAGAGAGAGAGAAAGTGGGATATTCTAGAAAGAGAAACTTGTGGAATATTAGATTACCAAAGAACAACCAACCCTCTACCTTGCAAGGTAGAGGGTATTTATAGGTTACAAAATAAACAACCTCCTGACGGCCTGTGGATCAGGTATACAGTGGGTAAAGACCCGTCCTTCCTCCACGGTGTTACACTAGACTAAACTATGCTTACCAACTAACTAATAGACAGCTAAGAGATGTAAATAACAATAAGTCTACGAGCTGACATATGCAAGATAATATATGGGGTGATCGACTCTTTAATAACTGGAATTTCTAATTCCTAACAATTATCCTTATGACTCGTTAGGATGCGACCGGTTTATGGGATAATAAGCAACATGAGTAAATAATTGAGTTTATCGAGTTGACGAATTCGATAAGGTTTACTATTTATTCTGAAACTTATTGGACTATGGAGCTTATCGCTTGGACGTCTCATTGTGTTGCATTGAGTCACATATTGGTTGTTTGAGTGCATTCATGATATCATATTGAGTCAATACACCCACATGAGGATACCAAACGGTAGGACTAAATGGTGAAATAAGACATTTTTGGACATAAAGAAAATGAGTACATTGGGGTAGATAACGTTGATTTTGGCGATTATATATTAAAATTGGTTTATATTAATAGGTTGTGCCGAGTCGATAGTTGTTGTGCCGTGACAGTTATCTTCTGCTAGTGTTTATTTGTGCATTGCTTGCCTGAGGTGAGTTTCATAGCCCCACTTTTATCTATGTTTTTAACTAATTAGGGTGAGAATCATGCTACTATTTTTGGAGCTTCTAAACTATTTTGATTTGCTTATTTTCTTGACTGATTAGATAGATATGTGGTAGTTGTTGCCTTAGTCTAGGGTAGTAATCCTAATTGCTATAATACTTGCCTAGCGAAGTATAGACTTCTACCTCGACCTAGTCCAGGGTTAGCAATCGTTCTAGAATTTGCTACGGCTGTGCTGGCTAGTGTGGCTAGGGGCCCATTATGATATCGGATATGATATTTGTGTATGATTGATGTGTATCTATCTTAGGTCTCGCATAGCAAATTAACTCCTACATGTCCACTATCTTTTAACTTGAATTTAAACCTATGAACTCACCAGCGTTAGCTGACCTTTTAGCATGTTTTCTTAGGTATTTAAGTGATGTTTGGAGTACGTGTTCTGTGGAAGCTTGGCAAGGAGGCATGGTTCAAGGATCATAATCGACTTTGATAATTTATGGGGACCTATTTTTATTAAAACATGTTTGTTGGCAATAATCCGTTACCACGGATAGTAGTGGTTTACACTGCTTGGTTTAACACTAGCAGTGGCAACATATTCCCACTGCAAGTTCTTCATTACCACTGCTATCAGTTAATGATAAGGTTAAACGCGTATTGATAAGTATAGAATAGATTTCGTGTATATTCTATTATGTTAGCTATATACTTATCTTGTAAAGGACTCCTTGTTGTATAAAAGGAGATCCTAGGTCATTGTCTTAGGTACGTATTACTTTACAATATTACCTACGAAAGCTTCAAGGTGTAACCCTAGTGATACCAAGATCACTCGTAATATTTCATTAATAATATTGGAGCTTGAGTTTTGTGTTAACTTGTGTTTACTCTCATACATCATATAATTCATCTTCTAAGTATTACTTAAGTAAATTCCGCTTGCTTGATAATATTATACAAAATATCATTGACACAAGGAGAGTGTCTTAGATCCAACAAGTGGTATCAGAGCAAGGTTCTGATATTTTGTTTTAGAAGATCCAAAGAATTAGCTTGACTCACTCTCTCAAGACAATGGAGATGGAAAACAATCAATCAAACTCTTCTTCTACACCCAGAATCCCTAAGCTTAAGATTAATGAGTTTGAGATGTGGAGGATACTGATTGAGCAATACTTCCTCATACAGGACTATGCTCTATGGGAGATCATTCAACTTAGTGATTCTTTCAAATCTGTGACCACTACTTCAAAAGTTGGTGACACAGATGTTGTGAAAGTTTCTGTGCCTGAATCAAATTCTGAAAAAGCTCAAAAGAAGAATGATCTTAAAGCTAGAAGTCTATTGCTGATGACTCTTCCTAGAGACCAGATTATTGCATTCAGCAAATACAAGACTGCTAAAGAACTGTTTGAAGAGATTTGCTCAGTGTTTGGTGGTAATGATGCAACAAAGAAGACTCAGAAGACATTGTTAAAGCAAAGTTATGAAAACTTCTCTGCTTCAAGCAATGACTCACTTGATAGCATTTTTACCAAACTTCAGAAGATTGTTACACAACTAACTGTGTTTGGCATTGAGGTAGAAAAGGAAGACCTCAATTTGAAGTTTCTAAGAAGTTTGCCTTCAGAGTTTCAAACCAATGTTACTGTATGGGAAAACAAAACAGACATTGAAACAATTAAGCTCAATGATCTTTACAACAACTTCAAACTTATTGAGCAAAGGTTGAAGAAGGCAGGGAAACTTGGTACAAGCTCTAGTAGCTTGGCATTGGTGTCAAATTCTGTTGACAGTGATGATTCTGAAGATGAAAGTGATGATGATATTGCCACTGTAGGTTCTAAAGTTTCCACTGGTAATGTTAATGTTACCACTGCAGGTTCCAAAAAGAAGGTTGCTAGTATTGGAGATCCTACCTTTTATGCTTTTATCTCCACACAAGTTGATGGCTCTGTCTTAACTCATGAAGACATAGATCAAATTGATGAAGATGACTTGGAAGAGATGGATATAAAATGGCAGATAGCTCTTCTTAGCATGAGGGCTAAGAAATTCTACAAGAAGACTGGCAAGCCTATTCACATTAATGGTGATGATACTGCAGGTTTTGATAAGAAGAAAGTGGAGTGCTTTAACTGCCACAAGTTTGGACATTTTGCTAGAGAGTGTAGAAGACCAAAGACCAAGGAAAACAGGTCTACATGGTACAAGCAAAAGAAGGGACCAACTGTGGAAGAACCAAAGGCAATGTTGGCTATTGATGGTGTGAGCTATGATTGGAGTTTCATGGATGATGAACAAGAAGAAGAACATTCAGATGCTGCTCTTGTTGCTACTGAATTTGCTCTCATGGCTTTCTCTGATTCTGAGGTACAAAACTTTGATAGTTGTTCTAAAACATGTAGGGCTGCTAAAGAAGTTGAAAGACTTAATGATTTATACTCTAATTAAAGGCAAGAATTATATACTGCTAATTATACTGTGGCTAATCTTAGGGAGCTATGGCAGTATTAGAAAATCAAATAGAGCACTATCAGGCAAATGAGTCAAATTATAATGATGATATGATTCTTCTTAGGAGAGAGGTAGAACATACAACTGCTGTGAATGAAGCATACCAAAAGGAGCTTGAAAAACTCCAAAAAAAACTTGAAAATGTCAATTTAACTGTAGACACATGTTATCATCAGTCTAAGTCAATTGATAAAATTTGGAATGCTCAAGTAATTAATAAAGCTAAGTCTGGTATGGGTTATAATACAGTGCCACCACCACTAAGAGGTGTTCCATCACCTCCAGGTGTAGATTTAGCTCATACATGTTTAGAAGACTTTAAGGAACTTGTTAGAGAATATCATCAGTCTAAGTCAATTGATAAAATTTGGAATGCTCAAGTAATTAATAAAGCTAAGTCTGGTATGGGTTATAATACAGTGCCACCACCACTAAGAGGTGTTCCATCACCTCCAGGTGTAGATTTAGCTCATACATGTTTAGAAGACTTTAAGGAACTTGTTAGAGAATATGGTCCTTTAAAGGACACAGTGGTGAAGAGTGATGAAGTGAGTAAGCTTGATAATGATGTTTTTGAGAGTGCTAGTTTTAAAAAGAATGTAGAGACTACTATCCCAAAAGTTTTTAATACTGTTACAGAGGAACCTAGGAAACCAATTAATAAACCTAGACCAACTATAAGGTATGCTGAGATGTATAGGAACAAGCCTACAGCTCCTAAGGGTAACCAGAGGAGTTGGAATCATGTTAAATCTCAACAACTAGGTAGTGATTTTGTTATGAACAATAAGGCATGCTATATCTGTGGTAGTTTTGATCATTTACATGCTTATTGTGACTATCATGTTGGGAGAAGGGAAGTCTATGGGTATAAAAGGGTGGAGACTAACAAGTATCAACATAATGTACACCCTAATTCCCATTGCAAAATGGTCCCAAGAGCAGTTCAACTTAGAAGTGGCCTCAAAACACTTGCCACTGCAAAATCTGTTAACACTGCTCACCCTAAGTCACCTGTTAAAAGTGCAAACACTAAAACAAGTTTTAATAAATCTGCACAAACATGAAAAAGAACCTTTCAAACTAAAAAGGTTTATAATAACCAACAGTGGGTACCTAAAAAGAAACCAGCAGTTTCCACTGCTCATTCGAAAGTTACCACTGCAAGGGTTTTGAATAAGAAAAGGGGGGACATGGGCAATGCTGTGAAGGCCTCAGCACGTTGGGAATGGAAATCTAAAGGAAATACCTCTACAACCAATCCCAATGGTGTATCAATGACCTTTGATAGATTTAACTATATTGATACACGAGGCAGATCCAAGTCAATCATGGCTTGGGTCCCTAAAAGAAACTAACTCCTTACTTATTTGTGCAGGAACATCCAAGGACGAAAAGGTCAGATCAAGGATATACAGATAGTGGGTGTTCAAGGAACATGACTGGCAACAAGTCCTATCTTTCTGATTTTGAGCATTATGATGGACAGTATGTCAGCTTTGGAGGTGGAGTAAATGAATAAGTTGCTGGTAAAGGTGTTATTAAAACTGGTAACTTGGACTTTGAACCTGTGTATTATGTAAAGGAGCTTAAGTACAATCTCTTTAGTGTGTCACAAATGTGTGATAAGATGAACAATGTTCTTTTTACCAAAGATATGTGCTTTGTTCTCTCTAAGGATTTTAAGATGCCTGATGAAAGTCAGATTCTTCTTAAAGTTCCTAGAAAAGGCAATCTCTATAGCTTTGATATGAACAACATTGTAGCTAAAGATGATTATGCTTGCTTGCTTGCAAAGGCCATAGTGGATGAATCCATGTTATGGCATAGAAGACTTGGTCATGTTAACTTCAAAACCATTAACAAGATTGTCAAAGATGGTTTAGTGAGAGGTCTACCTCAGAAAAGATTTGAAAATGCTCAAACCTGTGTGGCTTGTCTTAAAGGCAAACAACACAGAGCTTCTTGCAGGTCAAAGTTTGTTAACTCTATTGCTCACCCACTTCAGATGTTACATATGGACTTATTTGGTCCTGCATCTGTGAGCAGCTTGAATCTTAAGAAATATTGTCTTGTGGTGACTGATGATTTTAGCAGATTTACATGGGTTTTCTTTCTTGGAACTAAGGATGAAACAACAGGCATTCTAAAAATATTTATCACTGAAGTTGAAAACCAATATGATATAAAAGTTAAAATCATTAGGTGTGATAATGGAACTGAATTCAAGAATAGAGTTATGGATGAGTTTTGCAAAGATAAAGGTATTAAAAGAGAATTTAGTGTGGCTAGAACTCCTCAACAAAATGGTGTTGCTGAGAGGAGAAACATGACACTGATAGAAGCTGCTAGAACTATGTTGGCCGATTCTAAATTGCCAATTACTTTTTGGGCTAAAGCAGTTAACACTGCATGTTATGTGCAAAATAGGGTTTTAGTAGTAATGACAAAGAACAAGACACCTTATGAATTGTTCAGGGGAAGACCACCTACCCTCGACTTCATGAGACCATTTGGGTGTCATGTATCCATTCTCAATACCTTAGATTATCTGGGCAAGTTTGATGAAAAGGCTGATGAAGGGTATTTTGTTGGGTATTCCATGGTTAGTAAAGCTTTCAGAGTATTCAACTTAAGAACCCAAAAGATTGAAGAAAATCTGCATGTTGAGTTCCTGGAAAATAAAGTCAATGTCAAAGGAACTGGTCCAGAAAGACTGTTTGATCTTGATACTCTAACAAATACTATGAATTATGTGCCTATTTCTACAAGCACATCTTCTTTTGAAGCTGCAGGATCAGAAGAGTTTCTTGATGATGATGAACCAAGCAAAGAGGATGCAGATGATCAAGATGAATTCAGTCTACCTCTTTGGGACTATGCAGATAATGATGATATATCAAAAACTGGAGTTGTTCATCCTTCTAGTGATTTGGAAAAATAAGGAAATTGTAATTTGAATGATGATAATTTTGAAAGCAGTGACAACTCAGATTCCACTGTTCGACAAAGTGTTTCCACTGCAACACCAGATGTGGGAATCACCACTCCAGTTACTATGGAAGCCCAAGCCAATGATGTTGAAATTTCTAATATGCCAAGAGAGATTTCAGTTCCTCAGACTCCCCACACTTCTATTCATAAATCACATCCTCTTGAAAATGTGATTGGGGATGTCTATTCACCTGTGAAGATTAGAAGACAAACAAAGTAGCCTGATGTTCATGGATTCATAAGTAAAATATATGAATCTAAAATATATGAAGGCAAGAATGAATGTCTATTTATGTGTTTTCTGTCACAAATGGAGCCATAGAATGTTTACAAGGCACTTGAAGATGGCAGTTGGGTGGAAGCAATGCAAGAAGAGTTGCTTCAATTTAAGCTTCAAAAGGTATGGGTGCTTTGTGACTTGCCTTCTGGCAAGAAGGTAATAGGTACTAAATGGGTGTTAAGAAACAAGAAAGACGAAAGGGGAATTGTTATCAGAAACAAAGCTAGGCTTGTGGCTCAGGGATATACTCAAGAGGAGGGTATTGACTATGAAGAAGTGTTTGCCCCTGTTGCAAGGATTGAAGCAATTAAGCTATTCTTAGCCTATGCATGTTTTATGGGCTTTAAAGTCTATCAAATGGATGTAAAAAGTGCTTTTCTATATGGGCAGATAGATGAAGAAGTTTATGTCTCACAACCTCCAGGCTTTGAAGACCCTGCATATCCTAACAAAGTCTACAGGGTTGTTAAAGCTTTGTATGGCTTGCATCAAGCACCAAGGAAATGGTATGAAACCTTAACTACTTATCTTCTTGCAAATGGGTTTCATAGAGGCAGAGTGGATCAAACTTTGTTCATCAAGAAAGACAAGAATGATATCTTGCTTGTTCAAGTATATGTTGATGATATCATTTTTGGGTCTACAAAGACAGAGATGTGCAAAGATTTTGAGAAACTGATGAAAGAAGAATTTCAGATGAGTTCTATGGGAGAACTCACATTCTTTTTAGGACTTCAGGTATTACAAAAGCCAGATGGTATTTTCATTAATCAAGATAAATATGTGGCTGAGATACTAAGGAAGTTCAAGTTTACTGATGCAAAGTCATCTAGCACTCCTGCAGACAAGACTACACATCTACTTCTTAAGGAAACTAGTGGTGAAGCTGTTGATGTGCACATGTATAGGTCTATGATTGGCTCTTTGATGTATCTTACATCATCTAGACCTGATATTATGTTTGCTATGTGTGCTTGTGCAAGGTTTCAAGTTACTCCCAAGTTCTCTCACTTGACTGCTGTGAAGAAGATTTTCAGATATCTTAAAGCATATCCTACTCTGGGATTGTCGTACTCCAGAGATTCTCCTTTATATCTGGTTACTTACTCAGATAGTGACTATGCTGGAGCTAGCTTGGATAGAAAATCTACAACTGGTGGATGTCAATTTCTTGGTAACAGGTTAGTGTCATGGCAGTGCAAGAAACAAACAATGGTGGCTAATTCTTCAACTGAAGCAGAGTATATTGCTGCTGCAAGTTGTTGTGCTCAAGTATTATGGCTTCAAAATCAACTCTTGGACTATGGGTACAATTTCATGAATACCATCATACATATTGACAATAGCAGTACCATTTGCATAATCAAGAATCCTGTTTAACACACAAAGACCAAACATATTGAAATTAGACACCATTTCATTCGAGATTGCTATGAAAAGGGACTAATTCAAGTTGTCAAAATTCCTATTGATGACAACTATGCTGATTTGTTAACAAAAGGTCTTGATGTGGGAAGATTTCAGTACTTGGTAACAAGTCTTGGAATGCTTAATCCATAAATTTTTTTTTGGTGTTGAGGGGAGGCTGTAGGTTAATGACATTGTTGTATGAGTTTGTATATCATGTTTTGATGAGAAGTTGGAGTTAAAAGGTGTATATCTGAGATACACATCAAATGGTTATTGATTCACCATGTCTAATACACATAAGAATCAACTAGTCCATAGCAAACGGCTACTAGTAAAGACTTGACAAATCCGTTTATGGTTGATAGTTTACCAAAAACTATATGGTTATCAACTCACCATATTCTTTATGATTAAGAGTTGGCTAGTCCATAGCAAACGGCTCATGGTAAAGACATATCAAATCCGTTGATAGTTGATAGTTTACTAAAAACTATAATGGGAGCAGTATTGTTTTCTAATGATTTTATCTTCCACTGCTCTTTAAAATTTTTGTGAAAAATTACCACTGCTAGTTCACTGTTTCCACTGACAGTGTTATTTTACCACTGTTGTTCTAGCCGTTACAACTGATTATGTCAGTAATTTATTTTTCACTAGCCGTTGAAAGTAACCACTGATAGTTATATATATAGGGTTAATATTTTAAGTAAAATATCTTCTTTCCATATTATAACTACTTTCTAAAGATAATTTTACTTGCGCATCAATTGTAAACCCTAACCCTATATATCTTGTTCTCTCAATTGGCGTGTCATTACTTCAATTCTTACTGACATAATCATATTTTTCATCAAAAGTTTCTATGGCTTCTTTGAAATTTGCAGATGAGCACAACCTAGTGGCCTACTTACAAAAAAATACCAAGAAGAGTGGCCCTGTTTTTCATCAGATTGTGGATTTTCTTCATACCACTCATATAAGGTATGCTTTGCTTTTCAAACCCACAATCTATATCTCTCAAATCAAACAGTTTTGGACTTCTGCTCAGTCCATAACACTTGAGAATAGAGATACACATGAAACAGTGGATGCTCTCAGAGCCACTGTAGATGGGGTAACTATTGATGTTACTAAGGCATCCCTAAGGAGTGTACTTCACTTGGATGATCTCAATGGTCACATCACATTACCTATGTCTGACATTCATGATACTTTATCATCCATGGGGTATGATACCACTGATAAAAAGGCTACTTTCAAAAAGAGTGGTTTTTGTCCCCACTAGAGGTTTTTGATTCATACCTTGTTACATTGCCTTAGTCCTAAGAAAACATCTTATGAGCAATTTAGTTCAACTATGGCTTATCCTTTGGTTTGTCTAGTCACTGATAAGATTTTCAACTGGTCCAACTATATTTTTACCAGTATGAAAGGCAATGTACAAAGTAAAACCAAATTTTTAATGTATCCAAGGTTTGTGCAAGCTGTGCTTAATGAATTTCAACTGCAATCTCACACTACTGTTTATCAAATCAGTTGCCTAAAGCCTAAAGTTTTTCAAAATTTGAATAAAGATGGCAATATGATTTTTACACCTCTCCTACCCCAAATGCTTGCTAAAATTTCAACTGCACAAACTACACCTATAATTAATGTACCCAACATTGATTATACACCACCAGTTTCAAGAACCTATAATTCACCTCTCCCAACAGGTAACACAGTAGGAAGTGTTGAGGGAAGTGGAAACCAATTGGAATTGATGGTTATGTGTACCAAATTAGCACAACAGGTTGATTCTCTACAAAATACATTGGCTACTTTCAAGAAGCAACATGCCAAGGATGTTCAACTGTTAAAGACAGAGGTTCAGACCTTAAAAGAAGAGGTGTGCAGAGGTTGAAAAAGCACAAGAAGACTGCAAAGCTGGTGATTTCATCTTCATCCTCACCTTCTAATGGTGATTCAGCTGATCAAGATTTGGGAAATTCCTCCAAACAGGGGAGGAAAACAGGTTCTGACACTGAGGGGAGGAAAATTGATTTTGAAGATGAAGGTGATACAAGTGAAGGAGCAAAAGAAGCTGAAACTCATGGAGAGCAACTTGAAGATCAAGACATTTTCCAAACTGCAACTGATTTTACCACTGATGATATTTCCACTGCAAAGCCAATTCTTGCCACTGCAAGTGAAGAATTTGATACTTTGAAGGATAATAAGGGTAAAGCAGTTATGGAAGATGTACAGCAACCTAAAGGGAAGGTTTCAAAGAAAAGACAAGTTCAGATTGATCATGATGGAGAACTTGCTAAGAAGATTTCAGAAGATCAAATTGCTGAAAGAGTTGCTAAAAAGAAAAGGTTGAAAGAAATAGAAGTTGCTAGCTTTTTGGAAGCTCAAAGATTGGATAGAATGGAAGATGCTGATTCAATTTCCACTGTCCAACCTACTGTTATGAAAGAGAAAGCTCTAGAGTTTAGTTATGTTCCTACTGAAGAAGATATTCAGTTTCTGGTAGATAATAATCCAGAAATCAAGAAGAAGGCAATTGACCTTGTTGCTGATGCATCTTTAACTGAGAAACAAAGAACTGCTCAGTTGAAAGATTTCATTATGATGAAGAACAATCAAGCACTTGATAATGTAATCAGTTTAGTCATGAAGAATCAGAAGAAACAAAGACAACCAACCAAGGCACAAATACTTGCATATATGAAGACTTATTGTTGTCATGTTGGTAACTGGAAAAGGCATCAATTCATAGGAATGTCTGATAATCAAGTTGAAAGGGCTTACTACAGAACTGTGAAACAAGATAAATCTTTTATTCCAATGGATTCTGAAGAAGAAGAAAGAATATTTCCTAGATTGAAGAGAAAGGCCAAAGTCAGTGATTCTCAAACTTTTAAGAAGACTAAGGTTGATGAAGATCATACAAAGTCTACTGAGAAGGAGATTCCTACTGAGAAGTTCACTAAAGATCAAATGACTGAAATGATTGTGATTGAAGACAGAGATTTTTATCCAGAACCACTGCAAATTCGACATCCTATCATTGATTGGGAAGTTTACACTGCTAGCAATCTTGCTTCAACATGGAAGATTACAAGGCTGGGAGGAGAAACTTCATCTTTCATAACATTTGAAGATCTTATTAAAGATTTTGACAGAGATGACCTTAATACATTATAGAAATTAGTTCAAGAGAGGTTTAATGGTCAAGATCTCAAAGATACAAAGGAGATGCAGTTATGGGTAAATCTTAGAAGGCTTTTTGAACCAAATGTTGATGAT
The DNA here is from genome assembly GCA_019973895.1 of Chrysanthemum seticuspe. Taxonomy (NCBI): domain Eukaryota; kingdom Viridiplantae; phylum Streptophyta; class Magnoliopsida; order Asterales; family Asteraceae; genus Chrysanthemum; species Chrysanthemum seticuspe. The sequence continues at coordinate 47,300,692 of BPTQ01000003.1, forward strand.
GACTACTGGAAAACCTTATTCACATGTCTTGGTACAAAATGGTTTTATTATGATTCATGTGATGTTCATCATGTCTCTACAGCTAATGGATAAGACTTTTTCATGCTTGCTGAGAAAGAATATCCACTTAGAGCTGGAGCTCTTACAGTAATGTTAAGCTTACACATCCGAGTTAATGAAGACAGTGAGAAGGTCAGAGCATTATTACAAAGGCTTCAAGATCAGTGTTCAAGAGCTATACAAAAGTTAAGAGAAAAGAAGTGAAGTGTTTGATTGAATTCCCCAAATCCTTGAAGTTAATACATATTGAAGAAACTTATTGATTTGCAGAGAAATCATAAGTTTAGGGGAGGATTGTTGGGAATAATCCGTTACCACGGATAGTAGTGGTTTACACTGCTTGGTTTAACACTAGCAGTGGCAACATATTCCCACTGCAAGTTCTTCATTACCACTGCTATCAGTTAATGATAAGGTTAAACGCGTATTGATAAGTATAGAATAGATTTCGTGTATATTCTATTATGTTAGCTATATACTTATCTTGTAAAGGACTCCTTGTTGTATAAAAGGAGATCCTAGGTCATTGTCTTAGGTACGTATTACTTTACAATATTACCTACGAAAGCTTCAAGGTGTAACCCTAGTGATACCAAGATCACTCGTATTATTTCATTAATAATATTGGAGCTTGAGTTTTGTGTTAACTTGTGTTTACTCTCATACATCATATAATTCATCTTCTAAGTATTACTTAAGTAAATTCCGCTTGCTTGATAATATTATACAAAATATCATTGACACAAGGAGAGTGTCTTAGATCCAACAATGTTTGGGCCTAATATTTATATTTTAGGATTAATGTTTTGAATATTTAAATTTGGGATTGGATTTGAATGATAAATGACTATCTTGTTTACTATACTTGTGTGAGATACCAATCTAATTGTAACACCCCGAAAACTTGATTAAGTCTTCCGCTATACCGAGATTTGGGGGTGTTATAGATTGGTATCAGAGCTCAAGGTTATAGAGAACTAGGTGTTTAATAAAACCTAAAATATAACTACTTTTAAGAAAAATTGATCCTCGACCGACGCATGCCCGCTTGCCAAGCCGAAGCTTCTTATTTGATTATGGTATGAATTGCGATTTGATTTATGAGATATTATGAATTGTGAAATGTTTATTGAGATGTTATGTTTTGAGATATGGTTATTGATTTTGGGTAAATGTGATTCGATTGTCGAGATATTATGGATTTAAATTGGATTATTAATATGTCATGATTTTAGGATTTTGAGCATGATTATATGATTGATTGGATTTGGATTATATGATGCGTGGATTATGTGATAGAACAGAAATTATGTGTTTTATTTAAAGGCATATTTTGAGTAATGCGGTACCTCTATTTTACAGCTTTCAATATGTGATATATGTTTTGGTTGAGTTGATGCGCTTATTAGAACTAGTTGTTTTCGAACACTTATACCTACCCTATGCCATTGTCACAGACTATGCCTTCACTAGCTTATGATGTGTCTGAGGATGTCCTTGCTGCTGCTAGTTCCCCAGCATTGACTCTCATGACTGTTGCGCAGGGTGATCCCTATGTGATTGCCCATCAATCTAGTTCATCATCATCAGGTCGCCCTAGCTCATCTAGGCAGCTCACTTTGCATCAGGTCTTAGCATGAGCCCAGACTGCTAGACTTACTCGTTGTATTGGCCGTATGTCCGTGCCACCACCATCATCACCTATTCACCTAGCAGCTCACTCTCTTCTGTCATCACCACCAGCATCACCATGTCTTAGAATACCTAGATCCCCTACTGTACCACCTCAGGATTCACCCACACAGAGACTCCGAATCATGGACTCTCCCTCTGAAGATGAGAGCGAGGAGGAGCATGAGATTGAGCAGGAGTATGTAGATGAGGATGAGGATCCTCAGGAGGTGGATGATGAGGATATACTAGAAGGGGGTACTCCTCCATTGCAGAGTCCTGCGCATTCTGCACATTCTCCAGGACCAGGCTCTCCTTTACCTTTGCCTGAGCCTGATTCTCATGGACAACCTTTTGATTTTGGTTCACCTCCACATTCACCTGAGATAGATAGCCCATTAGGTTCAGAGATACCATCGTAGATTGCTTCAGAGCCCGAGGAGTATGGGGAGACGGGTCTGATGTAGGAGAGGATTACATCGTAGGGTATTAGGCTTAGTAGGTTGACAGATTGGTTGGTTGGAGTATCGAGGGCTGGTGTAGAGGATTTGAGAGCAAATATGGGTTCGAGAGTTAGGAGGACTACGATCCTGAGAGAGGGTATGTCGGAGCTCCAGAAGCAGGTTGCGGACCTGCTGAGAGGGTTCGCGACAGCCCGAGATGTGGATAGAGCGATACAGCGCAGGATAGGTGAGTTGGAGAGAGAGGTCGTCGATCTGAAGAGTGATCGTGATGCTCGGCGTGTTGAGCTTTCATCTTTGGGGAGAGAGGTTGATGATGTTAGGAGATCTGTCAATGGTATTCGTGATCGTGGCTAGATTGTGTTAGTGTTGGATCTTAAATATTATGTTGTTTGATGATTCGGGTGGTCTAGGACAATGATTAAATAAGAAAGCCATTTAGAGAGATGAAGAGAGTTGAGAGGAGGTTTCTTGAAAGAGAGTTGCTATGTAAAATGAAAGGTTTATTCAAAGAAGCCACACCCCTTCCATGGATGGAAGGGGTATTTATAGTTACACAATATACGTCCTCCTATCGGACTGTGGATCAGGCATACAGTGGGTAAAGACCCGTCCTTCCTCCACGGTGTTGCACTAAACTAAAATACGCTAATAACTAACTAATAAACTAACAAATAACGTAACTAATGATATGTCTACGAGCTAACTTATGATAGATAATACTTGGGGTGACCGACACTTCACTATGGAATTTTTCTAATTCCTAACAATCTCCCCCTAAGGGAGGTCACCCCATGTTTTACATTTCGAATCCTAGCATTCTATTTTATCTTCAGTCTTGAGCTCGCAGACTTTAATTCTTCACTTTTGCAATCTTTGTGCTTAAGTAGTGCAACTTCAAAGTCCGCATTGATTTGTACCTTTAGTGGAGGCCTTTAACTGATCCACATCTTTGATGATCTTCGAGCTTTCATTGAGATCATCAGCCACAGTAAATCTCTGGATCACCCTTTATTGTGTTGCCATAATGTGAAGTTGTGACTTTTGGACCGACATGCTCACACTTTTGAATCATGACATCTTTCCATCAGAGTAGCGGAAGCCTTACTGGTTCATGATATTTGCAGCAGCGTAGCAGAAGCATAGTATAAAAATATCAGAACCAGGTTATGTAGATATGCACCAGTCATGATTTCTTCAATTAAGTGTGGTTGCTGTGAACATGCGGCTTTGGATTGACTCCTCAATTCTGATCAGCTGCAATCGTCGGGGTGTACCTGCATACGACAGTTAGCAATAAAGCGCACGAAAGTGTCTTTGATCACTTTCGTTGAATTGAGGTACACGGCCCACGGTTCCCCGTTGATCAGTCCAAGTACTGCCTGTGATCAGGTAGGATTCAAAGAATCTCCTTGACAGGGTTTCACAGCTGTTCTAGCTGTTCTCAAACCGGAACGTCTCAAGGAAGACAACACGGAGTGAGTGAACCAGCAAATTGAGATTCACTGATTGATGAAAAATGATTTGAAAAACAATCGCGTATTGCTTGAAGAAAGAGTTTTGCAATACGACGAAGGTTTTATGAGAAAGATCAATTTTCAATCAAAATACTTTTTGTATTAGAGAATGATTACACATTCGACGTGCAAGCGAAAAGAAGAGATGCACATCGAACGGTTTTTCCAAAAGTATTCGTCAATTCCATTCCTGGACCAAGGTTGATTCAAGAATGAATCTCCCCATCGTTTCTATCCATGTCACCCACCAAGAGCTTGTTTGATGTTGGCTCTAGAAGGATTTCCATCTTCATCGTGAATACTTTTACATACCACTCAGATGTTCTGGCAATACCACAAGGATAATGCGTAGGACTCTTAATATATACTTACTTTCCACATTGTGTGAAACAACAAGTCTTCATGAATTTAGTGTCCTAAAGAGATATTGTGGATGATCTCTTGGCTCTAGACTCAATTGTGCATATTTGGTTCCTGTGCCGGAGACTGGGGAGAAGGTTTCCTTCTTCAATATCAACAATCTCTAAGCGAAAGTCGATAGATTATGTCGGTTCCCCGTGAGAATGAAACAAGCCCTTTTAAGAGGAACTTGAGTAGTTTGGGAAGTTTAGTGCAGTGCGTCACTGGGTCCATGACGTCTTGTCTTCAATACCAGTGTTACCTTAGTAAACACCAGTAGCATATGTATTGAACCCGGTTTCTGCCCTAAGGTTGAATTATTGGAGGGCTATTTCTTTTCACCCTTTTCACATTCAATTCTTTTTCATTCTTCAACCCCTCTAGTGCTTACCGAGACTTCATTACTAGAACCTTGTTGGGTTTATTCCAGTACTAGCTCTGTCTCAGTCGGCACTCTTCCCATATTCTCATTTTTCTCCTTTTTTCAATATACCTAAGGACTCTACACTATCTAGTGGATTGTCCCTGGGTAGATCCCTCCGGTTCTGGCGGATCGTGGGAACGAATACCTAACCTAACCATCCTTATAACTCCATACATAAAGTAAAATTGGTCGGTCTTTTGGTATTGTTCTTTCCTTCATGAAACCAATTGAAAAATCATTTAGAAAAATCAATCAAGGTACTTGTGATATAAAATCAAAACATTTTGTACCTTAATTGTTTTGATCATTTAGAAATGCTCCCCCTTAACATGTGCATATGATTTAAAATTGTTGAGCACATGGAGGCAAGAGTTCTTTGAAATGATTTCTTTGAAATAATTTCAAGATCACAATTTTTATAGAAAAAGCCATTTGATTTTCTTGGTAAATTCTCCCCCTCAATATGTGCGTAGGATATTTGAAATCATTTTATCACATAGAGGAAAGAGTTCTTTTGAAGGACATTTACGATCACACAAGCCATTAAGAAACCATTTAAAACTCAATCAATGTACTTTATGTTAAAACATAAAAGCATTTGCACCTCGATAGTTTCTTTTCTTTTAAAATGCTCCCCCTCAATATATGCTTCGAGATTCGAAAGAGTTTAGCACATATGAGAGAGCAGCATGCACATTTTCATCAAATCGATCACCTTTTATCAAATTTCATTATTAAATCACAAATTCTCCCCCGATCAAAAATATCAAACCCTTTGAGATTTTGGATCCCAAGTTGTTGGAATCACTCCTAAACTATAATTCAAGTGTTAGTCATTATTATGTAATAGGTAGCTTATTATGGCCTTTATGTTTGTTATTAGCCTTAAGCTTATGTAGAAGGCCCATGAGCTTAGGCCCAAGCCCATAGGAGAAAGGATGGATACTAGGAGTGTTGCCCTAGCTTTCCTCCTATAAATACCTTATGTAAACCCTCACTTGAGGGTTGGTTGTTCAAGTTATTTTCTCTCATACACTCTACGCCTAAACCGTCTTTTATATCGTGTGTGTGTGTGTGTGAATCTTGTTCAATTGCCTTATCTCTTTCTATATTACTTGTGTTTGTAAAACTAATGACCTAACAACGGTATCAATCGCCTAATAGTTGGGTGAACGTATTGTTTGAAGTGAGTTTTGGTCTCACGCATAACGTACGGTGCCATATCTTTGGTTAGCTTAAAAACGCATTTTTTACACTTTTTAATCCAAGATTCTTGTACTTTCAATGTTATAAGGTGTTAAACTAACGTTTTTTGGCAAAAAGTTTGGAACTTTATGCGTGGATCATTGTTTTTGAACTCGTTTTTATTCGTGGGTGTAGTTCTACGCGTAACTGTTTTAGAAGGTTTGCTTCATCAAATTTCACATTCTTGTGTTATTTGGTGATCTTGAAGCTATTTCATCACACAAAAACTGGTTTAGAAACATCTTTGAGCAATATCAAATTTACGAGTAAACCTACGCGTAGTGAAACCCTAAAACTACGCGTAAGTATTTCCTTGGTTTGATCTTCGTTTTCGTGGTTTACTCCGTGTTTTCTTGCTTGGATAAGCCTGAAAATACGTCGACTTTGGATATCTTTTGCACTGTGAAGTGTAAAAGATCACTTGGGATAAAACCCTAAAATTACGCATAAGCATAAGCTTACGCGTAGAAATCCTACGCATAAGATTCATCTTACGCCTAAGCCTAGTCTTACGCATAAGATAATCCTACGCCTAACTTTCTACGCCTAACTTTTGTCTACGCATAACTTTAGAGTCTTTTCCATACTTACGCGTAAGCTAAATCTACGCGTAACTCCTTACGGTTACGCGTAACTTTGGTGTTTTTACGCATAAGTGCTACTTGGTTATTGTGATTTCTACGCCTAAGGATACTTCTTCATCAAAGGTTCATTCGACTACAAAGATCCATTTTTACCAACACAATTTTTCAACATGTCTCAACCACCATACTCTAACTATTTCCCTTACACTTATCCTCAACGACAACAACAACTAAGTCCACAACATCAACAATGGAATCAACAACAAGCAATTTATCAACAACAATTTAATCAACAACATACTCCACAACTTGGAGCAATTCCTCCACCACAAATGGTTCAACCACCGCCAAGTCTTCAAGTTCAACCCTACACAAATGACTTTAATCAACATCCATCAAGGAACACTATGAAGGAACCCACTTGGTTTGCAAAGATGTGTGAAGCTTTAAGCAGCCAACAATCAATTCATGAGGCTGGATCACTTGATAGACCTCCAATGCTCACTCCAGGAAACTACGATCAATGGGTGATATGGTTCTTTAGGTTTTGTGATCTGAAGAAGCCACATGGAAAGTTCTTAAAGAAGGTTATCTTGGAAGGTCCATTTGAGATGCCTACTGTCATTGTACCCGGAGATCCAAATGCTATTCCACCAAGAGATGAACAAACGAACATTGCTACTTTTACAGACTTGAATCCTCAAGAACTTCTACACTATGAAGCAGATGAACTTGCAATGGAATATATCCTCTTAGGATTACCAAACCCAATTCTTCGTAGTGTTGATGCTCAAAAGACTGCACAGAAAATGTGGGATCATATTCATCTTCTTATGGAAGGATCGGTACTCAATCAGGAGGATTTGAAATCGAAAACTTACTTGGCTTATGAACACTTCATGATTGAACCTGGAGAGACACTAGAGTCCTATCATCATCGTTTTTTAGACATCATCAATGATTTGGATAAACACAACATCATCATGCCAAGAATTGCAGTGAATACTAAGTTCCTCAGTAGTCTTGGTCCTGAATGGGAGAAGTATGTCATTTTTCTCCGTCAAGCGAAGAATATGCATCATTCTACATATGGATTGTTGTACGATTACTTGAAGCCTCATGAAAAGGAAGTTGATCGGGAAAGGATTCTCCGTGCTCAAATTGCTCCACCTACACATCCGGAAAATCAACAACTTGCCTTATATGCTCAACAAAGTTATCCTCCTCAACAAGCAACTCAACCAACTGCCTCAGTCACACCAAACGATCAATCACAGAAATCTCAACAAAATCAAATGGTTCCTTACAACAACAACAATGATCAAGCACTTCATAGTCAAACTAATGAGGAATCCTATCCGTTCGAAGCATTGCAACAGGGATTTGTTATGATTGCTAATGCTTTTAGCCGTTATACCAACAAATCCAACAATCGTATTCGTTCCTTATCCAATACACTAAATCAGGCTGTTGTGAACAATAGACGAGTTGAAGTTCAGAATCGTGGTTATGGTCGTCAAATGGGAGGTGGTCAAGGGTTTAATGCTATGGGAAGGAATAACAACAGAGCTCAAGTGGTGGAACAGGGAAATGCTCAGAATGGGTTAAATGGTCTTCGATGCTACAACTGCAATGAGAAGGGACACCTGGCTAATGCATGCCCAAAGCCAAGGACTAGGGGAAGTGCTTATTTCAAAGAGGCTCTTCTTTTGGCTCTTAAGGATGAAGCTGGTGGATCTCTCACAAACAAAGAACAGAGCTTTATGGCAGATGTAGACTCAGTTGATGATATGGAGGACTTGCAGGCCAATGCAGCTATTATGTTGATGGCTAATATGCATGAGTTACACATGAGTGAAACAGGCCCAATGTATGACACTGATGGCTTGTCTCAGGTACCAGAACAAACCATCATCATATATGAACTAATATCTCCGCCAATATCTGAATCCGGCACAGCTCAGACTGTTCAAAATGAGTCATCTACATCTCATTCTGACGATTTTCAAATAAACCTTGTAGTTACATTTGACGATCAAGATGACCTTATGGTTTCCTTTGATAATCAAATTGACTCCGTGGTTGTACTTGAGGATCTAAATAATGATCATGTGGTGACTCACGTTGAACAAGCCGAACTGTTGCCTCATCCAGATTTTGCTCGTTTAATTCAAGACCATCTAATCAAAATGGAGGAATGTTATGCATTAAATAAGGAATTAAAAAGCAAAAATGCACTGTTAACCAAGGATTTTGAATGCTTATAAATGCAACTCAACTTTTTCAAAACTCAAGAAAACCGTGAAAAAGGTTTTGAAGCCGCTTTTGCTAAATCTCATCAAAACAAAAAATATTTAGAGAGACAGATGCGTGATCTAGCCGCTTCGAAGAATGCTTTGTTGTCTGAAATAGAACAACTGAAACATGAACATAAAAATCAAATTAATGCTCTCACCTTGGAAAATCAAAAAGCTAAGGCTGAGTTGTTAACTTGTCAAAAACAGTTCTCCGCATACAAAAAGCATTCAACGAATCGGGTAGATGACCTTCTTGAAGAAATTATCGGCTTGCAAAACAAAATTAAAGAGTTTAAAACTGTTGTTTACAAACATGGTGAATCATTAACAGCTATTGAAAAGTTTACTTTAAAACCCAATCCAAAAGGATATGGACCAAATCTAGCTGATTACTAACCAAAGCTTTCACTAAAAACATTCAAACCAAATCCTGAAGTTTCCAGTGCAGAATATAAAATTAATGATACTGTTATGAGTGTTGTTGAATATCATCGTCAAGAGGAATTAGATGCAGAAGACGAGAGTCGATCAAAATTAAAAACTGTTGTTTACAACAAACCTTTTAATTATTCAAAACCGGTCACTTTCGTCACACCAACGGATTCTTCTAACACACCAAGGGTTATCATCAAAACACCTGAGTCTTCTAATGTTAATCCCCAACCAGATTATGCACAAACTTATGGTCCTTTACCTTCAATCAGTGAAGTAAACTCAAAACCTGAAAATCGAAAAATTCTTAGATATTTTGACATTTTCATGGCTGACCTCAAAATTTTACAACATGAGATAGAATATCATTCTGAAATCAAAATTGATCATTTTCAATCGCCTCTGGCGCGAGAACAAAGAGACATTTTTCAGAAAAATCTTTTACCTAACGTTAAAAATTTGAAAAGTTGTGCATTAGCTTGGGAAAAGGATTTTCATAAGGAACTTGGAGTGATGAAGGCCGTTTTCGAGAAAACTGAAACATCTATTTCTAATACTAAACGTAAAAAGAAAATGTTGAGAAAAGATGTTGATCGACTCTTGAAAGATGTTATCTGTGCTGATATCCATAATGTTGTGTTATTCTATTCTTTGCCACATGCATCTGATTATATCTCTGCTGATAATGTTGACTCTGTGGTAACTGTTGAGAATACTGATAAGATGCTTCAAATCGAGTCTTTAAAAGCTAAAAATGAACGATTGCTTAACGAACTTTCCTATGCAAAACGCCGTCTTAATTGGTGTGAAAAAGATATTCACAATCAACAACTTGGGTTTCAAAAGAAAATGGCTCAGTTGCATGAAAAATCTTCTGATCCTAAACTTGCGCAACTGGATGATCAAAACGTGTCTTTGAAAAGTCAAATCTCAAAATATGAACAAGAACTTGTAAAAGTTAAACAGGAATATGGTGTCATATTTGATTTACTCAATAAGACTCGTCATGAAGCATCAAACGAACTTGATCACTATCTTGCTCACACTAGAGAAGTCATGAATTTTGCTGGTAATATTCGTTTTGAAAATCAAGATTTGATTTACACTATCTCTAAGTTAAGAGAAATGTTAGGAAAGTATGAACAACTTCCGCCAACCATCATTAAGAGATTAGCACCAGTAACACTTAGTAATCATGCACCTAGAATCCCTACTGCCAAATCACAAGTTGCTAACGTGCTTCCTTCTACTGAAACAGGAATAGTTGCGTCTTTTCCAAACGTCCGCACTTCACAGCCTAGGAGCACTCATCGAAGAATAGGAAGTTGCGACCTAAGAAAAGATCAATAAGGAATGCTAAAGTAGAAGAACACCCTAGGACTATGAATAAGACTCACGTTGCTTCCACTATAGATATTGCGTCTGGCAAATGTAATAGAAATAGTGATGTAACGAATGCTAAACCGTTAAGTACTTTTGATATTCAGTCTGATGCACCTTGTGTTATTTGTCATAAAAGTATGAATTCTGATTGTCATGACAAAGGTGTTGCTAAAGCTATAATCTCTCGCTTACGGAATCCTAAGAATTGGAATACCTCTAGGCCCACTAATCATTCTAAGTCTGTGCTTGGTAGACCGCCTTCTTTAGATTCTACGTCATGTGTGGTTGTCCCTGTAGCTCTAGTTTCACCTCCTAAGAATCTAGTACCACCTAGTGCATTCACTAAGACTAAAGCAAAGAGTAGTTATAGATGGCAGAAATGGATATATAACACACTAGGATTTAAATGGATGCCTAAAATCATTAAAGTGTGCATGTCTAATATACCTGCTCCGGAACCCTCTAACATTTCGGGTTCCACATCTACTTCTATTCCATCTGTGTCGTCTGTGTGTAATGCAGGTGATACAGATCATTCTCTGGATTGTTGATAGCGGATGTTCCCGACACATGACAGGCAACCTTAAACTGTTATCAAACTTTATTGCAAAGTTCATTGGCACTGTCAGGTTCGGGAATGATCACTTCGCAGCTATCATGGGCTACAGTGACTATGTCAATGGGAACATCGAAATCAGCAGGGTTTACTATGTGGAAGGCCTCGGTCATAATCTGTTTTCAGTAGGTCAATTTTGTGATGGAGATTTGGAGGTTGCTTTCCGGGAGAAAACTTGTTTCATTCGTGATCTACAAGGAAATGACCTTATGTCTCGCTCGCGTAATTCTAGTCTCTACATTATCTCTATGCAAGACATGGTTGCTTCATCTCCCATCTGCTTACTTTCAAAGGCAACATCAACAAAATCCTGGCTATGGCATCGTCGTCTCTCACATCTAAACTTTCAAACCATTACCAACCTTGCTCGACACAAACTTGTTGAAGGTCTCCCACGATTCCGGTATTCAAAAGATCACCTTTGCTCAGCTTGTGAACAAGGAAAAAGCACTCGTGCTCATTTTCCTTCAAAAGTGGAACACAGCTCTCAGCATGTGCTTCATTTTCTACACATGGATTTGTGTGGCCCAATGCGCGTGCAAACGATCAATGGCAAACGCTACATCTTAGTAATTGTTGATGACTACTCACGATGGACTTGGGTCTACTTTCTTCGAAGCAAAGACCAAGCTCCACAAATGATCATCACCTTTCTCACGAAAATTCAAATTCAGCTCCGGAACACCGTCCGCCAAATAAGAACAGACAAAGGAACTGAATTTGTTAACCAAACCCTTCATGAATTTTATGAGAAAGTGGGAATTCAGCATCAAACATCTATTGCACGTACACCAGAACAAAACGGAGTTGTTGAAAGACGAAACCGAACGTTAGTGGAAGCTGCAAGAACAATGTTAATCAATGCTAAACTTCCAGATTACTTGTGGGCAGAAGCTGTATCTACTGCATGCTATACTCGAAACCGTTCTATGATCACAAAATGCCACAACAAAACACCTTTCGAGCTTGTCCACAACCATAAACCGAATCTCAAACACTTTCATGTATTTGGATCCCTTTGCTATCCGAATAATGATCGTGATGATTTTGGAAAGCTCAAAGCCAAAGCCGACATTGGAGTCTTTATTGGATATTGTGAGAATTCTAAAGGTTACCGGATCTGGAATCGTCGTACAAAACAGGTGATGGAAACGATTCATGCTCATTTTGATGAACTCACGGAAATTGCTTTTTAGTACAACAGCTTAGAACTCGGTCACAACCGTTTAAATTTCCCTCAACCCCCATCATCAGCTGAACAAAGCCCCCAGCTCACTCATCAACAAATGGAAAGGTTATTTGCTCCGCTGTTCAGTGACGATATTGATGAACGTGCTCCAGGTGTATCCGCTGTTTCCGCTGCTCAACCTGATAATATTCCTATACTTGATACACCTGCTACAACAACTACCGTTGAAGATGCACCTACACCAGTTGACTCCACCACAACAGTTGAACAAACCGCTTCCAACAATGATGAACCGGCTGATGATATTCTGAATGAAGTACCTCCACCTGCATATTTTGATCCAAATGCGTTCTTTAACCCGTTTGCTAATGACACTGCTGTACCTGATGTCGCGGAATCATCAACAAACCATTTGAATCCTCAGAATCTGCACAATGTATACCAACATCAACCCTCTACACATCGATGGACAAAAGACCATCCTCTGGCTAATATTATTGGCAACCCGAATCAACCAGTCGTTACGAGACAACGTCTTCACACAGATGGTGAACATTGCATTTATGCACTCACTGTCTGCCAATCTGAGCCTAAAAACATTAAAGACGCAATGACAAAAGACAACTGGATTGAATCCATGCAAGAAGAACTCAACCAATTCAAACGTCTTGAAGTATGGGAACTGGTTGAAAGACCAACAAGGGTCTACGTCATTGGTCTCAAATGGATTTGGAAAAACAAATTGTATGCTGAAGGGAACGTAATCCGAAACAAGTCACGTCTAGTTGCTAAGGGTTATCGTCAGGAAGAGGGAATAGACTTTGAAGAATCTTTTGCTCCGGTTGCTCATCTTGAGGCTGTTCAGATATTTCTCGCGTTCGCGGCTCATATGAATATGACGGTCTTTCAGATGGATGTCAAAACTGCGTTTCTCAATGGACAACTGAAAGAAACGGTTTATGTCAGCCAACCCGAAGGATTCGTTGATCCTGAGTTCCCGAACCATGTCTACAAACTGAACAAAGCTCTTTATGGTCTCAAACAAGCCCCTCGGGCATGGTACGATAAGCTATCATCTTTCCTCATTGCTAATAATTTCACCAAAGGATCGGTTGACCCAACTCTTTTTATACAATATCACGGGGCACATATCTTAATTGTTCAAATTTACGTGGATGACATCATTTTTGGGTCTACACATAAAAAGTTTTCAATCGCTTTTGCAAAACTAATGAAGAAAATTTTTGAAATGTCCATGATGGGTGAACTTACGTTCTTTCTAGGATTACAAGTTCATCAATCACCCCGTGGTATTTTCTTGAGTCAGTCCAAATATGCCCTTGAATTGTTAAACAAATTTGGAATGAAAACCTGTGACACTTATGCCACACCAATGACTCATACCAAGAAGCTAGACGCTGATTTACATGGGAAATTAGTAGACCCTACCAAATACCGAAGTATTTTTGGGTCTCTCATGTATCTAACAGCTAGCAGACCTGATATTGTATTTGCCGTTTATCTATGCTCCCGTTATCAGTCGCGACCAACTGAAACCCACCTCTCTGAGGCTAAAAGAATCCTCCGATACATCAAGGGAACCATTAACTTGGGGATCTGGTATCCGAAGGATTCTGGTTTTGAACTAATCGCTTTTTCAGACGCTGACCATGCAGGATGCTTAGACTCAAGGAAAAGTACTTCAGGAGCTCTACAATTTCTTGGTGATAAACTGGTGTCTTGGCAATCAAAGAAGCAGGATTGTACATTGCTGTCATCATGTAGCCATGTCCGCGTGTTGTGCTCAAGTCATATGCATGAGAACACAACTCAAAGACTATGGTTACGTATTTGACATAATCCCGATGTACTGCGACAATCGGAGTGCCATTGTGATTGTGTCCGAACCGTCAAGTCTAAACAGACTTAAAACTGCTCAGACACAAATACAATGAAGATCAGAGAATACAGGGGATTCCCGGGTCGTTATGTCCCACGGAGACTCAATGGTGTGTTAAACACTGATTCAGACGGTAGAATGATCACTAATGATAGCGATCAGAAAAGATTTGGATATGAATATTACACTACTGAAAAAGTTAATAAATAAAAGCGACTTAAATGCAAATTAAGAAAATTAAAAAGATAAAAAATATTAAATAAACGCTATCACTATATTTAAAGTGATGAACGTTTAAAACCTAAAACTTACGTTTAAATAAAAATAACGTAAACGTACAAAATAAAAAGGTGAAACTTATGCAATATAAATCCTAAAAATATGAAAAATACATTTTTACAATCCTAATAATATAAGAAAATTTATAGAAAAGGAAAATTATTTTTAAAACTATTTATGTAATTATTATTAATTAAAAACTATTTTAAACTATTTAATAATACTCTAAAATGAAAGAAAATATGAAATAAGACTAGAAAAATAAAATTAAGATTTAGAAAAATCTAAAATATGATAAAACTAATTTAAAAACTGAAAATATATTTTTTAGACTTTTTATGTATTTATTATTAATTTAAAATTATTTAAAACTAATTTAAATTAAGAAAAATGACAAATGAACAGTAAAAATAATGAAACTTTACAGAAAAATCTAAAATATTATTCTTAATCTAGGAAAAGTTAAAAATTATTTTTATAAAGCTTTTCTGATTTATTTATAATAAAAGCTAATTAAAAAGACTTAAAAACTATTTAAAATAAATAAAAATAGAAAACAGTGGCAGAAAAATATGAAAAATTCAGGGAAACACTAAAATAATATTCTAAATCTATAAAAAATATAAAAACATATGCTTATGTGGATGAAAATGAAACTGAAGTGTGAAGCAGTCCTAAATAAGCTACTACAATAAGCTATAAGCTACAGGAATGATCCAAATGATTAGCAGAGCTAAAGTACAATAAAATAAGCCTAATGCAACTAATTAATACTACTCTAGACCACTAATGATGCATTAACTAAGAATGAGCTTATGAAATTAAAATCCAAAACAGTGATTAGGTGACTACCTTTAAGCACTTGCACAAGCTAAGAAAATAAGCTAAAGGGAAAAACAGATGCTTGGACCTAAAGTAGACCTGGTAGGGTACACAAGAACCAAAACTCAGCTCCTAATGAGCTCACATGAGCTTTTGACAAGCTTATAAAAAACTCTACAAACCTGTGCACAGGACAGATTCTCAGACAAGGGGTCCAAAATAAGCCATCAAATAAGCACTCTATAAGCTGATTACAACTGATCTGGTATTTTTATAATTTTCCTGAGCAACTAAACTTTAATTACCCAAAAGTTCTTAAGCTAAAATCCAATATTAAGCACACACTAAAATCCTAAGTTTTATTCAAAAAACGGGTAGTAGAAACTCTTGACTTTTTAAATTATGAACTAAGTTGACTATTTTGAACTTTGAATCAATTAAATGGACTGATTATGTGGAAAGAAGCTAAGATAAGCTGATTTTAAGCTAAATCACTAACTTATGCAACAATATGAAGGTTTATGACTTGAAGATCTTTGACAATTAACTGTCAAGGACTTGGACTTGGTGTTTTGACTTTTATGCAAATGAGGACTGAGTTTCTTGGTAAAACTGAGTTATCTAGAGCTAATATAACATGAATAAACAATGAACAATGGCACAAATGCACTCTAACAAGTTCAACTTATCAAATCCAAACACACCTTTTTAGAAGCAGTTATGAGTTTTTTTTTTACACTAAAACAAGTTTCCAAACTAAGCAAGCTATTAATTTACTTATATTAGCTATAGTAAAGCATATTTGAACTGAAATTATCAGGCTTAGAACATAAAATACTAAAATGCAAGTTTTTGAGAAATTCCTTACAAAATGAGTCCAAGTACAAATCTGAGAACCACAGTATGAGATTACAACCTATTGCTTCCCAAGAAGCTCTAGACCAAATAGCAATCCAAAACCACCTCTGCTTCAGCTTTTGATCATCATTCCCATTGACTTTTTATTTTTGACTAATTTTTCTTGATTTTTGAGAATTTTCTGTTTTTGAAACTAAACTGAGTTTGTAAGTTTCTACTAACTTGAATAAGCTTTTTAAGAGCTTATGTGAGCTTATGAGTACAAAATAGCAACCACAAACATTATTCGACCTTATTGAGAATTTTAAGTAAAAATTTCATAAACTTGGAATCAAACAGGAAACTGAAATTGAAAACTGAAAATGGTTTTTAACACAATGAAATATGATTACAAGATACTTGAAAGATTAAATTTACACTGGGAAACTTTGAAAATTTTAAAACGACATACAAGAAATAAAAATTACACTACTTTTAAATTAACTACTACTCTCCAAGCTTCTCTTTCCTCCTTTATTTATACCAAAAAGCTTCCACTAGCCCTCTGAGTGAATCCCACTTGCAATTTTGACCTTTGGATGTCTTGAGATAATTTAAGCCGTTTGATTGGTTTTGGCGCCAAATGGTGAATAAGCCAGTTGTAGGGACTGAGTGATTGGGGTGAGGGATCATTAATTGTTTCTTGTATTGTTGTTGAGGTGGGGGGGGGACAATGGTAGTGATATGTTGAGGTGGAGGTGAGGTGTTGTGAGTGAATCAGGGGAAGCAGGTGAAGAGAAGAAGAAAAAAGGCGGGTAAGCGTGTGTTTATTTGACCGGGGTGGATATTGGACCGGGTTGGGTTAGTAACGGGTTAAAGGGGGTGTTGGGCTTAGTTTATTTTGGGCCAAAGGATAATACAAGGGTCCATTTGGTATAAGTAATAATCACAAGGACCATAAGTGTAAATTCTGCATGACCAAGGACCAATTCTGCCATATTGCAAAGTTGTTTCAAAGGACCACAAGTGACAAGTTTTAATATTATAAGGACCAAACTTGCAATTTTCAAATTTCAAGGACCATTTATGACATTTTTCAAACTTGAGGGACCAAAGTTGTAATTTTCTCAAAACTTTTTACATTTTTCACCAAAGGACTAAATTTGACAACTTTTGATTTTAAAAGGACCTTTGGTGACTTTTCTTTTGAAATTTTGACTCAGGGACTATTTTTGACAATTTTAGAAACTTGGGGGACTAAAACTGCAATCTTTGCAAATTTGATACGTTTTTCATCTGATTTTGATATTTTTGCATTTAAAACACATAAAACACTTGTTTGTGATATTTTGATCATTTTGATGTGTTTCTGATTGTTTTCAGATGATTTTGCAGTTTATATTGTACAAAAATGATGAGTATTTAGACACTCATCACATTGCAATCTTGTGCAACTCAGTTCAGCATTCGAAATCAAAGCACATCAATCTTCGCTATCATTTCATCAAGGACCACGTGGAACAGGGTACTGTTGAATTATACTTCGTGGGTACAGAATACCGATTGGCAGATCTTCTCACCAAAGCCTTGCCTCCTGCTAGGTTTAATGAGTTGGTCCACCAAATTGGTATGCGGTGTTTGACTCAAGAGGAATTGGATGACCTCCTAAAATAGTCTTAAAAACCTGTCAAACACCAAAATCTCTTTTGTAAATAATTTTTCAAAAACAAAATACAAAAATATAAAACCTGATAAAACAACAAAAATATTCTTCCAATCTAATTTTCTTTAAACATGGAAAGTACATTTCTTCCATCAACACTTTAATCTTTCAAAATTCAGTATTTTTCCGATCAAGTGTTGAGGGGGAGAAACGTATCACTTAACTGTTTCAAAACATCTGTGTACTTACATGTTATTATATCCCGGTTGTTTCTTTTATCAATGGTGGTAAATCTTTTCTAGTTCAATGACACTCCTCGGACTTATATTTATAACCTTTCATTATTTACCTAAGTCGAGGGGGAGTGTCGTCAAGTTTCTTCCTTAAAATCTTTGTTTGGTAACCAAAATGGAAGTTAAAAGGCTTTGTTTGAAAAGAAAAAAGGTGGAGGGACCAAAACTGACAAAATGTTAAAGTTATTTTAATAAAACACCGCCCACCTAACTTCTTCATTTCACATTTAATACTCTCAACAAAAAAAAAGATCCTACGCCTAAGAATCAATTGACAAATCCGTGCTTTTGATCATCATTTTGTAAGTGATTTCGTGTTTACAACATGTTTTTAAGCAATGGTTTTGAATTTTTCAAAAATCCAACGGTTAAAACGTTGTACAATCTTGTTTTGGTGGTCTACGCGTATGTGTATGATCACATGATCAAGATTGTGTGTTTATGGTTAAAAGGATAGTGTCAAAACGTTTCTAATACTTCAATGATATCGTTTTAATCATCAAAACTCGCCCAGAATCACGAATTGAATGATTTATGAAATTAGGGTTTATGAGTGGTTTTGGGTATTTTCAAATGTGAAGGTTCTTGGTCAAAAAGATTATTGTGTGATACTCATATCATGTTAAATTAAAGGTTTCCAGGCTCTATAACCACCCAGAAACTCTCATTGATTAAAAATTGGATGTTAGGGTTTAAAGTTCTTGAGTTTGGGTATTTTTGATTCACCACGATTTAGATGTTATAACTCCGTTATTAGACTCTCATAACATCAATGACCTACCAGAATTGAATTGGTGCTAATCCTATGGTTAAAACTCTTATGCGTAATTCATAACCCTTAGGGTTTTGACCTACGCGTAAGTGTTTCTACGCATAAATGTTTAACAAGCTTTCATGCCATGATTTGATTTTAGAATGAATATAAGTGTTAAGATTGATGATATGATGGTTTTGTTCCAGGCTTGCTACGCATAAAATTCAGAATCAAGGTTGATTGTTACTCTACGCATAAGGATTACCTTACGCGTAGGCAGTTATGCGTAAGAGAAATCCTACGCGTAACTACTACGCATAAGGTTCTACAATGGGACTACGCGTATACTGTGAAGGATATGCGTAAACAGTGACTCTACACATAAGGTCTACTCTTACGAGTAAGCCTTACGTGTAAGGTCTTTATACGCCTACGCGTAAGCCCTACGCATAAGGTTCCCTTTTCCTACGCGTAACATTTCTTACGCGTAAGTAAGGATCCTACGCATAAGCCTACGTCTACGCATATACTTCTTCTGTTTACGCGTAACTTTGCCAAATGTACTCCTAAGCCTTTATTGACCTTCGTTATAAATTGTTACGTGTACAAACTTGTTAATAAACAAATCATATCGTTACAAATCCAACAATGTCACTAATAAACTTAAATGTTTGATATGTTGTGAACTATAAGTGATAACATAAACTTTAAAACTTAAAGTTAACTAACTCACGAAATATTTCACGACGTCATTGGACTATTGGACAAACAAGTGACTTAGGACTCGTAACAATCATTGACACTGTACATTCAATAACTAGACAATAAAACCTTCTATTGACTAACATTATGTCTTTCGATATGTTGGTTCTTTTGGCTAATGTTATTTCAGATCACGACATGGCTGCTCAAATGAATGTGGATGCACCAGAAGTTCTCACAATTGCTGACATCTTCCCCAATGGCTATCCTAGAAAGATTGGAAAGAACAACCTTAGGGTTGACTTTGAAACCCTCACATGCTCAGAATATTCTTGTCTCATTGCTGTGGATATTCTAAGGAATCATCCCTACCAGAACATGCTCTCACACTCTGCTACTGTACCAGAAATCTACATTCAGCAATTCTGGAATTCTATGGAGAGGATCACAGGTCAAAGTGCAGTGACAGTGACACTTAATCACAAACAAGTCACCATCACTCATGCAGACTTACGGGCTGTTCTTCTCATTCCTGAAATCGAGCCAACTGACTTCTTTGCCACACCTACTGAGGAGACAGTTCTACAATTCTTGGTTGATATTGGCTATGATGAAGCTTCAGGGATTGTTACTAAGCATTCTCACGTGGAGCTTAAGAACATTCCTCAACCATGGAGAACCCTCTACATCATCATTACCAAGTCTGTTTCTGGTCGTGACAGTGGTTATGAGCATCCAAAGCTCATGGAACTGCAAATCTTCTGGTCTTTAATCAATAAGAAGGAAATCGAAATCGAAGCACTGATATGGGAGGACATGATGCTATTTCACAAGAAGCTTGGCTCAAAGATTCCCTATGTCAGATACACAAAGCTTTTGTTCCAGAGAGCACTTGGGCTTAATCCTGATATCTCCATGAGGCTCAATGACCTTGACAATCACGACTTGTTGTCCGAACCTATCCTTTCTATCAGAATCAAGGAATCAACAACTAAGAAGCAGGGTGCCGTGCTGCCTGATCACCTTCTATCTAAAGAACTCAAGAAGCTTGAAACGTACAAAAGGTATCTAGTTGCAGTAAAAGAAGGCAAAGTTGGTCATCTCGATGACAAGTCTTCTGGAACACCTATAAGGAGAACCAGAAGAGGCAGTGTAGGAAGTGCTGCAAGTACTGAAAGTCATAGGAAGTTTCCCAAGAGGAATCCTCCTCGTAAAAGGATTGTTCCCGTAAAACAAGCTGAACCTATTCCCACACCTGAACCGCAAAGAAAGCTTGTGGACGAAAGCTATGAAGGTACTTGATGTGTGCTAAAACACACATCATTTTATATCTAAAAATATGCTAAATCTGACTAATAACCATTAAATATGTCAAATTATATTGCAAATATGTTGGATATGTGTTATTATGTCTTGCAGGTACAAGGGTTTGAAAACAAAGCAAAAACGGTGATTTTCGGATGAGGTTCGACGACATTTTCATATTTTTCGAGGTTCAAACGAAGTCATAAAAATTATCCGAGCACACCATTGGAAAGATCACGAAAAATCAAGTCAAGTGGCTATTTTATTGGAGCATCAAGAAAAATTGAAAGATTAACGAAGCCCGGTCGAAGATTGCTATTGATTATAATGTTCTTAAAAAAGGGATCAGCAGAAATAAAGATTAAAAGGAAATGAAAAGTAATTCATGACATCAAAGCTAGTGTAGCAAACTTGGTCTTGGCCTTTATGCATAAGTCGCTGGGTTGAGGGAGGTCGCGTGCTCGAGTCCCACTGACTCCCTCCTTTTCTTTTTTATCATGTGCTGCCACAAATAGTTCTATCTCTTCGAGAAGCACAGCAAACCAGCTGCTACAATCGAAGCCCAAGCCCAGCAGAGATAAGTTACCAAGCATGATCTGGCCCAGCATTTAATCAAATTACATTTGATGATTGAAATTTCAGTTATATCTGCTCAAGCCACGTGGTCCATTGAATGAGATATTCATTTGATAGAATTTGCAATTGAACTATTGAAGCCAGCGACCGTGAACCTCACGCACTCAAATTAATTCATTAGAGGAGCGTGTATCTCCCTTGTCTGCTCCATCAACCCACTCGCATCACATGCAAACATTTTGCTTCAACCCAATTGCTTGATGCCACGTGTCCACAAGCTAGAGGATCCGAGGATGGAAGGATCGAGATATTAATATGTGCTATAAATGGAGGAGAATTCATCAGATCCGAGGCATTATCATTCACACATTAATTTTACACACACTTCTTTATTTAGTTTTGTAGTAGTTTTAATAGCTTATTTCTTTAGCTTATTGCTTAAGCTTTTAGCTTATTTTTAAGAACTTATTGTATCAAATATTTTTTGCTTATTAATGATAATGATGTTTATGGAGTTTACTTAAGTGCTTATTTCTTCATCTCTTTCTTTCTTTTCTTTTCTTTTTCTTATCTAAATAAGCCATAGTAGCTTATTAGCTTTTTGTGGTTTATTAGACTAGCTTTTTGGGTAAGCTTTTCATATAGCTTATTCAATAAGCACTTTTTATTTTTATTTTCTTTTCAAAAACTCTTTTATTTACTTAGATTTATTTTCTTTTACAACTTCTTTTATAAAAAAAAAAATCAAAAAAAAAAGTTTTAATCTTTTTAGCTTATCTTTAGCTTATTTAGTTAGATCTAGTCCTTAAATATACCCAACTCACGTTTAATCTTCGGATTTGAACCACTTAGTGTTGGGTGGATATTGGATCTAATCTTTAAGCTTTTTCTTTGCTTATTTTGTTTTAAGTTTAGTACTTTTTAGATCAATAAGCTTTTCCATAGCTTATTTGATCCATAATATTGCTTATTCTCTAACCTTTGATAAAGTTGTGATCTTGCTTGGTTTCTCATCATTTTCATCCTAAGGCGAGGAGCTTAAGGGTTTTATAAGCTTACTTATTAACTAAAGTTTAAAGCTTTTTAGTCTTAATAAGCTAAATTAGTTAATAAAGTCACAAACTTTATTAAATATTTGGTTTTATTAAAGCTTTTAAAGAAGTAAACTTTAGGGTTTGATAAGTTTATAAAATCGGGTGGTTTTATTCGTCTCGTATTGTAGATCGGGTTCTATTTTCCTTACTTTCTCTTATAGCTTGTAGAATAATGATGTTTGTTGAGCTTATTATTATTATCTTTGTTGGTTTAGTTATGACTATTAGTGAGTAGATTTTTATTATGCTTGTTAAGTGATTGGTGAATTGTGAAATTTAGTGTGGAATATTAGAGATTATTAATTGGTAGCCTTTGGTTTACTTGGTTTGATTTTTAGAAACTTTAACGGGCAAAAGCCGTTAAGGATTTTAACTATTTAACCAAGTAGATTTTATCTAGATAAAAAGTAGGATTTTCAATATAAACCAACGTTGTGAGAAAAATCTACTTTCTAAACGGATAATTAAAGGTTGTTAATTAATAATTTCCGGATTAATCGATGATTTGATTAGTTGGTTATTTTAACGGGCAAAAGCCGTTGGGATAATTAATTATTTAAAGTCTACTAATTTTTACCTCGAAAAATAATTGTTTTCAATATAAGCCAATGTTGTGAGGAAATAATTTGTTTCGACGGGTATTAATTACATAAGTGCATTTAAGGAAAAAACCCACACTTAATGAACTTTTCACCACACTTGACAAGCATAGCTTTTTATCATATATCGTTAGTCGTTATCTATTATTTGCTATTAGTTTAATTTTATCTCTCTTAAAATAGTTGCTTTATTAATTATTATAAAAAGTTTTAAAAATTAGCCTACAAAACCAAACAAAAAAAAACCAAATCGATAATCAAGCATCGTTTAAAACGAACAAACAAAAACATAAAATTCAATTCATCTCTCGCCTAGGAATACGACATCTGGAAGGTTGATTGTTACTTGTCCTCAAGTGATTGTTTAATCTTAATCGGGATAACAAATTTTAAAACCGCTTCATCTATAACGAATCAGTACTGAATCAGAAGAAGAGATTACTTACTCTGAAACTGCAAAGGATGACACTCCATTAGTACCGAAACCTCCTAGTCCTCCAGCTGACCTAGGAAAAGGAAAGACTCCTGTACTTGTGCCATATGAAGAAAGCTCAGAAAGTGATGAAGAGCAACTGGATAAATCCTACAGGAAGAAGTTTAAATTAGTTAGACATCTTCAAAAAGCTAAAGAATTTGAACAAGAACAAATGGGTGGCCCCGGAGGATCAAGTGGTGCTGTCCACTCTTCACCAGGTCCTGATGCGGTTAATCGACCCGATAAGGGATCTGGTTCCACCACTCTTGTGCAACAACAAAAGCTTGTGGAGGATACTATCGAATATGAGTTTGAGAAACCTGAAACTGAGAAGTCTGAAAAAGATAAAGATGCTGATTATGACAAGCTGCTTCTGGAAAGTCCTACACGTACACATAAGGAAACTTCTGAACCGCCCAAGGACCCCGAGTCTCCTCATGTCTCTTCCTCATCAGACTCATCATCTCACTCTTCCTGTTAGTTATTGGATTTCACTTACATATCATAACATTAACACAATGAGCATATAGATGATTTTAGAGAGAGAGAAAGTGGGATATTCTAGTAAGAGAAACTTGTAAAATATTAGATTATCAAAAAACATCCAACCCTCTACCTTGCAAGGTAGAGGGTATTTATAGGATACAAAGTAAACGACCTCCTATCGGCCTGTGGATCAGGGATACAGTGGGTAAAGACCCGACCTTCCTCCACGGTGTTGCACTAAACTATTTTACGCTACTGACTAACTAATTAACTACATAAAAACGTAAATAACGACAAGTCTACGAGCTAACTTATGCTAGATAATAGTTGGGGTGACCGACTCTTCAATACTGGAATTTTCTAATTCCTAACAATCTCCCCCTAAGGGAGGTCACCACATGTTTTACATTTCAAATCCTAGCATTCTATTCTTGACTTTGTTCTTGAGCTCGTAGACATTAATACTTCAACTTCGCAATCTTAGTGCATAAGTAGTGCAACTTCAAAGTCTGCAAGGATTTGTACTTTTAAAGTGGAGGTCATTAATGATCCATGAGATAATAATTATGAGCCAACTTTTGAGATCATCAGCTAGCAAAAATCTCTGAGACATCCTTTGTGGTGTTGGTATTATGTGATGTTGTGACTTTAGGACCGACATGCTCACATTCTGGATCATGATGTTTTCTTATCAGAGTAGCGGAAGCTTTTGTTGATTCATGATCTTGGCAACAGCGTAGCAGAAGCATGGAGTGAAAATATCAGAGTCATTGATGCACTAATCATGATTTCTTTTGAGATGAATGTGTTAAGTGAGCATGCGGCTATGGATTGACCGCTTCATTCTGATCAGCTGCAAACGTCGGGTGTACCTGCATACAACAGTTAGCAATAATTCGCACAAAAGTGTCTTTGATCACTTTCGTTGAATTGAGGTACACGGCCCACGGTTCCCCGTTGATCAGTACATGTACTGCCTGTGATCTGGTATAATTCCGAAGAATTTCCTTGACAGGGTTTCGCAGCTGCTCTAGCTGTTCTCAAACCGGAACATCTCAAAGAAGACAACACGGAGTGAGTGAACCAGCGAATTTTAAGTCCACTGATTGATGAAAAGAGATTTGAAATACAATCGTGTATTGCTCAATAGAAATTGTTTTTGCAATACAACGAAGGTTTTATTGAAAATCAATTATCAATCATAAAAACACCTTTTGGTTTGAAAAATGAGTACACGGTCGATGTGCTAAAGAAAAGAGTTGTTAAGCACAAAGACCGGTTTTTCAAAGGTATCCGTCAATCCATAACCTGAACCAGGATTGATTCAAGAGATTGAATCGCCCCATTGTTTCTGTTAAGTTGTCACATGGTTGATCCATATAATAGATCTCACATGCCACCTACCAGGAGCTTGTTTGATGTTGGCTCCAGAAGGCTTTCCATCTTCAATGTGAATATGTATACAGATCACTCAGATGTTCTGGCAATACCACAAGGATAATGCGTAGGACTCAAGATATAATCTCTCTTTCCACATTGTGTGAAACAGAGAGTCTTCATTGAAAGTGTCCTAATGAGATTTATTGATGATCTCGTGGCTCTAGACTCAATTTGTGCATATTTGGATCCTGTGCCAGAGACTAGGGAGAGGGTCTCCTTCTTCAATATCAACAATCTCTAAGAGAAAGTCGATAGATAATGTCGGTTCCCCGTAAGGATGAAACAAGTCCTTTTAAGAGGAACTTGAGTGGTTTGGAAGGTTGAAGTGCAGTGCGTCACTGGGTCCATGACGTCTTGTCTTCAATACCGATGTTACCATCAGTAGCATATGAATTGAACCCGGTTTCTGCCCTAAGGTTGAATACATGGAGGGCTATTTGTTTTCACCCTTTTTTTTTCATTCAATTCTTTTTAATTCTTCAACCCCTTCAGTGCTTACCGAGACTTCATAGCAAGAACCTTGTTGGGTTTGTTCTAGTACTTGCTCTGACTCAGTCCGCACTCTTCCCATATCTCATTTTTCTCCTTTTATCATCATACCTAAGGACTTCTACACTAACTAGTGGATTGTCCCTGGGTAGATCCCTCCGGTTCTGGCGGATCATGGGAACCAATACCTAACCTTATCATCCTTATATCACCGTACTTAAAGTAAAGTTGGTCGGTCAATTTGGTATTGTTCATCTGCCATTGGAAACCAATTGAAAACCATTTGAAAGTCAATCCAGATACTTGTGATACATTATCAAAACATTTTGTACCTGAATTGTTTTTGATATTTTTAGAACAAGTGCTCCCCCTCAACATGTGCATCAAATGTTTGAAATCGTTTTGCACACGGAGGCAAGAGGAAGAATTTACTTCTTTGATTACCATTTTCTAAAAGATATCAACATCATTTCCCTGATCAAATCAAGAAGATAAAGCATTTCCGGGAAGGATGAGGTTTTCATGATTTTGCTCCCCCTTTATATGTGCCTCGAGGTTTGAAAAGAATTTTGCATATACTAGAGGGAACCCTTTAAGAAGTGCATACATGATCACCAAAGGATTTGAAGCCGTACAATCAGGGTACCTTAGAAAGATTGAAAGTTGTGTACCCTAATGACATGAATTTGCGAAGAGAATTCTCCCCCTTAATATATGCTTCGAGATTCGAAAATTGTTTAGCACATATTAGAGAGAAGTATGCACAAAAAATTGGTCATCTTATCTTTTAACATCTTTCATATTTATATCACATTTTCTCCCCCGATCAAAAATCTTAAATCCTTTGAGATTTTGGATCTCAAGTGATTTAAATGTGTATGAGGTAAAATATTTGTAGGAGAAAAATGTGTCCGGTTTTATATGATCAGAAATGGACAACACAGATGTTTCCCTTTTTTGTTTTACAAGGGGAAACCACAGTATAGATCCTAGCACTATTACATGTATTACAGTTGTTCATATTTAGTACACCACATATTACACATATTTAAAAACACAACATAAACAGCTTCCCGAAGATGTCTTCATTCAGTCCTCTAAAGAAGTTTGTAGTGACCATCCCGAAGCCTTCCACCAACAAAACTTTCAAGGCTGCGGAAGATCCTTCGTGTCTTGAGTCTTCGTCTGATTGCAGCAATGAAGTGTTCACACCTCTTCAAGTCATCATCAGTCCAAAAAGTAGTCTTAACCCAAGATTTCATATCAATTTTGACTTCTTTCATTCTGGTGTCAAGTTCTTCTTCGACCAATTTGAGAGTACCATCACTAAACTTGTAGAGCTCACATAGACGCATAAGCATACGAGATCCATATCTGTCGGTGAAGATGACGGCTCTAGGGGTGTCAAGGACTTTGTATTCGTGATGAAATTCATGCCCAGTTGCATTCCATTGTGGACTTGTAAGGTTGATCCTGGTTTGGTAGCTTTCAATGCCAAGCTGAAAGTCCTCAACTCATTTTCGAATGACTAAGCCTTTGATCCAAAGAGTGACAGCTGCAGAGAGGGCCTTTTTCTCACGGACAGGTAAATGCTCAAGGTGTCCTTGAAGATTCAAGAGATAGAGATCTTCGAAATCATTTGGCAGAAGATGTTTGAAGTCGTTCTCTTCAATAGTATACAGTTTGAAGTCTGCTCTTTTCAGGACTATCTTCTTCAAATACTCATATCCATAGATAGGGAAGATCTCTACTCGAACAACACTTAAGATTTGCAGCTTTGATCTGACATTATTGCGTCTTTTATCAGCACCATGTCTTTCGATGTAGAACTTCTTCTTTTTGAACCACCAGTGAGAAATACCATAAGAAGCGGCAATATCATATTTTTGTTCTTCAGCAGCCCAGAATTGATCAGGAACCATCTGTTCAAGCCCCTGATCAGAGTAGGTTGCAGATTTCATCTTTGATATTGATAGAGCAGGTCTTCTTTCAGCAGAGCGAGCACACAGATAGTCCAAGTCGTGATTGAAGAAGAATTCAGCCTGAATGGTCATCTGACCATGTTCATCACCAAGAGGAAGAGATTTGTTGACATTGAAGCGACTGATTTGCTCACTGACTTGGTCATTCAGCATCTTATGGCATTCTTCCATCTGATATTGAAGATGATTTGCATCTGAATGGAAGACTTTGACAATTTCGTAAGCTTGTCCTTCAAGATCACTTGGAGTTATGGATGAGATACTCTTCTGTTCATAAAACCATCTAATAAAACTTCCCATATCACCAGTGTAGTGCAGAAGAGAGTCTTCAGCTGGAACTTCATAATTATTGGTGATAACTGATGCCCAATTGTTGTCAGGAATCATAGAGTCAGACTCTGGGATGGTCCATGTGGGTTCTGGAGAAGGAGGTCTATCTTCCATAATGCAGCTTTGAATTGTGTCTCTTGAAGGTGCTACTCTGGATGTGCTAGTGCGATTCCCAGCCATGTAAGTATCAAACCAATCTTCTGATGGCTTAGGAATATGCTTTGTAGATGCATCATCTTCATCTGGTTCTGAGTCAGCCATGACATGCGACTCTTCGTGAACCATTTGATCATCAGGAATTGAGGTGGATGTGGATGTGAACCTTGAATCAACCGTCGTCCAGGCAGCAGATTTCTTCTTAGTACTCTGTTCTTTTGTAGGACCAGATTGATTGGAAGGTTTTGGCGGTGATGATGGTGGTTGTGGTGGAGGTGTGTTGGTTTTTGTAGAAGGATCACCAGCTCCAGAAGTTCCAGCGCCCCCCGTTGGTGGAGGGGGTGGAGGAGGATCTTTACGGTCCTTCATCAATGATCCCATCACAATTGTTCTCCTTTTCTTTTTAGCTTCTTTTTCCCCGACGTCAATCATAAACTGCTCATAATTGTCGAACTTAATGGATTCTTCAAGTGCCTCATAGAGTTTCTTGTGAACCTCATGCTTGTCCTCTTCAGCATCATACATCTTTTCAAACAGAGCTGCTCTCATATCGGTGATAGGTAGGTCCTTGAATCGTCTAAGAAGTGGAGCCTCCATAGCCCATTCCACAGCATCCTTGACTTCTCCTTCAATAGCGGCAGTAACCCCTTCATTGAAGTTGAGGTGCTCCAATCTATAGACACGATCCACAAGAGAATCAACAGATTTAGGAAGTTTCCTTTCCAGAGCTTCTATCCTTTTTACAGCTTTGTCCAGTAGTTGATCAGAGGTAAGGATCTGTGGTGGTGAAGCTGGTGGAGCATCCACATCAGCAACTGTAATGACAGGTTCAGGGGTTGGTGATGATTTCGGGGGTGTTTGTACAGTTGATTGAGTTGGTATGGGAGGTGGAAGTGCAGTTGTGAGTGAGGATGCTGACATCAGAGGAATTGTTGATGTATCCTGCTGAATGTTGACTGTAACCATGGATTGTGCAGTATCTAAGGGTTTGTCATTTAAGTATTGATCTTCGAAAGTGAAATCAGTATCGAAGTCCTTGAGTGAAGATAGAGAGTTGGTAGACAGATTTGGTTCATCCATCTGCAAGGTCTCATCAGATCTTGTCTCAAGATTCTCCTGCGAGCCTTTCCGCAACAGAGCGTCAACATTCTGGCCAGAATGAGTCTCACTAGGTGTAAGGATTTCTTTAGAAGTTTCAGACACTTTGTCCACTCCAGATTGTTCTTTAGCAGGAGATAATTCTGTTCTTCTCTTCAGCTCGTATTGATTGGTGGTGCTTGATGGAGATGATGAGATCGTTAAAAGCATGTGAGCAGCTTGTTCAGTTTCAACACTAGCAACCCCTTTTCCTTTGTCTTGTGTTATTGGGGTTGTTTGTCGAGGCAGATGATCAGGTTCTCTTAGCACAATTCCACCTACTGGAGCTTTCACATTCATACTTTCTAGGCTTCGCTGAATTCCAAGTTGTAGATCTGCATCATCTTCATCAGTTAACCTTGTAATATTCCTTGATACCTCGGTATTTTCATCACTTTCCTTTTCCACTTTCTTCCTTTTTACTTTCAGCTTTTTGGATGCGGTTTCAGAATGTTGTGACCTTTCAAGTCTCTTTTAGGAAGAGAGGCATAGGATGCTTGTGAGGCTGACGTGGACTTGGGAACATTGGGTTGTGGTGGAGACGGTGTGACATCAGCAGAGGAATTGGTAGCTCTTTTCTTGTATTGTTTGAAGTAGTCCTTCTTCTTGATATCTTCTGTGAGAAGACAATCAGGAATTGACAATCCAAATATTTCTTTATCCATACCTCTAGGAACATATTTCAGGTTTCCTAAAACATATTCATCTTCAGCTTTATGCAGAGTTGATTCACTCCTAGGATTGAAGTTGTGAGTTTTTTGCAAATACTGGATAACAAGCTTAGAAAATCTGATGCTGGGAATCACAAGCTTTTCTGTTTCTTTCGGCCTTGAGCTTTGTTCTGGAAATTGGTTCTATCAGATATGAATGTGTGCATTGATAAAGAAAATTCTTCCCAAATACGATCTGAGACATTCACATCAACCCTATTAACAATTCCCCATAGGATTTGCAGGATATGAATTCTCACTTTATCGAATCATGATGTTTTTCCAGATAAGCACAAGTTAAGAATAGTTGTAATAGCTCTCCAGGGTTGATACATGTGTCCAGTGATGATGTCGGATGCTCTTGAAATACTGTTCTGATAACCCAACCCAATTAGAAAGACAATCCGATCGTCAGCACCAGGTGGAGATTCAGAACGAAGGTTAGGGTTACATGGGGTGATTCCAAGAGCCTTGCTCAGAATAGCAGAGTCAATCGTGAATTCCCTGTCATCCAGTTTGCAAGAGTATTGAGCAGTGATTTTGTCCCATTGAACGGTGTTCCAGAATTGTTGAATGTAAATGGTGGGAATAGAGCATTGCTTGGTAATAGCACCGAAGAAGTTTGTGTTCTTGAGGATGTCAATAGAGACTTTGAGTATCGGATTTTGTTGAAGCTTTTGTAGATCCACATAACAGTTACTTTTTCCAATATCAGCCCATTGACTCCTGGGAAGGATTTCTTCGTCTGAGAGAACTTTGGATGATGCCGAAGGGGTAATGCTCTTTTCTGGGTTTGAACTTGCCATTGATGGTCTGAGTAAACATACAATCAACAGTAATGATTGGGAACAGGTTAGATGATAAATGATAAGTGAGACAACATTGAGAGCACCCTTATGACATGGACACATAGAAGCAGTAACTCAAAAGGAGTCCCCAACACACATACAGAGAAAGATTGAGTGGCATAAGTGAGATATTTCAATGAAGTAGAATCATACAGATAAATTTACACACGACGAGCTGATAAGGGATTAAAAGGAAAAAAGAGTGCATTGCAAAGGGATCATGTTCATGAGCCAAGATACAAATGTAGAAGTGATATAACAAATATGCATGAGGCAAAAAGTAACATTTGGTTGTCGTGAGAGAAACCAAGTACCTTTTGCCTAAACAGAGATGTCATAGCAGATTACATAGAGTATGTTGACTCAACAAGTTGAATCAGGAGATCCTAAGTATTCTGAGAATGAGATCAGCTTTAGCAATAAACCTTTGATCATTTTAATAACCCTCGACCCTAAGACTAATTCGCAATATGAAAGTGAACAGTGTTGCTAACTTGTAAAGACAAGTCGCCATCACTAGTACCACAGACAAGTCGCTAATAGTTTAGCTCTCTAAGTCGCTATGCTAATTCGCTAACTTGTAAATACAAGTCGCCATGAACAGTAACAAAACCAAGTCGCTACAAATCTGTTAACTAAGTCGCTAAGGTTACTAATTCGCTAACTTGTGAAGACAAGTCGCCATGAACAGTAACACAACCAAGTCGCTACAAATTTGTTAACTAAGTCGCTAATGTTACTAATTCGCTAACTTGTAAAGACAAGTCGCTGACAACTAACTCGCTACCCAAGTCGCTAGAATAAGATAAACTAATTCGCTACAGAAACATAGTCGCTAAGATGAGCGCTAACACGCTATGAAGAACATTCAAGCTAAGTCGCTACCAAGAACATGTTAAGTCGCCATCAAGAACACTCATAACAAAAACCCAACAACCCAATCCACTAACCATTCATCACTAGATCTCGAATACAAATTATCAAGCAATCAAGATAATATATTCCAAACAATTTGTACACATTCAATCATCATAATAGCAACAAAAAAACACGATTTCATGACAAATCGAACCTAGGTGGGAGACAAACAGTCACAAATCACGAGCTCGAAAGGATCTGGATAAAAGGACAAGTTAGATACTAGACACAAACGCATAAGAGAGAACAAATACGGTGTGAATCGAAACTTACCACAGTTAAGTCGCTAGAAAGAGCAAATAATTTAAACGAGAAGACAAAATGAGAGAAAAGAAAAAAAAACTTATAAAAGAGAAATGTAGTAAGTCGCTAGGGGTTTAGGGGGGAACTATTGCAATTTGACACATTTGGTCCTTGTGGTTCTAAAATGAAGCGATATAAGTCGCTAGTGCAACACAGCTTTCAAATATATGACAAGTTTGGTCCCTATGGTTTTGATGAACGAGTGGTAAGTCGCTAACACGGATTATAGACTAAGTCTCTAGCATAGATTATCACAATGATCACCATGAATCAATTAAACATTTAGTCAAATAGGCATTTAATGCTAGGCACTTAATACATAGGTACACACTGATAATCACATGAGCAAGATACGACCACAACCTATAACTGAGAGAAACACCATAACCAGATATTACAAAAGCATAACCAGTTAGTCACACAAGCAAGACACAACCACAGCTTACAAATGAGCAAACATCATAACCAGCACAGAAGCCAATGGCAAATAAAACTAATACAAAATCTCCCCCTCAATCAATGTCATCAAAGACCATTGATTGATATTAACCAACCCCATTATAAAACAAGAATATATCATTTGTTCGAACTTCATCTATGATCCCGTGCCATTATTGAATGACATTTCTAGGACCGTAGATGTTATCGATAACAAGGAATGTATTCTTTATTAGATTGGGAAAAAATGATAAAATTGTAAATTTGAAAGAATGACATATATAAAGATTTAGAAGTTTGAGAAAAATGATAAAGTTTTTTTTTTTTT
>BPTQ01000003.1:47347896-47553616 GCA_019973895.1 Chrysanthemum seticuspe
CCAAACGACTACTCACATATAACACTCTCAACCAACTACAGCCCTTCTAGATCGACTCCACCACATTTCAACTGTGCCCAGACTATTCTAAGTTGACGGTCGACTTCTAGAAGATGTGCAAGGAACTACTGATACGCCGACTACTTCTAATCGTCACTGAACTACTTAAGTGCAACATGAAACCAACTTTTAACGGAGTACGCTGGGACATGAAACCGTTCCATGCACAGAAGTTACAGCAACTATCTGTTTAAGAGTTTCAGTCGGAGTCTCTTACGTATTAGAAAAAGTAGAACAGCAAACTGGTGCTATAAGAAATCCTTTCACATCAGGGTGTATCTACTTTCTCGTTGCACAAACTACCTTTGCTATAGGAATCATGACTTGTGACGTACAACTCTGAAGACTTGGACTGTCGAAGACATCATCTAAGAATTATATGTTCCTTTTGCTTTCCTTATCCCGTAGTTTAGATAATATCATCTTATGCCCCTTTTCTTATTCGAATCCCGATTATCGAGACGTGAGTTGGAAATTCCATTCAACCCTCGTTCGGAACGATCTCGGTGCTCAAACCTAACACGTTTGAGTTACCCATATACTACACAACTTCTTATAATTGATTTTTAATCAAATCAGATTCCATTCAGATATTTCTTCAACAAAGACTTGGAATTCCTTCTACAAGGTGGCGATGGATCAAGGAAATACGCTACATCTTTGACACTTCCATTTCCTGCAGCCATATACTCAAACTGCATAGCCATCGAGGAACGTGCCAATCACTTGTGTTCCGACAAAGTGGAAGCATATGGCCGCGATGCATTGTACGGGATTCATCATTGGCCGGAACGCCGAAGAATCTACTACAGAAGCTGTCAGGTTCAGAAGTCTCAACATGCAGTGTTCAGTACTAAGGATATCGTTTCCATCAAACACGTTGCTCTTTCATCTATGTGGGACTACACTTTCCTAAAGAATATCGTGGTCAAACGACAAGATGAAAAAGATTATGCATTCTCTGAGGCTGACTTTGAGAATTTGTCTATCAACGACATTGAAGACACGTACCTTGCCAAAGTACAGGGTCGCATGAGGCAATTTTCAACCAAAGTACAACGTGAATTCATCAAGTCACTGCTAATCTTCATCAGCCGCATAGTCATCAAGGAACGTGTAGAAGATCTTCAGCTGGCAGTTGAATCTTATCAGACCCGTGTCAACTTTACACCACCTCAGCTAGATCTTCCCGACATCAACCAACTCTCACAATATACACTCATCAGCAAACCTTTCGACGTCGTTTACCGTAGTGAACTACAAAAAAATTGCTTAATGGCGTGTAGTGAACTTCACAAGTTTGGGGATCACACTTTGAAGATGGTTAGGGACGGATTGGCCTATAGGTTGAAGGACATACGTCACAAGATTGGGTCTCCTAAGCGATGGAATTCTCAGGATCGAAGGGATGTGCGGAGGATCATCAGAATGATTGATGAAAGGTTGTTTCGAAGGGATCAGTTCAGAACGTTGGAAAGCTTTGTTGGTGGTCGACCCAGGATTAACATCACCGGCTATCAACGCCCTGTTCGCACTCCTGGCGACATCACTGCACTTCCTGGTACCCTTTGAATTGTTTCCTTCATTATTACATTTGGATGTATGATTATATATGTGAATGGCTTGTGCACACATAACAGTGTACAACCCGTAATTGTCAAGAAAGGACCCTGTGGTACGCTTCAGTGCCACAATCCTTATAAAAGGAGTGAAAGCTTCTTA
This sequence comes from Chrysanthemum seticuspe, assembly GCA_019973895.1. NCBI lineage: Eukaryota > Viridiplantae > Streptophyta > Magnoliopsida > Asterales > Asteraceae > Chrysanthemum > Chrysanthemum seticuspe. The sequence goes on from BPTQ01000003.1 coordinate 47,349,679, forward strand.
CTTTTGAGTAAAACCTATCAAACCTTTCATTTTTCAAGGTTTTGCTCAAAAGGACAAGTACTTCCCCATATGATTTTTCAAAACCTCAACCGTTTATATCACTAGTTGAGGGGGAGTATTTGAATTAAAACTTTGTTCACAAATTGTTCATAGTGGTCATCTTCCCGCAACACTCGAAATGGTCATATTTATTCTCAACTGTTCAAAAATACCATTTTATATGCCATTTTTGAGGGGGAGAAAATTACGTGATAAGAAATATGTTGTGTAAATCCAAATGAATCTTTGTGTAATAGACTTAACCAATTAATTGACGGTACTAAACTGTTAGTAACTCGAAAAGACTTGTCCGGGACGGGTAATAATTTCAAGCTAGTTCGCTAGTAATGTAAACGTGTCTTGCAAAGGACTTGTCCAAGTAGAAAGTACCATTCGAGAAACTCTTGGTAGACATGAACTCTGACGGGTATGAAAACCTTTCGAGGTTTGTCTACACCTTCAAGGTAGTTATTAGAGCTAGTTGTCACCTAAAAGCTGACAATGTAACTCTTTAACTATGCAACGTAACCGTGTCTCGCGAGGGATTGTCTATCTTGAGTTGATCAATTCAAAAGAGTGCGCTCTTCCCACACAGTGCATATTTCCGTCAAAACTCTAAATCACATGTGGAGGGGGAGTATTTATGCAAAAATCTTATCTCATCAGTGGCTCAAAATGTTTTTCATTCACAGACACTGTGAGAGATTTTTCAAGTAAATGGTTTTATGGCAACATAGGTTAGTCATGGAGTGATAAGGTGACTAAGGTTAGGAATAACCGTCCTATGATCCGCCAGAGCCGGAGGGATCTACCCAAGGACATCACAAATAGTTAGTACTTAGAAGTCCTTAGGTATGATTATAAAAAGGAGAAAATGAGAATCGGAGAAAGAAGGAGTTGAAGAATTAAAAAGAAATGCAAAGAAAAGGGTGAAAAGAAATAGCCCTCCAAATTATTCAACTTAGGGCAGACACCGGGTTCAATTCATATGCTACTGGTTGTCACTTAGTGACGCTGGTATTGAAGATTAAAAGACGTCATGGACCCAGTGACGCATGCACTAAACCTTCTTAGCCACTCAAGTTTATCTCAACAGAAGCTTGTTTCATTCTCACTAGGAACCCTACATAATCTATCGACTTTCTCTTAGAGATCATTGGTATTGAAGAAGGAGAACCTCTCCCTAGTCTCCGCTCAGGAAAACCAAAACGCACTATTGAGTCTAGAGCCACGAGATTCATCAAAAGATCTCTTAGGTACACTTGACATTTCATCACTTGACGTTCAACAATAAGAATTTCAGTGGTACATTACCGAGTCCTTCACAGATCTTAGCAATCTGTCGAGAACATTTATGAGAGGTTCACATCTGTGATCCTCAGTGATTGAATGGAAACTCCTGCCAGGGTCAACATCAAATAGCCCTGACATCAGGTCACTTCGGTAACTCCCCGTGGATTACGCTTAGTGTGTCTCAAACGGTCTACAGCCGTGAGGTGACGCTTCGGTGTACCTCAGCGACTTATCTGAACTGTAGATGTACTTCGGTACATCGCGTTATCTCACTTGTGGGACTCCAGTTCAGGAACGACCTTTGTAAGAATTAGAGATGTGCTTTCACACTATGCTGTTAACACTCTCGAAGTTCAAACTTGTAAGTGCCGGAATCCGCTTATTACTAACCATTTGAAATGTTTTCTTCTTATGGAAGCTCTGGAGCGGGATGATCGTGCTGATTCTTCTCATGCTCACGCCAACATCATCACTAATGGAAGTTCTATCCAAAAGCAACACAACCGTGAGAATAATTCTTCATCAAATCAAAGAATCTACAAAGTTAAAAGACTTAAAGAACTTCATCAGTACTGAATTCCAACGTCAAAGAGCGTGTGAGCATGTTGAAGAATGACGTGGAGACACTGTAGCAGCGAAGCAGACCTGTGACAGAATTGATGCAAACAACAACATACTATCTCATTCATCACAAAGAACAATGATCAAAGAACAAAGTTAAAGATGACGTCAAAGCATAACCGTTCAAAGAAGACAATTTCTCTACACTGGGGAGATTGTTCGAATCAAGACAATTCTTCTCACAAGAAAGAAGAATGTCAGAAGTCGTCAGAGCTACTATTACATCAACGCCTTCACCGTTCATCACCAACACTTGAGGGGGAGGTTGTTGGAATCACTCCTAAACTATAATTCAAGTGTTAGTCATTATTATGTAATAGGTAGCTTATTATGGCCTTTATGTTTGTTATTAGCCTTAAGCTTATGTAGAAGGCCCATGAGCTTAGGCCCAAGCCCATAGGAGAAAGGATGGATACTAGGAGTGTTGCCCTAGCTTTCCTCCTATAAATACCTTATGTAAACCCTCACTTGAGGGTTGGTTGTTCATGTTATTTTCTCTCATACACTCTACGCCTAAACCGTCTTTTATATCGTGTGTGTGTGTGTGTGAATCTTGTTCAATCGCCTTATCTCTTTCTATATTACTTGTGTTTGTAAAACTAGTGACCTAACACAAGTGATTTAATTAGGTTTAGAAAACATAGAAGAAAATGTGGCCTTGTTTAAATACTCATCTGGTTTTTGGATAAATCCTCCTCCTCAACATGTGCATTATGTATATTAAAATCGTTTGGCACATGGAGGTAGGAGTGCCTTTAAAGGACTAAAACCAATTCTATTTAAAACAGATTTGAGATTTAAATCACGATCTCTACCACGATCAGAAATATCAAACCATTTGAGATTTGTGATCCCAACTGATTTAACTCATTTAGAAAAATTTAGGGAAAGACGTGGCAAGATTCAATTTTGAAAGATGACAGATAAGGACCATTTTAAGACATTAAAGATTGTTAGTGTCAGGTATGATATTTTTTAAGAGATCTTTTAAGTAAAACAAAACAATTTCACAATCAAACAAGAACAAAAAAAAATTCATTTTGAAAGACCTTGATTCTAAAGAAAAAATCATACCATGACATAACATTAAATCTTTAAATCACCACTTATTTTGTACAATCCGGACTTTTATGAAGCAATATTGTTTGAAAATAATTTATTTTAAATCACTCTCCCCTCAATCGATGACCGAAGTAGTTGATTGAGTGACTTATGTTTGGATAAAAATGAAGTCCGGTGATTTTTAAAATTTAGTCCAATATATTTTCAAAACAATATTTTTCCATTTTCAAAAACAATATTTTACAAAGTTTTAGAAAAATGGTATCATCACGATTATCCTGCACAAAGATATGTTAGGTGGTTGAGAAGCTTCTGAGGGGGAGAATTTACCAAGAATTTACGCACATATTGAGGGGGAGAATTTACCAAGAATTTACGCACATATTGAGGGGGAGAATTTACCAAGAATTTACCAAGAAGTCCAATTAAGCTCTGTTTCTTCATTTGTCAACCCAAGATATCATTACCCTTTCCTTTCGGCATCCAATCATCTTCAATTGTGGGATCCGGATCGGGAACATTCTTTTATACCAATATACCTGCATACGTTAGTGAACACACATACAAATATATGGTGGTCGACATCACCCAAACAACAATCGACTAATAAAAGTCAATGCAACATATCAATCAGATCATATAGATGTATGGGAATAATGTGTTCATCAAACTCTAATCATCTAATCCTAGCAATCATATCCTAGGCACCTAGTCCTTCAACATAGGTTAACATCATTTTTAATTAAGCACGTAGGATAATTAAGAAAGTCCGTTAGATGATGTAAATTTGAAAACATTCTCCCCCTCAATCAATGACTCATTTTCTGAAAAGATTAAAAGCGCTGAAGTCATTGATTGAGTTTGCAAATTTTATAACAACTCTGAATCTGATTGATTTTTCAAGCAACTCATTTACCACCATTTAGTTAAAACAACAAATATTTTTCTGAAGAATTTTAGAAGGAAAAACATTTGTGTAGGAACAGCAGTCGTTTGACATACTTTCCTCATTTTGTTTTAGGATAAGTGCACGAAATATTTGAAAAATGTTTAAGCGTATCACTTTCCTTCTTTGAAAAATGGGTTGCTATCTGAAATAATAGCAAACCATAGTTTAAGCACGGGTTACAGTCTGAAATAACTGCAAGCCATTTTTGAAGCGCGGGTTACAGTCTGAAATAACTGTAAGCCATAGTTTAAGCACGGGTTACAGTCTGAAGTAACTGTAAGCCATAGTTTGTGACATGTTTTGAAAAGAATATTTACACCTCCTGCTCGAACTTCATCTATGGTCCCGTGCCATTATTAAATGACATTTCTAAGACCGTAGATGTTATCGATACCAGAAGACATGTCTAGAATAAAACAATATTTTTGGTATTTTTCAAATTTTCTAATTTTTATGGGTTTTTGATGGTTTTATATTTTTCTATTTTCTTTTTGTTGGTTTTCTATTTTTGTATTTGGTTTTGCTGGTTTTATATTTTTGTATTTTGTTTTTCTGAAAAAATATATACAGAGATAGAGATGATGATATAGTATAAGAAGATGATGATACGAGTACCGGGATAAGGATATCGAACAACCCCGTTGTAGAAGATAGAAGTCATCATCTCTTAAACATTCACCACCAAAGCTTCCGAGGCTCCAGAATAGAAGATAAAATATGAGCCTTAGATAAAGAGAGACTTTGGTAGCTTCCCCCCAAACCGAAAATCCTTATGTTGAGCAGATTCGAAGCTCTATTTCAAGCTTGCTTTAGCCAGGTGCACAAAGAAGCACACCATTATCATCGATCCCGCTGGTCCATTTTAATAACGATAATCGAGGATCTCCATTCGGGGTAATATCATCAACAAGAAGAACAGCAACATATCATCCCCCATTTAAATAATCTTCTCAAATTTCCTTTCCACTGAAGTCTGAAACGATCCATTCCAAAAGGTGTCAAGAGAACACTTCCCCCTTTGTAGTTGAACTGATGCAGTCCGTCTCTTAGTATAATGCTCAAGAACTCTCCCGAATACACTTCATGAGGGGAATGAAAACACCTCCCCATGTTCACATTTTTCTTCCCTGATGATCATGTATGAAGCTCAAGAACCCGAAGTAAACCAATACCCAAAAGCTCTCCCGAATACACATCATGAGGGGAATGAAAACACCTTCCCATGTTCACATTTTTCTTCCCTGATGATCGTGTATGAAGCTCAAGAATCCGAAGTACACACATTCCCACCGAAAGAATAACTGATAACACCTCCCTCATGTTACACATTTATCTCCCCTATATATGTCGCACTTGTATACCTCTTTTATCTTCAGAAACTTTCTTTTACATCACTTCCCCCACGTCGTTGGAATACTAACACTAAAAGCCTTGATGAGTAAAACCTTGAGTTTCTCTGCGGTCATGACATTTGTTTTCCCGGGATATCTTCAATCACTTAGAAGTATTAAGCTCATCAAGTTTACTCGCCATGAGTCAAACCTTGAGTTTCTCTGCGGTAATAACATTTGACTTCCCAGGATATTCTTCAGTTACTTAGAAGTATTAAGTTCATCAAGTTTACTCGCTTTGTGTTTAGATGTGTGTCTCCTTGCCCCTTTCTGGTTTTGATACTTCAGAATCAGCAACAAATATAAGCCCAAATACTTGAAATCTTTATGAGAAGAACACTTGAACTCTTGTGAGAATCAACTTGCTGAAGACTCTCTCTGACTATTTTTATCAACCCTTATGTAGGCAATTTGAAGTGACCACTGATGAAGAAAAACCGATATACCCTACTTGAAACTGTAGTCAACTTCCCCACATTTGTATCTTAAGCTTGCACCTAATGATGGAAGAACGGTGTAGAGAATTTATGCTTCAAGCAAATCTCTAAGTACTCACTACCCAAACAAAGTATGAGACATTAACACCTCTTGCGATTATCCACACCGTCATATGCGTGTGACACTGAGTAAAACAAAGTAACTCCTAATAGTGATAGTTAACCAGGTCTTCAACCATCCACCTCGACTACTTGTAACTAGATAAACCAAGTCTTCAACTCAAATTCTTAAGCCCGAGCAAGTTATCAAATAAGACCACGCCTTTGTGAAAGTCAACTTCAATCTCAAATAAGTGATAAATGATTAACTCCGAAGTAATCAACTTGTGTCAAATGTCCAATACGAGAAATAGTCAATAACAACGTCTCGAGGAGTCACTGCTAAAGAATATGAGCAAGTCTAATTGGGGATTGAATCTGACTTATAACTCTCTCCCAATTAGTGCTCTCCCCTTAACCGACAATCTGTTTGATAGATGCCCAGATTAAGAAGAAGTCTTTAGATCGTTAAATGCAACTCGTCTTTAGTCTTCTAACATGTAGCAGAAAATGTAGAACAGACTGTAGACTCGACCTTCTTCAAGATTGTTCAGTTGGGGAATAGATAGTTAACATCTTCAACTCACACCAAAAAGCATCCCACCAAAAATCATCCCAATTAACTTACATCTTGCAAATCCCCTTAACTAAAATCCCTCCCAATCAAACAAGAACAGAAAATGTTCATCAAGGAAATCAGCAATCAGGCCGCAACGAATACACAAGATGGTAACACCAAACTACCAATCACATCAAACAAGAACAGATAGATTGTTCGGAATCATCATGTTGATGTATACGTGAAGCATTAACCGGAAGCACTTTGTCGATAAACTCATCAATCCAAGTGAAGATGTCAACCAACGGCTCTTAGAAGAGAAAAACTCCATGTGAAGATGACCCGATAAGAAGAAGCTCGGTTCTTACATGAGTTTAGAGCCGTATGACCATTTATATTCTCAAATATCAATCAACAATGCAAAAAATTCACACTTCTTCTCCCCCTCAAGAATTGCATACGGAGTTGCCATTCTTTATTAAACAAGTGAATATCTTCAACAAATGTAGTTTATTCACACTTCTCCCCCGCAAAATTAGCACATGATGTCGCCATCGTCATATTAGTTGAGCAAGTGGAATAAGAAAAACAATCAACAGTAGCCCGGTTCACTTGAGAATTGAAGCGCATGGAAAAAGCATGAAGCATGTTGATGAGAATGGTCATAAATAAGAAGATTTCTCTTCTTGCAAAGATAATGCGCACTGAGACGTACACTTTTCTTTTCTTTAGAGTATGAGGCATGAACTGTTGTGTTCATACATCATTATGTTGAAGTACGAGGCCTGAACTGATGTGAACAGACGTCATAATCTCTCTCTTTTCATCTACTCTTGGCAAACATGTAATCAACCCATTATCATTCAGTAGGCTATTTGTCGTGACAGCTGATGGAGAAAACCCGATATAATGAATTTGACCCTGAAGTAAACTAACCCTAACTCGTGACTTATACTTGCACAAATGTAACAAAGAGCGGTGCCGATTTCCATTAGCATCTCTAAGTACTCTCTATGTACTCTATACTCTTCAACCAACCAACCATCAAGTATAAGACATGCATCACCTCTTGAAAATCCACAATTGAATGTGACACTGAGCACTACAACGTAACTCCTTAAAGTGATAGTTATTTTGTGATGAAAGAGCCCAATTCCCCCGAGTGGTAAAAGAAAAGGTAAAAGACACCCAACAATAACTAGATTTCCAAGTCTTCATTTTTGATAATAAGCTCGAACAAGGATCTTGAAGAATCTTCATCCATCCATCCCCGATACCTTCAGATACTAAGTACACTCGCCCGTGATATTTCACTTCAACCTCAAATAAATAATAGTGAATTAACTCCGTTGTCACATCTTCTGATTAAAAACTCAACTCTAGCCTCCTTTGACGTTTTAAGTGAACTCTAATAATGGTTTCATCCCGACCATGGTTAAAAGCACATAACCCCGTAAAACCATGTAATAACCAAACTGCCATGACCATATCCAATCACACATCCAATTCATGAAGTACACTCTTTTATCTCTTCTTCGAATCAGAAACCGTAGTACCAACATCAGCATCAGAAGACCCCGAAATACGCTTTCCTTTCTCCAAGATGGTTCCATCATCACGGGATTTTACAATTCTATAGTTTAAACCGAGAAATAGTTTCTTTCGCGGGATTTTACAAAACCAAGAATAAACCGTATGATAGTTCCAGAAATGCACTTTACTATAACCAGGATGTTTCCATTGTCACGGGATTTTACAATTCTATGATTTAAACCGAGAAATAGGTTCTTTCGCGGGATTTTACAAAATCAAGACAAAACCGTAAACAATGTCAGCTTGAATGTGTAATGACAACTTTGGTTTCAGTGAATATTTGTTTTAGGGGAACATGCAGCGGTTCATCAGCGATTCTTACTCCAACATCAACAATATCATCAACCATCCAATAAACACTCCGGCAAACACATCATTCACGCATTATGTCGGCTATTGTAGTGACAACATGGTGACGTAAACCCGATATACCAAACTTGAGCATGAAGTAAAATTCCCCAGATTTGTTACTTAAACTTGCACTAATCCTCGTGAAAAAGAGACGGTGTACCCAATGTACAAAACCCCTTGACATTCTCAACTGAGTGAGACACCGAAGTGACAATTACGTTGTGAGTTAAGTGAGAAAGAATCACAACCGTAACTAAATAGCCAAGTCTTTATCACTCTCTATAAATGCCCAAACAAGTCATCTTCGCGGAAGGGTAGCAAGAAAGAAGACGAAATAAGTAAACGCGCCCGAAAAAATCTCACTTCACATCCAAATAAGAAATATCGTACAAAAAAAAAACCCCCCCGTAGTCAACATTATCCAACAAACACTTCTGGCGGTGACATAATATTCTTCGTGAAAATGTATACATCAAAGTATCAAATTTCATAACCCGACGAATCTTATCATCACATCAAATCATCATCAACACTCAATTTATCAAATCTCATAAGTACGATCAACCATGAGAAGCCCATCTGATCAACATTCTAATCCAAGTTTTCACATATACAAATACCTTCGACCTTCATTCAAGCCCAAATTCAGAACAACTCCTTTCCATAACCGATCCATCCCAAGTGAAGATTAATATCACAATTCAAAACTTGTGATCCAAGATGAACGCAACCCACACGAAGTTCATCGAGATGTACTCAAAACTCAACCCGTGTGCAAAAGCCAATTGTCAAACTCGACTTAAATCACAATATCGCTTGGGATACACATTTGAATACACATTAGTAAGAATATATCAAGACACAATAAACAACCCGTAGCACATTCGTAAAAATGCTACACCCTCATATCTGGCCCAGACTTGAATAAACACAACCTTGCACGGCCCACAACCTTACACGGCCCAACTCCAATACAGATTCAATCACACACTTACCCTAAATATTCGGCTATTAATACACACATACCCACATGTTACCAAACCCTAAAGATACTCACTAAAATCGCCTCTCTCTTTTACCACCAGAACACAAACCCTAATATCACTGATTCTTCAAAAGTACGCCCCCATCCAAGTTATAAACCCAGAAAATACTCAAACACATCCAAGTTAATCTCATCCTAATAAATCGAAACACAAATCACAATTTAATCGATTACCAATCAAGTCTCACTAAACGGATACTGCTACTCATCATCATCTCACATGTAAAATAAGCATATTCACACCATTCATGTGATAAGAATGAGCTCACCACAGGGATGGTTCGAGCCTGCTATTAACGCCACAGGGATGGTGTTTGGGGGCTTTGACTAGGCCTCAATATTTTACCACAGGTAGGTTCACATCCTTTTTAAATTTTCGTTTAGACTTCTTATTACTGAATAGAAGATTGGATGAAACCTTGTGGTTTTGTTCACTCTTTAAGATTCGAATATTAAATTGATGGATAGCATCAAAATAAATAATGGATCGATGATGATAAGGTTCAACGAAAAGGTATCTTGAAACAATAAGAAAACCTTGAACCGGAACTGAGATTCTATTATCCTTTTGAAGAAATCATCCAAGTCTACGTCTAGGTTTATGTTTGAGATGGGATTGAAGATAGGAGTTTGATGTTGTTGAAAGTGGTATTCGGATATGTTTTTATTTCATGGATATCTCATTTTTTGTTCACATAAGCAATGTACTGATGATGGATTTTAACCTGAGGTCTTGTTTTGTGTCATGTTGAAGAATGAGTTTTGAATGATACGGTTTTGTGGTCATGGTCATACACTACTTCTTTATCTCCTTAATATCAGACAAGACACTTAGATGCTATAAATCAACTCGCTTTTATTTTAAATACCAACTTGCATCTTATCCAACTTGCATCCTTTTAACTTGCATTACCAACTCGCATCTGTAATCAACTCACTTTTGTCCTGACCAACTCGCTTTAGATTCTCTATACCCAACTCGCTTACCGAACATTGAATCTAGACAAATATCAACAACTCGCATTAAGTAATGCAAGTAGGCAACTCGCATAGGTGCCATTGTATCAGGACATTATTGCAACTCTCATCATAGATTCATAGTATCTGGACAGCATAACGACTCTCATCCAGTAATACATTGAGTCAGGACAGTAAATATTGTCAACTCGCTTACAAAAAAATGGCAACTCGCTCAACAAAAAAGTGTTTAACAACTCGCATATAAGAGTATGAGTGTAACTCGCAACCAGGAAAGACCAACTCGCATCCAGAAAGAACTTGACCATATTTACGGATGGCAACCCAGAAAAAACTTTAAAGGAAATGCGTTTTACCCATTTTGACCTGATATGACCTTATTGACCGTATATAATCACTGAAATGGTGCACGAACAAATCATTAAAAATATGAGTTTTCCATACCAATGATATCTTGGACTTAAAAAGGACATAAAACAGTTTACCATAAAGCATTAAGGGAAGACACAATAACCCAGATTCATAAAAGTGATACAAGACAGCTTCAGACAGTGAATTTGACACATGCTCAGTGACCATAAACAAAAATTAACCAAGTTTCTTACAACACACATCAAAAGATGTAAACCAAACCGCATACATAACCCGCATGAAAAACCCGCATAAACCATGAGTCGAACCACAAATCAAAACAAACAACACAACCTTGGCTCTGGTACCAATTGTTGGATCTTAAATATTATGTTGTTTGATGATTCGGGTGGTCTAGGACAATGATTAAATAAGAAAGCCATTTAGAGAGATGAAGAGAGTTGAGAGGAGGTTTCTTGAAAGAGAGTTGCTATGTAAAATGAAAGGTTTATTCAAAGAAGCCACACCCCTTCCATGGATGGAAGGGGTATTTATAGTTACACAATATACGTCCTCCTATCGGACTGTGGATCAGGCATACAGTGGGTAAAGACCCGTCCTTCCTCCACGGTGTTGCACTAAACTAAACTACGCTAATAACTAACTAACAAACTAACAAATAACGTAACTAATGATATGTCTACGAGCTAACTTATGCTAGATAATACTTGGGGTGACCGACACTTCACTATGGAATTTTTCTAATTCCTAACAGTTAGATTCATGGCTTTGTACCATCTTGAAACTGCGTAGTCTTTAGTTTGAGATGTAGATCTATCCTAGTTGTCTTATTAGTATCGTTGTTAGGATCGTTTTTTATTTCTCCATATCCTTTCATGTATTCCACTTTGGAACCTATGAGTTATGGTTATTGGAACGTGCATCCTTTAGTTATGATTCAATATCTGGTTGTTTTGTTATGGTATAACGTTATCCTTGTTAACCCTGATTATGTGTTCGAGCGCTATTTGGTGATCCTTGGAACCCAACTCGGTCTTTTAGAGCGTGAATTGTGAACTTATGAAACTGTTATTCTTTCCTTTGGAATGATGGCACCAAGACGAAACCCGCCTAGGACTAACCGAGCAGCCCCTGCTGTTGTGGTTGCCCCTGTCCGTCGAGGTCGTCGTCCGACCCCGACCACTCCACCTGTTGAGAACCTTAACACTGATAACCCAGCTGTAGAGAACCTGAATGTGAACGACCTTGCTGAGAATGGTCTTGTTCCACAAAACCCTCTACCTTTGGACCCAACCCACATTGACCAGTTTGTGACGCAGCGTGTAGCTGAAATGCTAGCTGAGTCTAATCTCTCTAACACCTCGGGTGAAACCCCACTACTTAATCGAACTCAAGGTTGTACCTACAAAGAGTTCCGATTCTGTGGTCCCATCGAGTTCGGAGGAACCGAGGTAGTGGTTTACTAAACTAGGTGGATGGAGAAAAATGAGTCTGTATTTACCGTTAGCAACTGTGAAGAGGATTGTAAGGTTAAGTATGCAACATTTACCTTGAAGGACGAAGCGTTGACCTGGTGGAACAACTATCACAGATCCGTAGGGAGTGATGTAGCTTATAGCATGACTTGGACCCAGTTTATGGCTCTCTTGATCAAGACTTACTATCCTAGGAATGAAGTTAAGAAGCTAGAGATTGAGTTCTGGAACCATAAGGTTAAGGGTACCGACATGACGACTTAGAATCGTCGTTTCCAAGAGTTGTCGCTGCTTTGCCCTGATATGGTTCGCACTGAAGCCCTTAAGATTGAGAGGTATACCGATGGATTGCCTTTAGCTACCAGGAATGATGTCATCGCTGCGAAGCCAGTTAACTTGCATGAGGAAATTACTGTGGCTCAGCGTTTGATGGACTCTTATGTATTGGAAGTAGGAGACAAGGGTAAGAATGATAAGAGTGATAAGAGGAAGAGGAACGAAGTTGTTAAAGGAAATGGCAACAAATGGCAAGAGACAACCAGGGTGTTCGCCAAAAGAAATTTAGAAAATAAGGGTTATGAAGGTAGCAAGCCCTTGTGTGGTCGTTGTAATCGACACCACCATGGACCGTGCTTAATTGTGTGTAGGAATTGCTCTAAGGTAGGACACATGGCAAAAGACTATAGGACCCGTCCACTTGCTATGATTTAAACTGCACAAGGAGCGGACTGGAAGGCCACTGTTACCTGTTTTGGATGTGGAAAGAAAGGGCACTACAAGAATGAGTGCCGAGAGTCGTGGATGAAAGGAAACCCCGGTAATGGAGGAGGATTTGTTAACCGAGGTGTGAGAAGTAATGGCTTAAACCCTGTGAAGCGTGAGGTTGTGGAGAATCAGGGAAATCAGAGTGCTAGGAATCAGCGGAGAGACATGGAAACAGCGCGTGCGTATGCTATTGGGAAGGAAGCTAGTGAGGACCCTAACATAGTTATGGGTACGTTCCTTCTTAATAATTGCTATGCTTCCATACTGTTTGATACTGGTGCCGATATGAGTTTCATATCCACCAACTTTATGCCATTACTAGGAATTTCCCAAACACCTCTAGGGTTCAGTTACGATGTGGAATTATCTAATGGAAATAGGGAGAAGATAGACACCGTAGTCCGAGGTTGTACCTTGAGTTTCCTAGACCACCCATTTAGGATAGACCTATTGCCAGTTGATAACATCAAATTGTCCTGATTATTAAGTGTCAATTTCCCCCGCTAATGCTTGTAATTTCTATCATTTATATGGATTTACGCTTGTTTTCCATTGTTTTCCACTTTCAGGTAAATTACGAGCATTGGAGCTAAAGAGAAGCGGAATTGGAGAAATATCAAAGATTTATCATAATATTCTGACTTTGAAGAAGTTACGACGTAACTCATCTCTCACATTACGCCGTAACTAAAGCGTGACTCAGAAAACCAACTCATCAGAAGGTTACGGCGTAATTCTCCCCAAAGACTACGACGTAACTATATTAGGTCAAATGAGGTTCCACGCCGCTGATAACCACGCCGTAACTATTTCACCAACTACGGCGTAACCAAATAATACTGAAGATACGGCGTAACCACTTATAAGGTGCAAATTAAGAAGGAATTGAAGATTATGGCGTAACTCTTATATTAGTTACGCCGTAACCCAGATCTGGCATATAATCACCCCACGATTTCCAGCATTTCAAAGCATCCCATTCCACACACCACAACCAAAGAACGTGGGAAGAAGCCAAATGCAGGTCTAGAGGAGCATACGGAGCTGTCTCCAAGGGAGAAATCACTCCCCTACGATAAGCATTAGCGTTTTATCTTTTCTTTACTTTCGATTCATGTATTTCGTAACTTTGAATAATGAACTGATTTGTATGGTTAATATGAGCGGCTAAGCACCTCTTGGTGCTGGCCTAGTTATGATTCCTTAATTGTTTTGTTTGCGGTTACATTACTTCCGTATAATTATTTCAAGTGTATGCATGCATAGTTTATTGGTAGCTACCCTTGTTTCGGTAGTTTTGAATGGCGGTAGAGGCTAGTTGCTTAGGAGATATGACCAACTGACCCTAAGTGAGTAGACTGAGACGGGAAGGGTAAGATATGACCAACTGACGACCCTTTCTACTTGTGCGATTTGACCAACTGATCACCTACCGTTTGGATGAACTTAAGAATTAGGGGGTGAGTGTTTAAGTTGCTAACGCCCGGGCACTCACTATTATAAATCTAGCATGTAGCGGTACTTAATGACTTGGCTTAGGGGACCAGGAACAACTGGACTTATGAAGGGACACCTGACATCTCCAGTGGTGGCATCTTTGCTAATAGGTTAGGGCGAATTGACTAAATGTTGTCCTCTCGAATTTGACCCCACCTGAAGTAATTGGAAGTAAGTAGACGTAGACATTAGTAGCTAGAAGGAATAATTAGGTTAGCACCACACTCCTCTATTGATTACACATTTGCCTTTTATCTTCTTTCATCTACTTTAGTAGTTAATTAATTAATTCCTTATCGAAATCATTATTAATCTGTGACACCTAGACTTAGTAATAATCCAACACACATAGCTCTTGGGACGACCTCGGTTTTACCAAATACTACACTACGTAGACCATTAGTGCATTAGGGGAGACCATAGGTACAACGAGACTTTATAAATATTAAAACCTAGTCAGTAAAACCTGCATCAAGTTTTTGGCGCCGCTTCCGGGGAGTTATATTAGGATTGCTATTAAGTCTTTCATTTTCGTTTTGTTTTAAACTTTTCTATAATTCTCACGATCATTATTCGAGTTTTCAGGTACCATGGAAGTTGTTAACATCGATGACCTCACTCTTGAGGAATATTTGGCGTTGACAAGAGCAGAACAAGGGTCGGGTCTGGTAAGACTGGCAATTGGAGCTGATGTCCGTTTCGCAATTAAAGACCAATTTATGAGGGAGCTTCGTGCTAACCCTTTTTCTGGAAACAGGGACGAAGATGCATCTGAGCACGTTGAAAATTTCCTATACATCTCAAGCCTTTTCAACATTCCAGGCGTCTCTCATGATGCTATTATGCTAAGGGTATTCCTCATGACTCTTACTGGGGCTCCCAGAAGATGGATTGAAAGATTGCCCGCTGGGGTAATTAATACTTAGGCTCTACTTAAGAAGCGTATTATTCAAAGGTATTGTCCTCTGTCGAAGATTTCTAACTAGATTTAGGAGATCCATATTTTCAAACAAGAAGACGATGAAACGTTGTATTAGGCATGGGATAGATACAACGATCTCCTTTACAAATGTCCTACACATGATCTGAACAACCAGCAAAAGGTCAATATCTTCTACAAAGGAATCAACGTAACTACAAGGGAGTTGCTGGACTATTAAGGACCTATCCCGAACATGACTCCTACTCTTGCAAATAAAGCCATTCAAAAAATGGTTGATCATTCTCAAAAATGGCACGATGGAGGAAGTAAAAGAAACCAAAGCGGAAGTTTTGACGGAATTGCAGCAATCGCTAGTAAAATTGAAAATCTAAGTCGAGACATGCTGAAAGTCAGAGAAACCGTCCATGCCATCCAAGTGGGTTGTGAAAGCTGTGGGGGAGGACACCTCGCGAAGAATTGTCCTCACGTTGATGAAGAAAATATAATTGAAAAAGCCAAATATGGAGAAAATTGACCGTTTTACGGAGATAATCGGAATAGTAACGGGTACCGGGGAAATTACAACTGTGGGCCTTATGGAGAAAGAAAGCCCAATCTTGAAGAAACAATTAACAAATTCCTGGAAAGTTCAGCCCAAAGACAAAAAGAACAACATAAATGGCTCAGGGATTTCCAAGATAACACAAATAAAAATCTCTCCAGGCATGACGAAACCCTAAAAAACCTTGAAACCATGATAGAAAAGCTCAGTGCTGAAATAGAGATGAGTAACGTTGAGCCGGAGATGACCAAACCTATGGTTGGGTGCAATGCTGTTTTGGTTGATAATAATTCGAAGGAATTGATTAAGGAGTGCTATTCTACAACAGAAAATTCTGAAGGAGCGAATGTCGAAAACCAGGATCGGTTACGCCATAACTATTTCCCCGAGTTACGGCGTAACTATGTCTCAGAAAGTTTAACCAGGTCAGAAAGCAATTTGTTTCCGGTTAAGGATATTAGCGCTAACGAGTTAGTCATTCCATGTTCAGTTGGGAATTATGATATTTTGGGGATTGTAGATATTGGGTCTAGCGTAAATATCATGCCTCTCTCCACATTTTTAACACTCAAATTATTTCATCTTTGGGATACGGATATCGTGATTGAGATGGAAGATAAGACCAAGGCTGTTCCGTTAGGAATTACAGGTGGGACTTGTGTAAAGGTCGATAGATTCTTTTCTGCCCCAGAATTTGTGGTTATGGACATGAAGAGAAACACAAAGGAATGTTTGATTCTTGGTAAACCATTCCTCGACTCATTGGCATATTATGGTGATAGAATAGAATTTAAATTGGGCAAAACCTTGTGCCTTGAACCAAATAAAATTGTTACAACTGAAGATTCACAGAGGATTGAATTAGATGATTCCGATAGGTTTCCGCCTTCATATTTTGGCCATTTACAAGGGACCAAATCAAGTGACAATGAAAGGAATGAGGAAGAGATCCTACTTTCTGTACCCAGTTACATTGTTACGGGAAGACTGGTTGTGTTCCTGATACTTGTTTAATTGATGGGACCAAAGTAACATTGCCCACGTGCTCCCCTTCTCAAAAACGATGCAACGGAGGAGGACATCATCTCATTCGAATGATTAAAGAGGCTGCGGAGGTTTGGTGGTACTGGGAAGACGAAAAACTTATCAGAAAAAAATGGTTACAAGGGCATAATGTTTTTAGCGAATGGTTCACCGAGATTGATTGGACCATTCATTTTTGTGAACCAGCTATCATGTCTAATGACTTCATCGTGGCATGGCCTACATGCAACCCCAAATGCCATATCTTTGATGGAGGAGAGTTCCCTGAACCTAAATGGCACAAACGCAAGGAATGGGCATGTTTTAACGAAGATAAGAGAAGTGAAGTAGGATACAGGGGGGTCTCATTTGAAAATTGGCTATGAGTAAAGTTTGGATATGTTAAAATAAAATGGGGAGAAGAGGCTAAATTTCATTGCGAGTGGGCACAAGCTAATTTTCTGCAGAAAAGATACGCAATGAATTGGTTTATTTCTCCACATGTTTGGGACCAAACCTCTTCAAATAAAGACATGGAGGAAGTCGGCCAAGCCCAAAGGCCCCCATAAAGCCCCGCGACTCTGAGTCTAACTTAAAGACTCATAAATAAAGAAAAGTGCTCTTTCGGGAGACAACCCGAATTATCCCTTTCGTTTGTTTTATTTCTGTAGGGTTTTGTGTTTTCTAACCATTTTTGCAGGAAATGAGAAAGAGATTGCTGCTGCAGTTTGCTGATCTGACCATAGTTATGGCGTAACTCATCTCTGTAATTACACCGTAACCAACCTTTTGCATCAGAATTTTAGACGCATTACCAATTACTGCGTAATACCATCTCAGTGGTTACGCCGTAACCACTCGTTTTGCAGCATATGTCAGGTTTTGCCAGTTACGGCATAACTCCCTCAAAGAGTTACGACGTAACTTTCTTCTGCTTTAATTCTTTCATTTTAAAACACAATAACCTTGTATTAGTATTTTAAATGAACTTTGTGGGTGTGTTCCCTGTAAACCCTCATGAGACTTCACTCGTCCACTTGGGACACCAAGTGGTTTAAAAGGCTTGTTGCATATGCTAAATGCAACCGTGATTCCTACGAAAGTGAGTTAGGTTTGTTTTTCATTTTTCATTTTTTTTCTTTTTAGAATTATGCTTGTCGGTAGTGTGATTTCAGGGATTGAAGTTTGTTCATGATGCTTATATGAAGGCACGTCTCTTTTTCATGGGCCTTCTTTCTTTTTGGAGCAAATTTCAGGGAAGTTCTCGCTCTAATTCTACTTTTTACTTCACCTTTATTTAACACTTAGTACAAAAGGGACTTTGTACAACTCAAGTGGGGGGGGGGGGGGGGCGGGAGTAGAATCATATCTTGAACATTATT
Source organism: Chrysanthemum seticuspe (assembly GCA_019973895.1). Classification (NCBI taxonomy): domain Eukaryota; kingdom Viridiplantae; phylum Streptophyta; class Magnoliopsida; order Asterales; family Asteraceae; genus Chrysanthemum; species Chrysanthemum seticuspe. Next base: position 47,368,094 of record BPTQ01000003.1, read on the forward strand.
TTGCCCTCGTTTTTCTAGTTTATTTTGAAAAATTATGCCATTTTTAAAATTTTTGACATGTTTTTCTTAACCTAACTAGGTTAGACCTTAGCCGAGCACATACAACGCTTGATATTATATGGTGAGATTAGCCTAATCCGTTTCCAATATTTTACCCCAAATCCACCAAATTATGAGTGTGCCGGTAGCTTATAAACTTTAGAACTTGGCCTTTGCATCATTTCAAGACCATAGACGAGGTATATTGCGTTAGCTCGATGTATTTGGACTTTTCAGTTTTAGAAGGCAATATTATAGGATTATGATAAGGTTTTAAACTGTACCTTTTTGAGGGGTCGTTTAAGCCCTTATTTGATTACTTTTGTATCCGTTATTACTTAATATCGTTCCTTTTCACTTTTTAGGTATCTTGAAGGCAAAATGCTGGAATGACACTTATTCAGACGAAAAGGCACGAATATACAAAGAAAATGGCCAAAGTCAAGAATCGAGACACTCAGGCTGCTGGAACTGAAGGGGACGGCGTCAGGCACAAAACAGTGACGCCGTCGGACCATTTTTGTGACGGCTCAGTAGCCAAATTGCTTATTTTCAAGTGACGGCTTCAGGTTTTAAAAGAGTAGGACGTCGCAACTCAGACGGCCTAGATTTGATCCAGACGACGTCAGAGTCTGAAGGGGACGGCGTCACAAGCATAAGGTGACGCCGTCGCAAGACTAACGTGGCCAAGACGAAACCCTAATGACGGCGACCCGACGACGTCACAAATCATAAGTTGACGCCGTCGCATTTGTAATCTTATATAGAATCCGAATTATTCAGTTTTCAGTGTGTAGTCTTTTGGAGTAAAAACCTAAACCGAACCAAGGCTGTCTTGTACAGTATTTTAGGGTTCCATACCCTATCTTACATTAAGATAAGTGTTTTACTTCATTAATTCAATTATGTCTTCAATTACTTGTGTGTATACTTGCATGTTTCCCATGTCCGACTAATTTACTTGTGTGTTTGCTTAGGGAATATGAAATTTAATTATTGAATATTGATTGGTTGTCTCTTATCTTAATTGTTAATGATCTAGTATTGCGATAGATCATCCGTTGTGTAGTTAATGCTTGATTAATCTTTGTTGAACCTTAGCTTGTAGTACCTAGAGTCATTGTAGGCTAAACCATCCGAAGAGTACCTTAGTGTTAACTTTATAAATCCTAGAGATTTTGTAGGCGATAACCTTTGGTAGTTTCAAAGAGTTAGGGATAAACGCATACCCTACGACTTTAGACACACAACGCGATTAAGAATAAGGACGTGACAATTCAACCATCAATCGGAGATAATTAAGGAATAATAACACCTAAGTAAACACATCTTTAAATCATCATACGAGCACACAATAATTAGACATAGACTACATACACCTTAGATTAGACAATTAGACGAATAGAGTAATCGGTAGAAATACCAACCCCAAATCCAATACCCCGAAATTCGTACCTTTACGTTTCCTAAAAACATAAAAAGATAAAAAATAATCTTCCTCAACCCCAACCTTAGCGTAGTAACTTCTCACGAGCATTCCTATTCCCCTAGAGAACGATATCAATTCCCATGGCTTAACCTAATACTACACTACAATGATTAGGTTCACTGCCTAGGGTGTTGAAAAACTTACTCGACGAAAAGGAAGTTCCTTTGACCCCGAACGACGCGTGTAGCGTTATCAAGTTTTTGGCGCCGCTGCCGGGGAATAGAATAGCTAGTTAGCAGTCCACCTCGTTTAGGTTCCCTTGCTTGATTCCTATCAAGTAATTTTTTTCCAATTTTTTTTAGCTTCCTCGTAGTCTATCCCCCTTCTTCGTGACCTTTGTTCGTAACCCCATCACTTTTCATCATGGAAGGTGATAACCAACCACCATTCATCAACCTACCACCAAATGACCCGCCAAGAGGCCGTACTATTGGTGAATACTCGAGACCAAGCGACCTAGGCTATAGGAATACCATTGAGCTTCCCGACCAAGCCCAAACTACGGCCCTGCGATCGGACACCATCCGGTTGGTGCAAAACCGATTTGCATTCCATGGACTTCGTTCCGAAGATCCTAATCAGCATCTTAAGGATTTCCTTAAAATTGTCGATTCCATCGACCTCGATGCTACTACTTGGGAGACCACGCATCTGCGGCTCTTCCAATTCTCTCTACGGGACCAAGCTAGTAATTGGCTTGAGCGACTTCCCGCCGGCTCCATCTCAAGTCGGGATGATCTCACCTCTCGTTTCCTTGCTTAATTTTTCCCACCGGGGAGAACCAATAAGCTTAGGAATGATATCTTGATGTTCCAACAACGTCAAGGTGAATCTCTCTATGAAGCATGGACTCGATTCAAGGACTTACTCGATAAAGTCCCTCATCACGGCATTGATATTTGGCTCCAAGTCCAACTCTTCTATGATCACGTCAGTCCCCCCCCTCCAACGAACCATCGACTATGCCGCCGGAGTAAGGCTAAGTGACCTCAATGATAAAGCATGTTGGGAGGTTGTCGAGGACCTAGCTCAATATGAAGAGGAAGGTTGGGAAATTCCAGTAGTCCAGGAGAATGGGCCAACTTCCCAAGCACAAGCAATTATGAGTATGGAGGCGCAAGTGAATGCGTTAATGGAAGTAACTACCCATGCTGATAAGCATGTAAACGCGGTCAAGGAGTTTTTGCTCCCAAGAAAGTCCCGGCAAGATGAATTTGAGGACATAATGTTGACATTTGTCCACAAGCAAGAAAAGGAAATAAAACGCCTCGAAGCTCAAATGCGAAAGACTCACGACACTTTCTTGGGACTAGCTGACAAATTCATGTTGAACATCCGTGAAGAAATCGCAAAGAACAATATACCTAAAAAGATAGAGAAGGTATATGCGATACCGAAACATGTTGGGATGACTCCCAAACCTTCTCCAATTTCATTAAGCAGGATAAACCCCCTTAAGGAATCACATTGTTTAAATTCCTGTCTCAACGCTCCCCGCTTGTTCCCTAGGAACATATTTATTGGAATGGTGTACGTGTCACTTCCCAACTTCCCCAATGTTAGGAAGAGTTCTTTCGGTTTTAAACCAGGGTCAAAGATTATTGGTGGATTGACATATGCATTACTTACCGTCATGGAGATTATTGGTGGATTGACAAAATTTATCTTAAAATAAAAACCAAAATCTTTGTCAAAAATAGTAACTAGATTTTTGATCCGGGCGGATAAACAAAACCATTTTCTTATGCAAAAAATTTATGGCGTGATGCCGTCACATATAAAGCGTGACGCCTTTACTAAGCCAGATCAGACGGATAAATACATCACCATCCCTTTCATTCTTAACCCTACACATTTTTTATCCGCCCCACACCACACCACCACGTTTTCCCCACCTCAAATTCATCATTTTCCCATGTCAATCTCCAAAAGGTAAGTAGTATACATTGATATTTGTCTAGTCAATTGCTCGATTTCATGCTCAATTTTTATTTTCCCTTTTTCATCCAAAAACCCCCAATTGGTTAATTTATGCTAAATGTCGCCCATGAATCTTGTTAATTAGGCTTAAGATTAGGCGAATGGTAGTATTATCATATGGGGTTAACTTTGCGAGAAGCCTTGACGGCTTAGGAACTAAAACCACCTAGCCATATCCCATTGTTGCTGCAACGAGGGTGTCCGGGTCAAGGGTTATGTTTAAAAAACCTGGATTTTTCCCTCGCAACCGTCAGATTTGAATTTTAGTCGGGGTGACGGCGTCAAGCTTATGTTGTGATGCCGTCGGAACCGTCTGACATCGTTCTTAGCATCACGAATGTTACTCATTTGTTCCCCATCTATTTGATTTTCTGTTTCAGATGAGTAGAAGAACGAAGAGAACTAGGGGACAGTCTTCTAATGCCCAGGAAAACATAGCGGACACGATTACTGAGTGGGGAGTATTTGTCGAGGAAGGATGCCAAACTCGTTACAATGATTTGCTTCATCAAAGTATTGATTCAAGGGCTGTTGTGGACTCGGGTTTTCTTGAGGAGCATGATCTGGCTAGAGAGTTCTCAAACAGTTTTAGGAGGGACAAGTTCACTGATCCCCAGTGGGAAAGGCTGTTTAAGATGTGTGAGCCCGTGTATGGTGAGTTGGTGCGTGAATTTCACGCATCTTATCTGATGGATATCAATTCATGTCGAGATAACATTGAGTTTCAGGGGGTCCGATTTAGGTTAGGTGGAGAATGGAGGGCTATGTCGGTACTTGAGTTTGGATGGAGATTGGGGTTGTATGCTGCTGGGAATGTTGAGAGCGATGTTTTTAGGGCTAGATTGGCAGCTGGGATTACCCATAGGGACGACATGCTGGGTATTCAGTTCTGGAATACAATAGCTAACGAGGAGTACATTACTGGGAGTACTCTCGCATCTTAGATCCGGGATCCATGGATTACGCTCATGCACCGTTGCCTCACTTTCTCTATCACATGGCGCCAGAGCACGAGTCATCGTGTCACTTTACCACATCTATTCTATCTCTACTGCATGTTGGCCGAGGGTGTGCACTGTAACATCCCATTCTGGTTAGCCGATTACTTGAGGACTGCTAGTGGGATGAGGTTTGAGGATAAGGTGTATGGAGGCATGTTTATCACCCGGTTGGCCCAGTCCTTTGGCATTATGGCAGGGGAGGCACCCGCATACCTTAATGTGGTGGCTCCAAGGGTCGTCAAAGCCAAATCCCTAAAAGCTATGGAGGTCATCATGGACTATGGTAGGGGCTACGCGTGGTTTCGTGCTTAGCCCAACATTCAGGGTGGTAATAATGACGATGATGACGAGCCACAGATGCCAGCACACTAGCAGGGAGACGGAGCAGGGAGCTCCGCCGACGCCTACCGACACATGTCCAGTGGAGATTGGCAGGCCTACCAGGGAGCGTGGATGGGCCGCATGGACACGTGGATGGCACAGCAGGATCAGAGGGCTGGCTGGACCTACTATTGTTAATACAAATATCGTCATTAAACGTTATTTATATTTTTGATCTTTACCTAAGTTTTGTTAACGACAAAAGTAAATTTGATTTGTATAAAAGCTTAAAGCTTGTCAAGTTTAATAGATATTAAACCAAGCTTTTTCAAACAATATATTCATCATTCAAGCATTTACATTTATGATTAGTGACATCTTGATATGACTCTAATCATTATGTATGATAATAGTTTTTAGAATGTGTTAGGTTCTTAAAACCAAACACTACTTAAGTACTTGCATATTTCTAAAAATAGAAATACAACATATGACATCATGTGATGCATCATGGAAATCATTGGAAGATTTCATTAGATATTTTGTGTGGATTTGTACTCTTCATATCTTGCACAATCTCACTTAGATATATTTGACTTCAGAAAAGATTTTGATATCTTGGCTGTCAGACCTGGCGGTACCAAAATGGTACACGGGCGGAACCCTTTTAAGGGTTCCGTGGTCCGTGGATGCTCCTATCCATTTTGGCTATAAATAGCAAAGCCAAACCAAGTAGTGTTTCATCCCTTTCAACTATACTCTCATACATATCTTCTCTCTAACCTTTCTAACTCAGTTTCATATCATATTAGTGATCTCTTTTGTAGCAAAGAAGATCAAGTCACATTCAAGCTTCAAACGAGAAGTTGGAAGTCTTGTTTGTTTAGTGTTTTATGATCTAGTGTTGATTCATACTTCATTGTTGTATTAAACCATCATAATCTTGTGAGTGTGAGTGGTTAGTATTTTAGTCCTCAAAATACATTGTGTGTGGGAGTAGTTGTACCCTTGGAACGAACTCGACATCTAGCTTAGTGTCGGAAATAGTGTAAGCGAAGTGTAAAGGTTTTCTCCGCCGGTGAAAGGAGCTTGTTGACTAGTGAAGTTAAACTCTCGAGTGTGAGACTCGGGGAGTGGAGTAGGGCAAGGAAAAAGAGTCCTTGTAGACCGAACCACTATAAACGACTTGTTGTGGTTTGATCATTTCTTTCCTTATTTACTCTTTACATATTGCTTGCATATTTCATCAACATATCCAAGATCAATATCAATTGATCTTTCAATAAGTTTCAAAACAAAGTTTTTAATTGGTAAACTATTCAACCCCCCTTCTAGTTTTCTACAATTGGTACAAGAGCCTCGTTGCTCAAGAATTTCTAAAATAACTTGTATTTTATAAACTTGAAACGATCCATGGATTCTGAAAACTTTAAAGAAGGGCAATCTATGCAAAGACCACCACTCTTTGAAACCAATGGATTTATCTATTGGAAAAACCGTTTTGAAACATATGTAAAATCAAAAGATATAGATCTTTGGTTTATTATTGTTAAGGGGGATTTTAGTTCTACAACAAAAGTTATTTCTGTTGATGAACAAAAGAAATTAGTTGCTAAAAATAATGAAGCTAAAATGATGCTTTATAATGATTTACCTAGAAAAGAATATGAAAGAATTTTTATGTGTGAAACCGCCAAAGATATTTGGGAATCTTTAATTGTTACACATCAAGGTAATTCACAAGCCAAGGATAACAAAATTGATCTTCTTGTTCAACAATATGAACAATTTGTTATCCCTGAAGATGAAACCATTGATTGTGGCTTTGCTCGCTTCAATACTATTATTACATCACTTAAGGCACTTGATGAATCTTTTCGTAGTAAGAACTTTGTCAGGAAATTTCTTAGAGCACTTCATCCCAAATGGAGAGCTAAAGTGACCGCTATTGAAGAATCAAAAGATCTCTCAAAAATGTCACTAGACGAGCTAATTGGCAACCTCAAAGGTCACGAAATGGTAATGGAGAAAGATTCGGAGATCATCAAAGGAAGAAGCGAGAAGATCAAATCCGTCGCTCTAAAAGCAAAGGCGGAATCAAGCGATGACGACGAATCTTGCTCCGGTAGTGAAGATGAGGAGTATGCCATGGCCGTTAGAGATTTTAAGAAGTTCTTTAGAAGAAGAGGAAAGTTTGTAAGACAATCTCGAGAAGAAAAGAAGCCATTCCGAAAAGATCGGGATGACAAAAAGGGTAAAGGTGAAAGAAAGTGTTTTCGATGTGGTGATGCAAGTCATCTCATAGGAGAATGTCCCAAGCCACCTAAAAGCAAAACTCAACGAGCTTTTGTAAGTGGTGCTTGGAGTGATAGTGAAGACGATGAAGAATCAAGCAAGGAAGAGATCGCTCTAATGGCACATGAGTCAAACGAGGTACTTTCCGACTCTTCTTATTCTTCGATAGATGATGACACTTTGGAAAAACAATATTATCAATTGTGTGAGCTAAGTCTAAAAATTATAACTAAAAATAAATTTTTAAAAACCAAAAAAGAATTTTTGGAAAATGAAGTATATGAGTTGAAAGAAAAAGCAAAACGACTTGAAAAAGGAAAAGCAAATGACGATGATTGTAAATCATGTCAAGAGCTTAATCTTGAAATAGAAAAACTAAAGCTCACACAAGAGGTTCTAATCAAAAATAATTCTAAGTTCAAAACGTTTAACAAAAACATCGCTCTTGCCGATGAAATAGATAAAATCCATAAAACACCAGGAGACATGAATGGGCTAGGTTTTAATGAGGTATTAATTCCAAAGATTCAAAACAAAACGGCCGAAAAGGACGAACATTCTGTCAAAACTGCTGCAGTACAGCACGGACCAGACGGAACCAAAATAAGGGTTCCGTCCGTTGTGCAAAATGGTGCCGTGGATACCTCAGCAGGACAGAATGTTCGCAATACGGACCGTACTGAATTTGTCAAAGTAACAAACAAAACAAATGATAGTATTAAACTAAAACCAGCTGTTACATCAGGAGTAGGACTTGCCAAAAAATGAATTTAGATCAAAAACTACTCAACAACGATATAAAACACCTTTTGCCAAACGCCCCTTTCCTAAGAGCAACCACAACGTACAACCCAACTACCAACACAACGGTTGGAATCAAAACCTTCCTAGACCATATCAAACTCCAGATTACATGTCATGGAACTCTTACCCATCGTTTCCATACATGAATCAAATAAATGGTATGTTTAACCCAAACGGACCCATGAGATATTGGGGACCAAATGCTTGAGTTATTTACTTCTTAGGTATGCTTGAAAGTTGGATTGGAACCTGATGAATGGATAAAAGATAGTGGATGCTCACGGCATATGACGGGCAACAAAAGTCTCTTCTCATCATACCAAGAGTATGACGGAGGTAATGTCACTTTTGGTAGTAATCTCAAAAGCAAAATCATTGGCAAAGGTACGATCGCTCATAACTCCCTAACTATTGAAAATGTTGCTCATGTGGATAGGTTAGGATTTAATCTACTTAGTATTAGCCAACTATGTGATAAAAAGTATAAGGTACTATTTGATGAAAATGGTAGTAGAATACTAAAAGATGGTATCACCATAGCTAAAGGAGTTAGGAAAAATAACATATACGTCATGAAAATAGATAAAACATCTAATGACAAACTTTGCCTAACAACGTTAGACGATAGCTCATCTCTTTGGCATAGACGCTTAGGTCACGCTAATATGAGACTTATACAAAACCTATCTTCAAAAGAACTAGTTAGGAATTTACCAAAACTAAAATATGACCAACACTTTTGCAACGCTTGCAAAATTGGTAAACAAACACATAGTAGTCACAAATCTAAAAATATGGTGTCCACATCTAAGTGTCTAGAATTATTACATATGGACTTGTTTGGACCATCCGCTATAAGAAGCTACGGAGGCAACTTATACACTTTGGTCATAGTAGATGATTACTCAAGGTTTACTTGGACGTTATTTTTGAAAACCAAAAATGAAGCTTTTGATAAATTTGAAATTCTTAGCAAGAAAATTCAAAACCAACTAGGTGTTAAAATTGTGTCAATCCGAACGGATCATGGTCGTGAATTTGACAACGAAACCCAATTTGGAAACTTTTGTGATACAAATGGTATAACACATAACTTTTCCGCTTCACGAACACCTCAATCAAATGGAGTAGTAGAACGTAAAAATAGAACAATTCAAGAAATGAGTAGAACAATGCTTAATGAACAAAACATTCCTCAAAAGTTTTGGTGTAACACCGTTGACACTTCTACATATATTTTAAATAGAGTCTTAATACGTCCTTTCTTACACAAAACACCATATGAACTTCATAAAGGTAAAAAGAGAACGTTAGGATATTTTAGAGTCTTTGGTTGTAAATGCTTTATTCTTAATACTAAGGACTGTCTCACCAAGTTTGACCCAAAGTCTTATGAAGGTGTATTTCTTGGTTACTCTCAAACTAGTAAAGCTTACATTGTCCTAAATAAAGAAACAATGATAGTCGAGGAATCGTTGAACATAACATTTGACGAAAGTCCACCTCCCTCTAAGACATCACCTTTGGTAGATGATGACTTAGTTGAATGTCAAATAATAGAAAGTCAAATTAATAATAACAAGGAAGATGAACCATTAAATAAGGAAATTATAAACATCAAAGAATCTAAAAGTCATCCTTTAGAAAAGGTCATAGGACAACTTAATCAAAGAACCTTAAGGTCACAAGCCCAAAATCAAAGTAATTATTTTTGTTTTGTATCCACCATTGAACCTAAAACCATAAATGAAGCAATAAAAGATGAATCATAGGTAATAGCCATGCAAGAAGAGTTAAACCAATTCGTTAGAAATGATGTTTGGAAATTAGTTCCAAAACCCAAAGACCAAACTATAATTGGAACAAAATGGGTCTTTCGAAATAAAATGGACGAAAATGGTGTAGTATCTAGAAACAAAGCTAGGCTTGTTGCACAAGGTTATAATCAACAAGTGGGGATTGACTATGATGAAACTTATGCACCGGTAGCTAGACTTGAATCTATTAGAATATTACTTGCTTATGCATGTGCTTATAACTTTAAATTATTTCAAATGGATGTTAAAAGTGCTTTCCTTAATGGGTTTATTAACAAAGAAGTGTATGTTGCTCAACCTCCCAGTTTTACCGACTTTGAGAAACCACATCATGTCTTCAAACTCAAGAAAGCATTATACGGCCTTAAACAAGCACCTAAAGCTTGGTACGACCGACTTAAGACTTTTCTTATTGATAACAAATACACTATGGGATTAGTAGATAATACTCTTTTTACCAAGAAAAAGGAATCACAAATTATCATTGTTCAAATATACGTTGATGACATTATATTCGGATCAACTTGTCAAGAACTATGTGATGATTTCTCTAAAATCATGCACGACGAGTTTGAAATGAGTATGATGGGTGAATTAAACTTCTTTCTAGGACTTCAAATTAAACAACTAGAAGATGGCATTTTATTTAACCAATCTAAATATATAAAAGACATGCTTAAGAAATTTGGTCTTGAAGATTCCAAACCAACTAAAACACCCATGTCCTCGGACACTAAACTCACCAAGGACGAAGAAGGTGAATCCGTAGATAACACTAAATATAGAGGAATGATTGGTAGCCTACTTTATCTTACAGCCAGTAGACCCGACATTATGTTTAGTGTTTGTCTATGTGCTCGCTTTCAAGAAAACCCAAAGGCATCACACATAGAAGCCTTAAAAAGGATTTTTAGATACATTAAGGGAACAACGTGTTTAGGATTATGGTATCCCAAAGGAACGGGTATAGAAACCATAGTGTATGCCGACTCGGATCATGCCGGTGATTATGTCGATAGAAAAAGTCCAAGTGGTATTTGCACTTTTGTTGGACATTGTCTCACCTCATGGTTTGCAAAGAAGCAAAAGGCTTTAGCCATCTCAACTACTGAAGCCGAGTACGTCTCAGCTAGAAAAGCATGTCAACAAGCTCTTTGGATGAAGCAAGCTCTCGTAGATTACGGAATTCATCTCAACGACATTGTGATACTTTGCAACAACAAAGGAGCCATCGATCTCAGCAAGAATCCCGTTCAACATGCTCGTACAAAACATATTGAAATCCGTCATCACTTTCTTCGCGACAATGTTCAAAAAGGAAACATTTCAATCGAGAAAGTATCCTCCGAAGACAACATTGCCGACATCTTAACTAAGCCTCTTAAACGAGAACCTTTTAATCTTCTTAGACTTGGTTTAGGGTTAATGGAACCAAACATGTAGGATAAACATAGCCCAAACCATTAGAATAGTCAAAACAAAACAATTTTTGTCTAGTACCTGCTACTGTAGCCACGACACCAAACGACAACACAAACGGAACCAAATATTTGGTGTCGCCTGGTCCGTGGTGTCTACAGAAGCAAAACTGCTATATACTAAACATCCTCTTCCTCAAAACCCACTTTACCAAAACGTGTAAACATTAAACCAAGCTCATTATTGACACATTCCCACTCACTAATCACTGAAGATAACATCATTGTAAGTATCCTAACTACATTTTATCTCTAAATTTTGAGTCTAGGATTCTTATTTATGCACAAAACTATCACAAATCATTACATGGGGTTTTATGTATGCTTTTATACTAAATATGAATTCAATTGGCAAATTGAATAACTAGTCGTTGAAATTAGGTACTACATTATCATATTGCATAAACAAATCATGCTTCCCACTAATCAATAGATAATAACTATAAGGCCTTATTCAAATAACCAAACACCCCGTGTCAAATTTTTTTGAAAAGCTTCTCACTTGTAGGAAAACAATTTTTCATTGTTAAATACAAACAGAAACGTCAAACTTTCATCACTTGCATGCTCTTGAATACTAAAGGTATTGCGTAACTAATATGCATTCCCGGGTATATTCAAATGAAGCCACATTGGATTAGGAACATTTGGGTTATCTCATGGTATTTGCCAAACACCCCACTAAAACCATTTTTGTGCATAAAATGAGTCGAGATAACCGCAACTCCAAATTGTTTTCATATAGGCACACACTAGAACCAAAACGTTAAAGTTTATTCTCACTTTTAACATATCAATTCTTGTCCTTAGGAATAACCATGGTAGCCGCAAGATTCTATGATCACAAAGACACCCTTAACTACATTCCCAAACACCACAAAACCAAAGGACTTACCAAGGAACAAGTAGAAATATTTAAGGGTCTAGAATCAAGGTATTTCCATGAGGGTAGAACCATTCACTCATCCTTCCTTGAAAATACCAATCTCCATGAAGAACTAGCCACCATTCAATTCGATTGTCTCCTTGACATCGATGAACCAATTTGTCCTAGGTTTGTGTTAGAATTCTATGCTAGTGTGACCGGCTTTAGTGATGAAGACGATGATGAATTTTGTCTTAGGTTTAGAATCAATCAAAACGACTACACCATCACATTAGCCAACTTTGCTCGAGTGCTAGGAATTCCCAACCGAGGGACTTGTGTCTACTTGGATAAATGGTCACTCACCATTCTTGATGCAATCAATGACCGCACTCTTCCCTACCAAACCCGTTTGGCCGATAAGGATGTTATCCGTGAACACCTATTTAACCCAAAGGGTGATACAACCCGTGTTACCCGAAAGGGAAAAGAGGTAAACCGAGATCCATATGGAATGGAGCTAAATGAACTTAAGCCCAAATTTAAGAAATGGGAGGAGCTACTTAGAGCCAACGTCATTAGCACCATAGGAAATAGGGATCACATAAATGCTTGCCTTTGTCACATGCTCTACAACTTGTCCACCCGAAAACCATTCAATTTAGCCTACTACATAGCTAGGAGAATGATTGATATTCCAACTCAAGGATCGGTTGCTCTTCCATACGGGATGCTTCTCACCCGTCTCTATAGAAACTTTGCACCAATTCCACCAACCCCAAAAGGGATGCACCTTCACTATGAACTCATCCCTCACATCTTTGTACCTTTGAGTGATGAACGAGTTGCTAAGACAAAAGGCAAGAGAGCAAAACCTCCAACTCCATCATCATCATCATCAAATAGCTCCGAGGATGGTCTTCCAAGCTCTCGTCTCCCACCTCATGAGTATTATGCGTCTCTTCCCAAGATTGAAAATGAATCAGCTGAATTCAAGCAAACTAAGGGAATGTTCAAGTGCCTTGGTAGGATGATGAACAAGATTTACAAGAAGTTGGACAAATGAGGGTACTTTAAGGAGTGTTTGGAATAATACATTATCGTTAATGTTTGATACTAATTAGTTGTTTTTATTATGTAGGATGATAATATAACTTGAAAAAATGTTGTATGCTAACAATCTCATGCAGGGGGATAACACAAGTATGCTATCAAATTTTACCCATTTTCACTATAATGTGAAAATCAAAAATCCTCGCTCAAAATACATGCTCCACTATGTTTATATATGTGTTATCTACTTTTCCTAACTAGAAATGTTTAGTGTAACATCTCTTGAGAAAACTTTCAGGTTTCGGAAAAGTCCCCGACACCTAAAAACACACTCTGTCTTGTTTTCTGCACTGCACGGACCAGACGGCACCAACGATTTGGTACCGTCTGTTATGAGAATTGGTACCGCCGTACCTGTACAGGCGGACCAGACGGCACCCTTTTAAGGGTTCCGTCCGTGTAAATTTTTGGTGCCGTGGATCCTCCAGGTAATTTTCTGAATTTCGACTCTTTCATAATTCCAAATTACCATCCATTGCTTATAATTCAATCCTAACTTGTTTATACTCTTATTAGAACTAGTATAATTCACTTAGGTATATAAGAAATCCATTTCCCACCAAAATTTAAAAATTTGAAAAATCCACCCAAGGAGCCTTTTTGCATAAAGGAAGGAACCAAATTTTTGGTACCTTCAAATCAGTGGGTGATCTGATTGTTAGGAAATTCCACTCATTAGAACACATTCATTGCAAATCTTGTCTTCTTCACTCCATCTCTCTTGAATGGATTGACTTGGGTGATATGACTAGCATTTAACCCACTTCCAAATCATTAGGAACCTCATCTCTTCAATGGTTTCACATCAAATCAAACACATTTCTCCATAATTTTTCACTTCTATAAATTGAGAGGTTTTACCTTGATCATCCTCACACCTTCTTCATTCTTACCATTATCTAGCAAAGAAAAATCCAAGTCAAAAATGACAAAATCCTCTCCTAAACCTTGCAAGAAAACCGCTAGAATAAGTGTGAGGCCTTGTTCCGTCGTTAACCTTAGCTCCTCATCAGAGTCTTCTCCACTCACAATCTCATCTCCAATCCGAGATGATACAAACCTTACCTTGGCTACACCCACTCAATCACACATTGTGATCACCACTCCACCACCTATAAAAACACCAACTTCACCTCCACCGGCACCCATCCAAACATCCAAAACACCCTCACCACCTTTACCACCAAGGCCTCCAACTCTCATTCCTATGGAGCTATTTTCCACTCTACCAACTTTACCAAATCCTTTCTTGGAGGACTTGGATGACTTGCCTCCTAGGCCAAATCATCCACCACCATTGCCATCCTTTGGCACAATTGAGCGAATAGCTCATGAATCACCAAGGTCATCTTTTGACCCAAACGCCCCACTAGGGCCAAAACCTCTTCTTTTCCACCTCATTCACAAAGACATTCATGGTCCTTTGTATGGGGACCATCCACTCCCAACATCAATGTCCCCTCATCTTGAGGACAATGAGGAGTGCATGTTGGATGCCAATCCCACTAGAGAGGAGATTCAAGCGGAACTACACAACCCCCACCAATTCAAAGGCATGGTGGATTCTCACTTAAGTGAGACTATGCAAATGCAAAATGCTTTGCTTGCCTCCATCATGACCACCCCAAACATCCCCAACAACACCAACACATCTACCATTCCACCACCACAACCTTCCCAAACATACTACCCCCTAGGCATGGTTGCTCAACTTGTGAGCAAACGGCTCAAACCGTTGAAAGGACCCTGGTTATGGTCCATGACTTTCAAGAGGAAATGAGGTTCATCCTCAATCACATCCTTGAGCGCCTCAACGCTCTTTCTCATCCACCATCTCATTAGGATGGTCATAGATTAGCATTTCTAAGTTTTCTTTTCTTTAGATTATTTTCTTTTTCTTATATTAAAACACATCATTGTGTTCTCCATTCATGATCTTTATTCATGAAAATTTTAACTAATGAATGGTGTTTTTATTATAGTGTTGGTACTTTTACATAGTATTTGGAAATGCTTGTGAATGATCATTATTATTAACATTTTTTTTGTATCTTTATTTTCACAATCCATGTATCTTCCCATTAAGCACCCAATTTAGGGGGAGCTTTGATCAAGGGGGAGATAATGACTCGGGCTCATTACATTCCGCACCGCCTCTTCTTTTTGTTGAGACAAAAAGGGGGAGAAAATATAGAACTTGAACTTGTTTAAGTTTGACTTTCTGAAAAAGTCAAACATGATACCTTATTGATAATACTTGACTTTTCTTAAAAAGTCAACTGCATACTTTGACTTTTTGAAAAAGTCAACATCATGCATCAACTAGTGAATACTTTGACTTTCTAAAAAAGTCAAACATCATACACTCACATTATCATTTCCTTTTCAAGTTCTAAAACTAAAATTTTTATAACTCTTGCACAAACTTTGTATCTTTTATAAAAATAAAATTTATTTTTTGTCCTCAACAAAAAGGGGGAGATTGTTAATACAAATATCGTCACTGAACGTTATTTATATTTTTGATCTTTACCTAATTTTTGTTAACGACAAAAATAAATTTGATTTGTATAAAAGCTTAAAGCTTGTCAAGTTTAATAGATATTAAAACAAGCTTTTTCAAACAATATATTCATCATTCAAGCATTTACATTTATGATTAGTGACATCTTGATATGACTCTAATCATTATGTATGATAATAGTTTTTAGAATGTGTTAGGTTCTTAAAACCAAACACTACTTAAGTACTTGCATATTTCTAAAAATAGAAATACAACATATGACATCATGTGATGCATCATGGAAACCATTGGAAGATTTCATTAGATATTTTATGTGGATTTGTACTCTTCATATCTTGCACAATCTCACTTAGATATATTTGACTTTAGCAAAGATTTTGATATCTTGGCTGTCAGACCTGGCGGTACCAAAATGGTACACGGGCGGAACCCTTTTAAGGGTTCCGTGGTCCGTGGACGCTCCTGTCCATTTTGGCTATAAATAGCAAAGCCAAACCAAGTAGTGTTTCATCCTTTTCAACTATACTCTCATACATATCTTTTCTCTAACCTTTCTAACTCAGTTTCATATCATATTAGTGATCTCTTTTGTAACAAAGAAGATCAAGTCACATTCAAGGTTCAAACGAGAAGTTGGAAGTCTTGTTTGTTTAGTGTTGTATGATCTAGTGTTGATTCATACTTCATTGTTGTATTAAACCATCATAATCTTGTGAGTGTGAGTGGTTAGTATTTTAGTCCTCAAAATACATTGTGTGTGGGAGTAGTTGTACCCTTGGAAAGAACTCGACATCTAGCTTAGTGTCGGAAATAGTGTAAGCGAAGTGTAAAGGTTTTCTCCGCCGGTGAAAGGAGCTTGTTGACTAGTGAAGTTAAACTCTCGAGTGTGAGACTCGGGGAGTGGAGTAGGGCTAGGAAAAAGAGTCCTTGTAGACCGAACTACTATAAACAACTTGTTGTGGTTTGATCATTTCTTTCCTTATTTACTCTTTACATATTGCTTGCATATTTCATCAAGATATCCAAGATCAATATCAATTGATCTTTCAATAAGTTTCAAAACAAAGTTTATAATTAGTAAACTATTCAACCCCCCTTCTAGTTCTTTATAATTATCATACCGTCAGACAGATGCAGCATCTGTCCATGCGTGATCAGCTCGACCCACACCTGCAGATCGATCCATTCCCAGGGCGGGAGGAGGATTACCCGCCCTTCGAGTATTTAGGCCATCTCCCCCTGGTTATGACTACCGTTATGGACCTCGTCCCCAGTGACTTATGTATTTGTTTATGGATGGTTTATGGATTTGTATGCTTGGTTGTTGAGACAATTTAATTCGGGCATGTAATAATTTAGGTTATCTTGAATGTGTGGTGAACTTTAAACAATTTGTGGCATATGTGTATTTGGGTTTGGCATGGTTTATCTATAACTTATGTGGATCGATTATCTTGCTAGTTTTTGTCGTGTATCCTTTAGTGATTGTTTATTCTCATGTTTAAATTTGTAAAAATGCTTTATTTTGTCTTTAACCTCGTCTTAATTACATATAAAGGTATTTTACATAAAGGATAAGTGTAGGGAGGATTACACACGTTTTCAAAAGAAACGTAAACATGAGAATTACAATAAATTAAAAGATATTCATGTGTGTTTGTTCGAGTCAAATGCTTGTATTGAGTCATAATGGATGTTTTGCAGGAAATTTTTCCAGATTCTAAAGATGTAAATTTTCCAGAATTTTTTCTAGAAAATCGCAGACCAGTTTTTGTCAGGATAACCTGACGGCGTCAGGAAGGAGCTAAAACAACAAATTACTTTTTCTCGTTTTCTGAGCTACTTATAATTTTTTGGAATTTTCCAGATCTTAATTTTCCAGAAATTCTGTAAACATCCATTCCACGAGCATTATATCCTGGTTTAGTAGAGTCTTATATATATTATTACCGCCGATTTTACGCAAAGGTTTCGTTTGTTTTCTTCAAGTATGCAGGTTTAATTTACCAAGAAGAAGATACATAAGATGAGAAGGAGCTTTTAACGCAAACATTCTTCTTGAAGAAAGATGTAACCACCACTTTACACGGATCCTACCGAGCTAATCAGGGGAGTATTAGTTTCTTTCGTTTTTAATTACCTTCCATTATCATAACTTTGATACTTTTGGGGAACATTGGGGACAATGTTCAGTTTAAGTGTAGGGAGGAAAAATAAAACAGGAACTTTGAAACTATGCTTATCCTTGATTATTTGCTTTGTCCAATTGCATTTATGTAATAAACCATGAGAAAATGTCGGTTAGGGTAATTTTGCACCAAATTTAAAATTTTTCATGACATATAGGAGTGGGCCATTAGTCTTAACAAAAGCGTCTCATGGATAGGAAGTTATATGACTAGCACAAAAAACCCTTTACCACTTAAATTCCACCCAAAATGTGAGGATCGCCCTTAGACTAGTAGGAATTAAAGCATTCATCTTTAATGCTTAGTGTGTGAACCGGTAGTATAATAGATTCTAGAACTTGTTTTGTGATGCATCCCGAGATTGCTAGTAAGACTACACTTGCGTAATTCCCCACACCTTTGCGTTGTACTCATCTTTAGTACACGATACCCTTAGTTAACCCCTCAGAGCCTATCCTTTTCGTGGTTCTCGTGATGTTTCGGTTTTCCGGAATATCAATGAAGAGCATTGTTTACACCCCACCCCCAAATGTACACCCAAATCGCCTTAACCTACCTTGTATGCACTCACTTTTAGTGCATTATTGTTATCACACTAAACCCTTAGTTCAATTATCTAGTTGCTTGCATAAGTTGCTAAGTCGAGTCATATCCTTTGTACACAGTTTTGGGACGATTGGGACTCATGGTAAAAGTTAAAGTTTGTGAAATGACGGGAAGGGAACGTTAAATTCAAATTCCCTTTATTTGCATAATAATGTACTCCAAGTGTTTTGATCTTTTCAATTCGGGTCATATTAGTATTAGAGTAATAAAAACTCAAGTGTAGGGATGTGCCTATAAATCCCTATCATTTTGATGTTATCGTAGAGGATGGTAGAGTAAAAGTGTACGAAAAAAAAATCGAAAAAAATAGAAAAAAGAGAAAAAGAAAAAAATATAGAGTGTTGGAAAAAAAAACATACGGGCTACCATCCTACATCTATCTTTAAATTTATGTTTGTTTGTTTCAGTTATCTAGAGTCTAGAGAGTCGAGTCTTGGCTTAGCAACGCCATTCTTCGCATGCTTGTAACATAAAGATTTTTGACTTGCCACCAATAAATAACCTATCCCACCAAGCCCTTTGTTTCCCTACCGTAAGCCTAACATTACAACCCTTTAAAAGACCTCTTTGATAGTCTTTCCTAGGTGCTTACGCCAAAGCGATGGAGGTTTGATCTAGTCTCAAGCCTATGGTAATCTATGTACTAGGACCAGTTAATGAGTGTTTATCTTCCATTTCCAACTTGTTATATTTCATATACACCCGATAGATGTGAGTATCCAAACACCCCATGTGAGGTGCTAGTATGTAATTTCCGTGCTTGTTATGACTTTTGCCGGGCTTATATGTGTTGTGGATTGTTCTAAACCAATGCTTCATGACCCCTAACTTATAAATTAATTGGCTAAAAGCACATTTGCTTGAGGACAAGCAAATACCAAGTGTAGAGATATTTGATAAGGTTTTAAAATGTACCTTTTTTAGGGGTCGTTTAAGCCCTTATTTGATCACTTTTGTATCCGTTATTACTTAATATCGTTCCTTTTCACTTTTTAGGTATCTTGAAGGCAAAATGCTGGAATGACACTTATTCGAACGAAAAGGCGCGAATATATGAAGAAAATGGCCAAAGTCAAGAATCGAGACACTCAGGCTGCTGGAACTGAAGGTGACGGCGTCAGGCACAAAACAGTGACGCCGTTGGACCATTTTTGTGACGGCTCAATAGCCAAATTGCTTATTTTTAAGTGACGGCTTCAGGTTTTAAAAGAGTAGGGCGTCGCAACTCAGACGGCCTAGATTTGATCCAGGTGACGTCAGAGACTGAAGGGGACGGCGTCACAAGCATAAGGTGACGCCGTCGCAAGACTAACGTGACAGAGACGAAACCCTAATGACGGCGACCCGACGGCGTCACAAATCATAAGTTGACGCCGTCGCATTTGTAATCTTATATATAGAATCCGAATTTTTCAGTTTTCAGTGTGTAGTCTTTTGGAGTAAAAACCTAAACCGAACCAAGGCTGTCTTGTACAGTATTTTAGGGTTCCTCACCCTATCTTACATCAATATAAGTGTTTTACTTCATTAATTCAATTATGTCTTCAACTACTTGTGTGTATGCTTGCATGTTTCCCATGTCCGGCTAATTTACTTGTGTGTTTGCATAGGGAATATGAAACTTAATTATTGAATATTGATTGGTTGTCTCTTATCTT
This sequence comes from Chrysanthemum seticuspe, assembly GCA_019973895.1. Lineage (NCBI taxonomy): Eukaryota > Viridiplantae > Streptophyta > Magnoliopsida > Asterales > Asteraceae > Chrysanthemum > Chrysanthemum seticuspe. Next base: position 47,388,273 of record BPTQ01000003.1, read on the forward strand.
AATTGTTAATGATCTAGTAGTGCGATAGATCATCCGTTGTGTAGTTAATGCTTGATTAATCTTTGTTGAACCTTAGCTTATAGTACCTAGAGTCATTGTAGGCTAAACCATCCGAAGAGTACCTTAGTGTTAAGTTTATACATCCTAGAGATTTTGTAGGCGATAACCTTTGGTAATTTCAAAGAGTTAGGGATAAACGCATACCCTACGACTTTAGACACACAACGCGATTAAGAATAAGGACGTGAGAATTCAACCATGAATAGGAGATAATTAAGGAGTAATAAAACCTAAGTAAACACATCTTTAAATCATCATACGAGCACACAATAATTAGACATAGACTACATACACCTTAGATTAGATAATTAGACGAATAGAGTAATCGGTAGAAATACCAACCCCAAATCCAATACCCCGAAATTCGTACCTTTCCATTTCCTAAAAACATAAAAAGATAAAAAATAATCTTCCTCAACCCCAACCTTAGCGTAGTAACTTCTCACTAGCATTCCTATTCCCCTAGAGAACGATATCAATTCCCGTGGCTTACCCTAATACTACACTACAATGATTAGGTTCACTGCCTAGGTTGTTCAAAAACTTGCTCGACGAAAAGGAAGTTCCTTTGACCCCGAACGACGCGTGTAGCATTATCAGATTATCATCAAAATAGCCTACCATTGTGTGTCTATCGATTAGTCACCTGGACTTCTCGACCCCCATGTGAAACCCTTTTGTTGCACTCACCTTTAGTGCAAGATACCCCTGGATACACCCATCTGAGTCATTCCTTTCATTTTGTTAACCCAATATATTGTTTCGATACACCTATAAACCTTAGCCTACCCTGTAGTCTTTATTTGTGATTGGGAAGTCATCAGTTGCCTAAGTTCAAGGTTCAGGTGGAAAGGTTCGGAGATCACACTTTCGTCGACAACATATTTTTGAAGATCATTGAAGACCTCATGAGTTCCCGTTGTTCATCTCAAGTGGGAGGATATTATGTTTAGTTGTTATAGTTATGATTAAAAAAAATAAAAAAAAAATGATTCGAAAAAAAGAGAGAGATTGTTATGTTATTTAGTTATTGTAAAAGTGCATTGTTATAAGCACTATGAGCTTTATAGATTTAGTATCGAAGATTGGAGTTAGTAATTATGCCAACAGTTGGAGAAAAGGTAGCGTGCCCATTACGACGTCCTCTAATGACACATCTACCTAGTATTTCATGATCCGGTTTCTTGACTTCAAAGCTTGAACTTTCGGCGGACGATAAGTGGTGATGACTTGGTTATAGATTTAGACTACCTGCTTGATTTTTATTTTACACCATTTATACTTCCCATGTCTTATCCTACCCTTTAGTCATGAAGCGTGTCTAGGTGATGCAGCGAGCAATCTTTGGTGTCTTGGCCATGGATTTGGTCATGCATCATTGATTTTGTCCACTTCACCATGACATGCTAGTAATGACGAGTCACCCCTTAACCTTTGTCGTGTCTACCCATATTGCCTTCGAGAATTGTTTCGCCCTTAACTCTAGTGGTGGAGATTTGTGTAACTGCCAAGCTTATGATAGAATACATGCTATGACTGTGCGATTGAGTGATCACCCCGAAATTGACACTTAGAATAGTTGAGAGATTTGAGTGTTTCGTTCCCATTTCGTGTAACACCCCAACCCAGAAAGGGTAGAAGTGTCACATTCTGGTGTCATATAAGAACATACAAATAAAATTTTACGAGTGGAAGCCTTATAAAATAAGTTAACAAGTCATATAAATGAATGACTTACAAAGAAAATACAAACTCCAATATGTACAAAATGAAAATAAATCTAAAACAATAACTCTTCAGATAAATCCAAAATAATAAGGGGAAACTAGGGTCGGTCCACTCAGACAATCCAACACTCAGCCCATCAAAGCCCATCTTCCAACCTAGAAATACGAAACAAAAGCTAAACAAAACAAGAAATACGAAATGAAACAATGGAACAATAACGAGGTTGCAATGGAAAGGAACAGTGAGTCAATGAGGATACTGCAGAAAAACAATTATAAAGATGATAAGGTTTTAAAAGGTACCATTTTCAGGGGTCGTTTAAGTCCTTGTTTGATCACTTTTGTATCCGTTATTGCTTAATATCGTTCCTTTTCACTTTTTAGGTCTCTTGAAGGCAAAATGCTGGAATGGCACTTATTTGGACGAAAAGGCGCGAATATATGAAGAAAATGGCCAAAGTCAAAATCGAGACACTAACAGTTGCTGAAACTAGAAGGCGACGGCGTCAGGTGTTAATGGCGACGCCGTCCCAAAATTATTGTGACGATACAGGACTCAAAACTCGTATTTTCAAGTGACGGCGTCTAGTTGTGAAAGAGTAGGCCGTCGCTACTCAGACGGCCTAGATGCAATCCAGACGACGTCAGAAGCTGAAGAGGACGGCGTCACGCACACAAGGTGACGCCGTCGCAAGGTTAACGTGGCCAAGACGAAACCCTAATGACGGCGACACGACGGCGTCACTAAACATAAGGTGACGCCGTCGCAATTGTAATCTTATATATAGAATCCGAATTATTCAGTCTTTGTGTGGAGAGTCTTTGGAGTAAAAACCTAAAACCGAACCTAAGGTGTCTTGTATAGTATTTTAGGGTTTTAAACCCTATCTTACATCAAGATAAGTCTTTACTTCATTAATTCAATTATGTCTTTGATTATTTGTGTGTATGCTTGCATGTTCTCCATGTCCGACTAATTTACTTGTGTGTTTGCTTAGGAAGTATGAAACTTAATTATTAAATATTGATTGGTTGTTTCTTATCTTAGTTGATTAATGATCTAGTAATGCGATAGGTCATTCGTTGTGTACTTAATGCTTGATTCATCTTTGTGAACCTTAGAATATAATTACCTGAGTAGTTGTAGGCTAAACCATCCAAAGAGCGCCTTAGAGTAGGAGTTTATCATCCCTAGTGGGTTTGTAGACGAGACCCTTTGGTAAGTTCAAAGAGTTAGGGAGAAACGCATACCCTACAACTTTAGACACACAACGCAATTAAGAATAAGACGTGACACTCAACCATCAATAGGAGATAATTAAGGAGTAATACAAACTAAGTAAACACATCTTTAAACTATCATACGAGCACACATTAATTAGACATAGACTCCCACAATCTTAGTTTAGATAATTAGATAATAGTAGAGTAATCGGTATAAATACCAACCCCCCCCCCCCAAATCCAATACCCGAGATTCGTACCTTTCCATTTCATAAAACATAAAAAGATAAAAAATAATCTTCCTCAACCTTAACCTTAGCGTAGTAACTCCTTACTAGCATTCCTATTCCCCTAGAGAACGATATCAATACCCGTGGCTTACCCTAATTACTACACTACAACGATTAGGTTCACTGCCTAGGGTGTTATAAAACTTGCTCGAAGAAAAGGAAGTTTCCTTGACCCCGAACGACGCGTGTAGCGTTATCAAGTTTTTGGCGCCGCTGCCGGGGAATAGAATAGCTAGTTAGTAGTCCACATCGTTTAGGTTTCTTTGCTTGATTCCTATCAAGTAAATTTTTCTTATTTTTAGCTTTCTCTTAGTCTATCCCCCTTCTTCGTAACTTTTGTTCGTAACCCCATCACTTTTCATCATGGAAGGTGATAACCAACCACCACTTGATAACCAACAACCAAACAACGCTTCACCACCAAACAAATACCCACTGCTTGACCCAGCCTCTGCTAACCAACTTCGAGCCCGTATCATGAGTGAGATTGGAGAGCTTAGGAAATTAAATATGATAATTGAGAATACACTTGAGGAAGCCCTTAAGGAATCTGATCAACCTCTAGATAGTGATTCGACTACAAGTGATTCGGATGATGATCTAGAAGAAGGAGATTATAAGATGTTAGAAATTATGGAGGGTAGTAAGGAGAAGGGAGAACTTAGGGAGTACTTTGATTCATACCCTAAAAGGAAAGAAACCGCTTATCACCATAATGTGGTTAATTTTCCAAGACCACCTTTCGAGCCTCATATAAGGAGGGGAAACCCTAAAAACATCAAAATACCGTGTATGATTGGATACTTATATAGGGATCACACCTACATTGACTATAAGGCACCCATGAATATAATGTCTAGGCTCTATTACAATTGGATCATGAGCAAAAAGCTAGAGCCTATGAGGGACCCCTTTCGCCCTAGGAAATCAAGTAACTATGTGGGGAGGGTTAAGGGATTGCACGTGTTCATAGGTAATTTCACATATAGGTGTGATTTCATGATTCTGGAAAATGTCAAAGGAATCATTGATGGGTTTTTAGGAGACGTGATACTTGGGAAACCATTTATAGAAGAGTCTAAGATGGTTTATGATAAAGAGAAGGGAATAATCGAGTTCTCAAATGAAACCGAGAATGTTAAATATATAATGCCCCACAAAAATAAGAATTTTGAGGGCATGGATAATTTAGATGTAGATAACATTCCGGCATTCGAAGTAGACTGGAAGAACAAAGTTTACTACACTGCTTGTCTTGAACTAGGGCCTGAATATATTCGTGATGAAAGAAGAGTTAAGGAGATCGAATGGGCCTCTAAGATTAGGGCAACGTAGGAGCACGACTACGAGTCTAGCTACAAGACTCTTAAATAAAGAAAAGCGCTTCGTGGGAGGCAACCCATGCTTAATTGTTTGCTTGTTAGTGTCTTATATCTTTTATTAATTGTTTATCCTCATGTTTAAATTTGTAAAAATGCTTTATTTTGTTTTTAACCTCGTCTTAATTGCATATAAAGGTATTTTACAAAAGGGATAAGTGTAGGGAGGATTACACACGTTTTTAAAAGAACCGTAAACATGAGAATAACAATTAACTAAAAGATATATATGTTTGTTTGTTCGAGTCAAATGCTTGTATCGAGTCATAATGGATGTTTTGCAGAAATTTTTCCAGATTCTAAAGATGTAAATTTTCCATAATTTTTTCCAGAAAATCGCAGACCAGTTTTTGGCAGGATAACCTGACGGCGTCAGGATTGCAACCTGACGGCGTCAGGAAGGAGTAAAAACATCAGATTACTTTTTTCTCGTTTTCTGAGCTACTTATAAATTTTTGGAATTTTCCAGGTCTTAATTTTCTTAGAAATTCTGTAAACATCCATTCCACAAGCATTATATCTTAGTTTAAATCGAGTCTTATATGTATTATTACCGCCGATTTTACGCGAAGGTTTCGTTTGTTTTCTTCAAGTGTGCAGGTTTAGTTTGTCAAGAAGAAGTTACATAATATTGGAGGAGCTTTTCACGCAATAATTCTTCTTGAAAAGGATTTAACCACCACTTTACACGGATCCTACCGAGCTAATCAGGGGAGTATTAGTTTCTTTCGTTTTAAATTACCTTCTTTTATCATAACTTTGATACTTTCGGGGAACATTGGGGACAATGTTCAGTTTAAGTGTAGGGAGGGAAAATAAAACGGGAACTTTGAAACTATGCTTATCCTTGACTATTTGCTTTGTCCAATTGTGATTGTGTAATAAACCATGAGAAAATGTCGGTTAGGGTAATTTTGGCACCAAATTTAAAATTTTTTATGACATATAGGAGTGGGCCATTAGTCTTAACAAAAACATCTCATGGATAGGAAGTTATATGACTAGCACAAAAACCCTTTACCACCCAAATTCCACCAAAATGTGAGGATCGCCCTTAGATTAGTAGGAATTAAAGCATTCATCTTTAATGCTTAGAGTGTGAACCGGTAGTATATTAGATTCTAGAACTTGTTTTGTGATGCATTCCGAGATCGCAAGTGAGGCTACACTTGTGTAGTTAGGAATAACTAAATGATAAGAGGCATTAGGATAACCCTTGTTTGATACCTGTAATATAATTACTTCTTCCACATCGGTTGAGTAATTCCCCCACACCCTTTGCGTTGTACTCATCTTTAGTACACGATACCCTTAGTTAACCCCTCAGAGCCTATCCTTTTCGCGGTTCTCGTGATGTTTCGGTTTTTCCGGAATATCAATGAAGAGCATTGTTTACACCCCACCCCCAAATATACACCCAAATCGCCTTAGCCTACCCTTATGCACTCACTTTTAGTGCAAATTATTGTTATCACCCCAAACCCTTAGTTCAATTATCTAGTTGCTTGCATAAGTTGCTAAGTCGAGTCATATCCTTTGTATACAGTTTTGGGATGATTGGGATTCATGGGAAAAGTTAAAGTTTATGAAATGACGGGAAGGGAACGTTAAATTCAAAAATCCTTTTGTTTGCATAATAATGTACCCCAAGTGTTTTGATCTTTTCAATTCGGGTCAAATTAGTGTTAGAGTAATAAAAACTCAAGTGTAGGGATATACCTATAAATTCCTATTATTTTGATGTTACCATAGAGGATGGTAGAGTAAAAGTGTATGAAAAAAAAAAAAAAAAAAAAAAAAAAAAATCGAAAAAAATAGAAAAAGAGAAAAAGAAAAAAATAGAGTGTGAAAAAAAAAATACGGGCTACCATCCTACATCTATCCTTTAAATTTTTGTTTGTTTATTTCAGTTATCTAGAGTTTAGAGTGTCGAGTCTTGGCTTAGCAACGCCATTCTTCATATGCAGTTAACATAAAGATTTTTGACTTTCCACCACTAAATAGCCTATCCCACCAAACCCTTGTTTCCCTACCGTAAGCCTAACATTACAACCCTTTAAAAGACCTCTTTGATAGTCTTTCCTAGGTGCTTACGCCAAAGCGATGGAGGTTTGATCTATTCTCAAGCCTATGGTAATCTATGTACTAGGACCGGTTAATGAGTGTTTATCTTCCATTTCCTATTTGTTATATTTCATATATACACCCGAGAGAGATGTGAGTATCCAAACACCCCATGTGAGGTGCTAGTATGTAATTTCCGTGCTTGTTATGACTTTTGCGGGGCTTATATGTGTTGTGGACCGTTTTGAATTAATGCTTTATGACCCCTAACTAATAAATTAATTGGCTAAAAGCACATTTGCTTGAGGACAAGCAAATAACAAGTGTAGGGATATTTGATAAGGTTTTAAAAGGTACCATTTTGAGGGGTCGTTTAAGTCCTTATTTGATCACTTTTGTATCCGTTATTGCTTAATATCGTTCCTTTTCACTTTTTAGGTCTCTTGAAAGCAAAATGCTGGAATGGCACTTATTTGGACGAAAAGGCGCGAATATATGAAGAAAATGGCCAAAGTCAAAATCGAGACACTCACAGTTGCTGAAACTAGAAGGCGACGGCGTCAGGTGTTAATGGCGACGCCGTCCCAAAATTATTGTGACGATACAGGACTCAAAACTCGTATTTTCAAGTGACGGCGTCTATTCGTGAAAGAGTAGGCCGTCGCTACTCAGACGGCCTAGATGCAATCCAGACGACGTCAGAAGCTGAAGAGGACGGCGTCACGGACACAAGGTGACGCCGTCGCAAGGTTAACGTGGCCAAGACGAAACCCTAATGACGGCGACACGACGGCGTCACTAAACATAAGGTGACGCCGTCGCAATTGTAATCTTATATATAGAATCCGAATTTTTCAGTCTTTGTGTGGAGAGTCTTTGGAGTAAAAACCTAAAACCGAACCTAAGGTGTCTTGTACAGTATTTTAGGGTTTTAAACCCTATCTTACATCAAGATAAGTCTTTACTTCATTAATTCAATTATGTCTTTGATTATTTGTGTGTATGCTTGCATGTTCTCCATGTCCGGCTAATTTACTTGTGTGTTTGCTTAGGAAGTATGAAACTTAATTATTAAATATTGATTGGTTGTTTCTTATCTTAATTGATTAATGATCTAGTAATGCGATAGGTCATTCGTTGTGTACTTAATGCTTGATTCATCTTTGTGAACCTTAGAATATAATTACCTGAGTAGTTGTAGGCTAAACCATCCAAAGAGCGCCTTAGAGTAGGAGTTTATCATCCCTAGTGGGTTTGTAGACGAGACCCTTTGGTAAGTTCAAAGAGTTAGGGAGAAACGCATACCCTACAACTTTAGACACACAACGCAATTAAGAATAAGACGTGACACTCAACCATCAATAGGAGATAATTAAGGAGTAATACAAACTAAGTAAACACATATTTAAACTATCATACGAGCACACATTAATTAGACATAGACTCCCACAACCTTAGTTTAGATAATTAGATAATAGTAGAGTAATCGGTAGAAATACCAACCCCCCCCAAATCCAATACCCGAGATTCGTACCTTTCTATTTCATAAAACATAAAAAGATAAAAAATAATCTTCCTCAACCTTAACCTTAGCGTAGTAACTCATTACTAGCATTCCTATTCCCCTAGAGAACGATATCAATACCCGTGGCTTACCCTAATTACTACATTACAACGATTATGTTCACTGCCTAGGGTGTTATAAAACTTGCTCGAAGAAAAGGAAGTTTCCTTGACCCCGAACGACGCGTGTAGCGTTATCAAAAGATATCCATAAAGAACAGATAACAAGGAGAACACAGCAGAGCAACGCATCCAGAACACACATATAATCACATATAAGCAAACAGACATACACGCACCGAAACCAAATCAAGCATAACAGACGTCGCATCCACTCAACTTAAGAATAGCATGCAATCAAATCAGGAAATCAGAGTATAAATAAGCCCAATGGAAAACTAAAAGCAAGCGGAAGCAATTAATTAAGAAGTGAGCATGGCAGTCAGGCAAGACAAATAACCCACTCTTTATAACATCACAGTATCATAACAGATATATCAGCGTGGCAGGTCAACAAGTAGCAATAAGGACATCAACAGATAATCAATAGCCCATGAACACAATTAAACGAAAGGGATCCATGATAAACAGATAAATCAACCGATTACACACAAACATGATTACCAGGCCAATCAAGGTTCACATGACAGTAAGATAATATACATTCAGATGACAACAGTCAAATCATATAATCGCATACTAATCATATCGTAGCAGGATAAACGGTAATCACATAAAACATGTAACAGCATAATCAGATTCAATAATCATATAATAACATGGTACGTGAATGGAATGGTAGTAGGATAAGTCACATAAGGGTACAGAGTAACGGGCAGTCAATACAGAATATGGTGCGTTGGGGTAAACAGACGGTACAATATAGGTATATCAACAGTGTAAGGGTTGTCAGAAATCCATCCCGAGCCAACAAAACAAACCAATATCAATAGTGTCAATGGTCTCCAATAGTATCCAATAGTAGCCATTGTATTCGGAGGGGTGACCTCAGAATACCAAACCAATAGGAGGGGAGACCTCAGTAACCAATGGAGTAGCTAGCTCCCAGACTGTGAGGGGGTGTATTGCACACATGCACCGCATCACCAAAACATATCATATCATATCATATCAAATGCAAATCAAATCAAATCAAATATAGGATGCATCCATACGCCCCTGCAAATCAAATCATAGTGGCCAAACATATATATCCAAAGCGCGCATAATCAATACAGAATAGGGACGATGTGGAACATCACTCAACTACACTAGAGTCATGCCATTGGTGCATCAATGACACGGCCATGTTACCTTCATGGCTAGGGAAACAATATTTGGCTCGGGTATCAATCTGAAGGGTCAACAAAGGTCCACAATATAGCAATATATAAGTCATCAAAATCAGAGGTTCAATACAATGGTTCACAATTCAGAGGTTCATAGCAATGGTTCAATATCCAAGTTCAGTAGCAACAGTTCAATATCAAGGTTCAGTAGCAACAGTTCAATATCAAGGTTCAGTAGCAATGGTCAAATAGCAAAGGGGGTCGATATTAAAGGTTCAATATCAGAGGGTCAATAGCAAAATAATCATAGCAATGAAATATCATAAGCGAAACAAAGTCGAAGGATCAGAAAAATCATGTGAAACCCCTATTGAAAAGGGATAGAATATCTGTACCTCATTTGAAGCTAGCAAAATAGGAAAGTAAGGTCATACGATGAATCAATCCCGCCGTCCGGAACCTATGAATTAGATAACGCTTATTAAGATCAGATTACTCCTTTTAGACGACTTTCAATTTTTAGTAGGTTTCCACTTTTAGCAGGTTTCCCATTTTAGTAACTTCCCATTTTTAGTCACTTTTCATATTTAGTAAGTTTCCCGTTTTAGCAATATTAGTCCTTATAGTCAAAGTTACCATTTATTCTTGTTAGAGTATTAAAAGTGACAATCCTTATAGGTTAGGGTTTATTATGACAATCTATATACGTTTAGGGCTCGATATATAAATTATCAAATTTAGTATTTAGAATGTCAATTAAATACACTTTATGGTTTATACTATAACTTATATCAAATGGGAATTTTAGACTCCTCCATTTAATAATTGTATTAGCGTACTCTTGACATTAGTTTAGACCGCGACGATCAACATACGATTATTACATGCTTTTAGATATCACTTAACGCACACTAAACCACACATGTAACCATACACACGACATAGAAATTTAACGAGGTAACATACGTGATTAACGAGACAAAAACATCCTTACGTTACACACACACTCAAATATAATCTGCATGTTTCGGGTCCCCATGTTCGACATATATTTCACACACTTTCACACATTTCAGTACACACAAATACTTACACACCTGTCGACTATGAGCCACACCGAGACACACCCATTTTAAGGCTACTCTAACTCACCCCATGCACACCCTCTCGAATATACACATGCATACTCAAGTTGATGCTCCACCATTTACATGAAATCACATTATAAACGATTTTATATTGCGTATGTATATCCACATGCATGACTTTATTAGTTGTTCACTATTAAAACCAGTTTTTAAGCCAACATGGAGACTATTTCACTAACAGGTACGAATGACTCACAATAGAAAAATACCAACCCTGCGTTAAGCAGCTGTCATGCACATACATACATAATTAAACCCTTGATTCACATATTTAAATGAGCCCGATTTTTACACCATAAGACAGTCACGAAACGAGATCATGCGATCACGAACCCATTGTTTATTTCTTCCGTTACTTCCAGGTTTAAAGGTAGAATATATATATGGACTTTCATTCATTATTTGCGTGGCCAAGGTTATGATTTTATGTAACATTATAACTTGACGAGATTTACGTATCATTCATGTGATGTCGAGCAAGTTTCAAAACAGAAAATCACATATATGGGCCGAATTTACACCTTCTTCATTTGCTATTTTATGTAATGACATTCAAGATTTTATGTGTAGCATCTTATCATTTTACGTGATGTTATAACGTATCAATTCATGTGAGGGTTTTAACGTGTACATGCACTCGAATGGAGACCCATTTCACACGTCAATAATCACGAAAACAAAGAAGGAAAATTGAAATGAGTGGAGATACATTTACCCTAGATGTTGTACGTGTGGGAGAAGACAAGACAAGATCGAACCAAAAACAGCTACACCTTTTTCGACCAAGAAACTCACGACCAAACGCTAAACCTATGAACCACGAACCCACGATCACCACCATTTATCTCAGCCTCCTTTGTGGTTTGTAGTCGAACGGAAGAGAGGGAATAAAGTCTAACCGTCACTTTGATTTCTATGTTTTCTATGCGTTACTTTGAAATGTAAAATGGTAGGTCAAATGAATGAGGTGTAAGTGGGGTAAATGGGATATATATGGGGATGATTAGCCGAATATTAGGGAAATCAAAACAGAATAATGGCCTTCCAAAAATACAAATGTGATAGCTTGAAAATAAGTGTTTCAGCCAATGCATTATTTTAACGTGTGATATGTATTTTAGACGTAAGTGTATTGGTCTCATTTATCATGTACAAATTACACATTTACGAGTTAGGTTATAAATGTATGAAATGAGCTTGACGTATTTTACGTATTTTATAAATATTAAATTTGAGGGGTAAAGTGGTCTTTTCATACGTTTTAGATTTTAGGGTTTTACAAATCTTCCCCTCTAACAGAAAATTTTCGTCCTCGAAAATTGAAGTCGCAGAGGTACGCAGAGACGTACTAGTTTAGGACAGACGTAGCAATCCATAGTTTCACACAATTTATGACTATTCCGGTCCTAAAGCGTACTGAACTTATACGTAACAGATGTCGGTAAGAATCTCGCGAAGTAGTGCAGAGTTTCAAATGAATATGAGGATTAACAAATAACGGGTATAAGTCATAGTCCATTCACGTACCCACCCCGGCATTCCCCAAGACGTCGCATGGTTTCAATAAAGTCAGATTATATGATCTCGGTATTATCACGTTGATCAGGCGTCATAATACTTGCATCATATAACAAGTCCTTATTGTCACCATATCCTGCCTCGGGTCATGACAACCTGTTAGGATTTGGAAAATCCAGCAGTTAAAGTGTCGGTCACCTCAAGTATATGTAATCGTTAGAAAGCTTGTAGTCGTAGTTATTTAATGTTAAGTAGTATTTACTTTAGTAACACCGTGGAGGACGGACGGGTCTTTACCCACTGTATGCCTGATCCACAGCCCGATTGGTGGCGTTTTATGTAAGTACTATAAATACTCTCTACCTCCCAAGGTAGAGAGTTGGAGCTCATAATAAGATTTTTCTTTCTCTCACTAAAGTTCCCAAACCTCTAACTTTCTCTCTCTAAAACTCATTGTGTACGCCTACTTTGCTTGTGGTTTGATGTGTATGTGAAATCCAATATGTTACAAATAGTATCAAGAGCCATGGTTAGATCATCTCTTACATATCTTTGGATTTCTAGTGGTTTTTAGGTGGTTTTTGAGTTTGAGAAAGTTTAGTGGTTTTTGCATCATTTGGTTGATTTCTAGTGTTAAAGTTTGGATTTTGATTGTACTTTTGTGTTTAGGATCATCATAAATGTTTAGGTTTTGATTTGGAAGGCTTGAATCATCGTGGTTGGGTTGTTTTTGGATTGAAAAGTGGTGTTTTTGAATTTTTTCATGCTAGCGACTTGAGTCACGGTGTTCTTTTCTTGGTAGCAACTTGCTTTGTAAGTCTGTAGCGAGTTGTAGTGTATTGTGGTAGCGACTTGGTGGTTAGCGACTTGCCTTTAGAGACAAGCCGACAAAAAGTATTGTTTGTGGATTCTCCACTACGGGTAGCGACTTGGTAAGGTAGCGACTTGCTTTCAATTTTGATAGCGACTTGTTCTTAAGTTTCTTAGCGACTTGGTGTTAGCGATTTGGACCAGTAGCGAGTTGCTATTTAGCGACTTGATTTCTTAGCAACTTGGTGCATAGCGACTTGCTGTCAAAATTCATAGCGATTTGGGACTTAGCGACTTGTCTTAGCAACTTGGTCTTTAGCGACTTGATTCAAGGATTCTTAGCGACTTGGTTAATTTTTGTTTGTAATACGGTTTTCTCTTGATTTAGTAAAATCCCGTGAAAGAATTTATTTCCCGGTTTAATCATAGAGTTATAAAATCCCGTGTAATCTTTAAACATGTCTACCAACGTACCTGCAATCATCTCCACTGTTGCCGAGGATGTTCAAGCAGCTGGTTCAGATACCCGTCCACCCATGCTTGACAGAACTGACTACGACTCTTGGACTCAAAGAATCAGACTGTACTGTCTTGGAAAGGAAAATGGGGTCAACATTCTCAAATCAATTGATGAAGGACGTTATCAGATTGAGACTACAAGAGACTTAATTGATACAGCTGCAGATGGAACAATGATCTATGGAATAGACAGACCAAAGACATATGATGAGCTCGATGATAAGGAGAAAAAGAGATTCGATGCTGATATCAGGGCTTCTAACATCGTACTTCAAGGTCTTCCAAAAGATATCTACAAGCTAATGAATCACAACACCGAAGCCAAGGCAGTGTGGGATAATGTCAAGATGCTTCTGTCTGGTTCTGAATTAACTATGGAAGACAGAGAATTACAACTCTATGATGAGTTTGAGCACTTCAAGATGAAACCAGATGAGAGCGTCTATGAGTATTACGTGAGATTCCACAAGCTTGTCAATGACATGAGGAATATCAGAATGACCATGCCAAACATTCAGTTGAACTTTAAATTTGTAAACAACATGAATCCCGAAAGGCACAAGTTTGTCACTTCTGTGAAGCTAACCAAAGGATTGAAGAATACAAACTATGAGCAACTCTATGCATTCCTTCTTCAGAATGAGAGACATGCTATGTTTGAAAAAAGGATTCTTAATCAGTTCAAAACCAACCAGGGAGAGACAAGCTCTTCGAATGATTCAACTGCCTTCTACTCAAACATAGGAATCACAACCAAAGCCTCACAAGTCATACCCATGGGTAATGGTAATCACAAACTCATTCCCGACCCAATGTTCAAACAAACTGATGCTGATGCACACGTGGGAAACTTCATTAATCAACTGGCTCTCATGATCAGTCAAAACATGAACTCTCTCCCACACACCAACAACAACCTCAGAACAACATCTAATCTACACGGAAAGGTTATGGTACAACCTGTTCAAGAAAGACAGTATGAACAAGGAAGAGGTGGAGTTGGTAGAGGTTTTGCTACAAATCAGAATAGGAGAAGGAATGGAAATCAAGGACAAGTAAACCCGATAATGTTAGGATCCAATATTTATGTGTTTATGATTCGGGTGGTCTAGGATGATGAAAATACATGATTGCCATAGTTAGAGAGTTAGTAGAGAGAGAGGGTGTTCTTGCTAGAGGTTTACACAAAGGGAATATTAGATTAATGAGAAGCACCACCCCTTCCATGGATGGAAGGGGTATTTATACTTACAAATATAACGACCTCCTATCGGCCTATGGATCAGGGATACAGTGGGTAAAGACCCGTCCTTCCTCCACGGTGTTGCACTAAACTATACTACGCTACAAACTTATAAATAAACTACTAAATAACGTAAATAACGATATGTCTACGAGCTAACTTATGCTAGATAATATTAGGGGTGACCGACTCTTCACTATGGAATTTTCTAATTCCTAACAATCTCCCCCTAAGGGAGGTCACCCCATGTTATACATTTCGAATCCTAGCATTCTATTCTTGTCTTTGTTCTTGAGCTCGTAGACTTCAATTCTTCATTTCAACAATCTTTGTGCTTTTGTAGCGATTCTTCAAAGTCCGCATTGATTTGTACTTTTAGTGGAGGCCTTTAACTGATCCACATCTTTGATGATCTTCGAGCTTTCTTTGAGATCATCAGCCACAGTAAATCTCTCTGGATCATCCATAGTAGTGTTGCCTTCATGTGATGTTGTGACTTTCGGACCGACATGCTCACACTTTTGAATCATGACATCTTTCCATCAGAGTAGCGGAAGCCTTACTGGTTCATGATATTTGCAGCAGCGAAGCATAAGCATAGTATGAAATATCAGAGCCAGGTTATGTAGATATGCACCAGTCATGATTTCTTCAAATTAAGTGTGGAAGCTGTGAGCATGCGGCTTTGGATTGACTCCTCAATTCTGATCAGCTGCAACCGTCCAAGTGTACCTGCAAACAACAATTAGCAATAAAACACACGAAAGTGTCTTTGATCACTTTCGCTGAATTGAGGTACACGGCCCACGGTTCCCCGTTGATCAGTATAAATACTGCCTGTGATCAGGTAGGATTCCTAAGAATCTCCTTGACATGGTTTCGCAGCTGTTCTAGCTGTTCTCAAACCGGAACGTCTCAAAGAAGACAACACGGAGTGAGTGAACCAGCGAATTGAGATTCACTGATTGATGAAAAATGATTTGAAAAACAATCGCGTACTGCTTGAAGAAACAGTTTTGCAATACTACGAAGATTTTATGAGAAAGATCAATTTTCAACCAAAATACTTTTTGTATTAGAGAATGAGTACACATTCGACGTGCTAGCGAAAAGAAGAGATTCGCACATCGAATGGTTTTTCTAAAAGTATTTTTCAATCAGATATACTTTTTGAATTTGAAATGAATACACATTCAACGTGCTAGAGAAAAGAAGGTTTGCACATCGAACGGTTTTTCCAAAAGTATTCGTCAATTCCATTCCTGGACCAAGGTTGATTCAAGAATGAATCTCCCCATTGTTTCTATCCAGTTGTCACAAGCTTGATCTTACGAGAAGATCTCACATGTCACCCACCAAGAGCTTGTTTGATGTTGGCTCTAGAAGGATTTCCATCTTCATCGTGAATATTTTCATATCACTCGGATGTTCTGGCAATACCACAAGGATAATGCGTAGGACTCTTAATATATACTTACTTTCCACATTGTGTGAAAAAACAAGTCTTCAAGAATTTAGTGTCCTAACGAGATATTGTGGATGATCTCTTGGCTCTAGACTCAATAGTGCATTTTTGGTTCCTGTGCCGGAGACTAGGGAGAGGGTCTCCTTCTTCAATATCAACAATCTCTAAGAGAAAGTCGATAGATTATGTCGGTTCCCCGTGAGAATGAAACAAGCCCTTTTAAGAGGAACTTGAGTGGTTTGGGAAGTTGAAGTGCAGTGCGTCACTGGGTCCATGACGTCTTGTCTTCAATACCGATGTTACCTTAGTAAACACCAGTAGCATATGAATTTGAACCCGGTTACTGCCCTAAGGTTGAATTATTGGAGGGCTATTTCTTTTCACCCTTTTTCATATTCATTTCTTTTTCATTCTTCAACCCCTTCAGTGCTTACCGAGACTTCATTACTAGAACCTTGTTGGGTTTATTCCAGTACTAGCTCTGTCTCAATCCGCACTCTTCCCATATTCTCATTTTTCTCCTTTTTTCAATATACCTAAGGACTCTACACTATCTAGTGGATTGTCCCTGGGTAGATCCCTCCGGTTCTGGCGGATCGTGGGAACAAATACCTAACCTAACCATTCTTATAACACCATGCATAAAGTAAATTGGTCGGTCTTTTGGTATAGTTCTTTCCTTCATGCAACCAATTGAAAAATCATTTGGAAAACCAATCAAGGTACTTGTGATACGAGATCAAAGCATTTTGTACCTTAATAGTTTTGATCATTTAGAAAACCTCCCCCTCATCATGTGCGTATGATTTAGAAATTGTTTAGCCCAAGGAGGCAAGAGGACTTTGAAATATTTTCTTTGATCACAATTTTCATACGAAAAAGCCATTTGATTTTCTTTGGTAAATTCTCCCCCTCAATATGTGCGTAGGATATTTGAAATCATTTTATCACATAGAGGCAAGAGTTCTTTTGAAGCACATTTATGATCATACAAGCCATTAACAAACCATTTGAAAACACAATCAAGGTACTTTATAAATCTCTTTTAAAAAACTTTTGTACCTCGATGGTTTTGCTCCCCCTCAATATGTGCTTCGAGATTCGAAAGCGTTTAGCACATATGAGAGAGCAGCCTGCACAATTGAATCAAAACGATCATCATTTATCAAATTTCATATTAAATCACAAATTCTCCCCCGATCAAAAATATCAAACCCTTTGAGATTTTGGATCCCAAGTGATTTAATAAGGTTTAGAAAACATGGGAGAATATGTGGCCTGGTTTAAATACTCATCATGTTTTTGGATAAATCCTCCTCCTCAACATGTGCATTGTGTATTTGAAATCGTTTGGCACATGGAGGCAAGAGTGCCTTTGAAGGACTAAAACAAATTCCATTAAAACAGATTTGAGATTTAAATCACGATCTCTCCCGCGATCAAAAATTTCAAACCATTTGAGATTTGTGATCCCAAAAGATTTAAATAATTTAGAAAATTTTGGGGAAAGACGTGGCAAGATGTGATTTTGAAAAATGACAGATAAGGACCATTTTAAGACATTAAAGATTGTTAGTGTCAGGTATGATTGTTTTTAAGAGATCTTTTAAGTAAAACAAAACAATTTCACAATCAAACAAGAATAGAAAAAATTTCATTTTGAAAGACCTTGATTCTAAAGAAAAATCATACCATGACATAACATTAAATCTTTAGATCACCACTTATTATCGTACAAGAGGGAACTTTAGTGAAGAAACATCGTTTGAAAATATTTTATTATAAATCACTCTCCCCCTCAATCCATGACAGAAGTCAATAATTGAGTGACTTAGGTTTTGATAAAAAGAAGTCCGGTGATTTTCAAATTTTAGTTCAATTTATTTTCAAAACAATATTTTTCCATTTTCAAAACAATTTAATCAAATTATTCAAAATTGTTTAAAAATGGTATCCTGCACAAAGATACGTTAGGTGGTTGAGAAGCTTCCGTTGTTGCTGTAGGGCTTGGAAGAAAACCGTCTGCAGATGCAGTGAGACTTCTTCTTACGTTGCATTTTGAATGCCAACTGAGGTCAAATTAAGCTCCGTTTCTTCAATCCCTTAGAAGAAAACCATCTGCTGATGCAGTGAGACCTCTTACGTTGCATTTATGCCAACTCTCCATTGAAGTCCAATTAAGCTTCGTTTCTTCATTTGTCAACCCAAGAAATAGTTACCCTTTCCTTTCGGCATCCAATCATCATCATTAGTGGGATCCGGATCGGGAACATTCTTATATCCATGATATCTGCATACGTTAGTGAACACACATACAAATATATGGTGGTCGACATCACCCATAACAGCAATCGACTAATTAAAGTCAATTCAACATAACAATCAGATCATATAAGGAATGGGGTTTATGTGTTAATCAAACTCTAATCATCTAAACCTAACAATCATATCCTAAATTCCTAGTCCTTCGACACAGGCAAATATCATTTTTAATTAAGCACGTAGGATAATTAAGAAAGCTCGTTAGATGATATAGATTTGAAAACATTCTCCCCCTCAATCAATGACTCATTTCTCTGAAAAGTTTTTAAAAGCGCAGAAGTCATTGATTGAGTTTGCAAATTAATACGAAAACTCTGATACTGATTGATTTAATAGCAACTCATTTACCACCATTAAGTTAAAACAAATATTTTTCTGAAGAATTTTAGACGGAAAAATATTTGAGTAGGAACAGCAGTCCTTCGACATACTTTCCTCAAAGTGTTTTTAGGATAAGTGCATGATATTTTTTAAAATATGTTTAGTGCAGCACTTTCCTTCTCTTGAAGAGCGGGTTGCTATCAGAAATAATAGCAAGCCACGGTTTAAGCACGGGTTACAGTCTGAAATAACTGCAAGCCATTATTTGAAGCCCGGGTTACAGTCTGAAATAACTGTAAGCCATATTTAGAGACATGTTTAGAAAAGAATATTTACACCTCCTGCTCGAACTTCATCTATGGTCCCGTGCCATTATTGAATGACATTTCTAAGACCGTAGATGTTATCGATACCAGAAGACATGTCTTAGAAAAACAATATTTTTGGTCTTTTTCAAATTTTCTGATTTTTATGGATTTTTGAAGGTTTTTTATTTTTCTATTTTGTTTTGATGGTTTTATATTTTTCTATTTTCTTTTTGTTGGTTTTATAATTTTGTATTTTGTTTTCTGATAAATATATACAAGGATAGAGTAGATGATATAGTTAAAGAGGATGATGATACGAGTACCGAGATAAGGATATCGAGCAGCACGTCGTAGAAGATAGAAGTCATCAACTCTTAAACATTCACCACCAAAGCTTCCAGGGCTCTTGAATCGAAGAAAGAAATTGAACCATCTGAAAGTGAGACTCTGGCAGCTTCCCCCCAAACCGAAAATCCTTTGGATGAGCAGATTCGAAGCTCTATATCAAGCTTTCCTTAGCCAGGTGCACAGAGAAGCACACCATTATCATAAATCCCGCTGCTCCTTTTAAGACCGATAATCGAGAATCTCCGTTCGGGGTTATATCATCCATAAGAACAGCAACGTATCATCCCACACATAAATAATCTTCTCAAATTTCATAACCACTGAAGTCTGAAGCGATCCATTCCAAAAGGTGTCAAGAGAGCAATTCCCCCAAGTAGTTGAATTGATGCAGTAAACCTCTTTGTATAATGCTCAAGAACTCTCCCAAATACACTTCATGAGGGGAATGAAGAACACCTTCCCATGTTCACATTTTTCTTCCGAGATGAACGTGTATGAAGCTCAAGAACCCGAAGTACACCAATATCCAAGAACTCTCCCGAATACACATCAAGAGGGTAATGTAGAACACCTCCCCTATGTTCACATCTTTCGTCCCTGATGAATGTGTATGAAGCTCAAGTATCCGAAGTATACCAATACACAAGGAATGAATAACTGATAACATTGAAGAAGCAGGCCAAGTCACTGATTATCTCTGCGGGTGACAATCTCTGCGGATGTCAACACCGGAATAAGTGATTATATCTCTGAATCACTGATTAAGCACTCAAGTGAAACAGCTGAGCATCCCCAATGTACACATTCTCTCTCCCCTGATCATTGCGATACCATCGAAATCACCACATACTAGTGTACCTCTTTTATCTTCAGAAACTTTCTCTAACATCAGTTCCCCCACGTAGATGAAATACTAACACAAAAAGCCTTGATGAGTAAAACCTTGAGTTTCTCTGCGGTCATAACATTTGTCTTCCCGGGATGTCTTCAGTTACTTAGAAGAATTAAGTTCATCAAGTTTACTCGCTTTGTGTTTATATGTGAGTCTCCTTTCTCCTTGCTGGTATTGACACTTCAGAATCAGCAACTCTTTGAATGCCCAAATACTTGAAATTTGTTGAGAAGATCGCTTGAAGTCTTTGTGAGAATCAACATGCTGAATAATGTGAGCAAGTCTAATTGGGGATTAAATTCGACATATCACATTCCCCCAATTAGTGCTCTCCCCTAAACCGACAATCTTTATGATGAATGCTTGAATTAAGAAGAAGTCTTTGGATTATCAAATGCAACTCGTCTTTAGTCTTCTAACATGCAGCAGATGTAGAATAGACTGTAGACTCGACCTTCTTCAAGATTGTCCAGTTGGGGAATAGATAGTTAACATCTTCAACTCACCAAAACAAGAATATCACCAAAAAGCATCCCAATCAACTTACATCTTGCAAATCCCCTTAACTAAAATCCCTCCCAATCAAACAAGAACAGAAAGATGTTCATCAAGGAAATCAACAATAAGGCCGCAACGAACACACAAGATGGTAACGCCAAACTACCAATCACATCAAACAAGAACAGAGAGATTGTTCGGAATCATCATGTTGATGTATACGTGAAGCATTAACCGGAAGTACTTTGTCGATAAACTCATCAATCCAAGTGAAGATGTCAACCAACGGCTCTTAGAAGAGAAAAAACTCCATGTGAAGATGACCCGATAAGAAAAACTCGGTTCTTACATGAGTTTAGAGCCGTATGACCATTTTTATTCTCAAATATCAATCAACAATGCAAAAAATTCACACTTCTTCTCCCCCTCAAGAATTGCATACGGAGATGCCATTCTTGATTAAATAAGTGAACATCATCCAAATGTAGTCTATTCACACTTCTCCCTAGCAAAATTAGCACAGGATGTCGCCATCATCATTATAGTTGAGAAAGTGGAATCAGAAAACAATCTACAGTAGCCCGGTTCACTTGATGACTGAAGCGCATGGAAAAAGTATGAAGCATGTTGATGAGAATGGTCATTAATAAGAAGATTTCTCTTCTTCAGAAGATAAAGCGCACTGAAGCGTACACTTTTCTTTTCTTTAGAGTACGAGGCTTGAACTGTTGTGTTCAAACGTCATAAGAGGATTTCTCTTCTTTTAAAGATAAAGCGCACTGAAATGTACACTTTTCTTTTCTTTAGAGAACGAGGCATGAACTGTTGTGTTCATACGTCATTATCTCTCACTTTTCTGCTCTCTTAGCAAAACATGTAATCAACCCCATTATCATTCAGTAGGCTCTTTGTCGTGACAGCAGATGGAGAAAATCCAATATGATGAATTTGACCCTGAAGTAAACTAACCCAAACTCGTGACTTAAACTTGCACATTTGTAACAAAGAGCGGTGTCGAGAATTCATGCCCATTTGAATCTCTAAGTACTCTATACTCTTCAACCAACCAACCATCAAGTAATAGACGTACATTACCTCTTGAAAATCCACAATTGAATGTGACACTGAGCACTACAACGTAACTCCTTAAAGTGATAGTTATTTTGAGGTGATAAGAGCCCAATTCCCCCAAGTGGTAAAAGAAAAGGTAAAAGTCACCCAACAATAAATAGATTTCCAAGTCTTCGTTTTTGATAATAAGCTTGAACAAGGATCTCGAAGAATCTTCATCCAACCATCCCCGATACCTTCAGATACTAAGTGCACTCGCCCGTGATATTTCACTTCAACCTCAAATAAATAATACCGAATTAACGCCGTTGTCACATCTTCTTAACTGCTCAAATCTAGCCTCCTTTGACTTTTTAAGTGAACTATGATAATGGTTTCATCCCGACCATGGTTTAATGAGCATAACCCCGTAAACTTTGGAGTAACCAAACAGCCATGACGAATATCCAAACAAACATCCAATTTATGAAGTACACCCTTTTATCCCTTCTTCAAAACAGAACCCGTAACACCAGCATCAGAAGACCCCGAGATACGCTTTCCTTTCTCCAAGATGGTTCCATCATCAAGGAATTTTACAATTCTATAGTTTAAACCGAGAAATAGTTTCTTTCGCGGGATTTTACAAAACCAAGAATAAACCGTATGATTGATCCAGAAATGCACTTTACAATTACCAGGATGTTTCCATTGTCACGGGATTTTACATGTCTATGATTTAAACCGAGAAATAGGTTCTTTCGCGGGATTTTACAAAACCAAGACAAAACCGTAAACAATGTCAGCTTGAATGTGTTATGGCAACTTTGGTTTCGGTGAATATCTGTTTTAGGGGAACATGCAGTGGTTTATCAGCGATTAATCATCATCATCAAGAATTCTATACCCATTTGTAGACAACTTCACAAACCATACTAAGTCAAGTAGTATTAAACTCCTTTTCCCTGGAGGTTAACCGTAAAACATCAGAGTACCCGTTTCTCCCCCATGATGGTTTCGAACTTTCGGAAGCATCATAACGTGTACGATCATTTGCACGAGAAGTTCTTGTCATAAGCAAACATCTTGAAAAATCATAACTGACGCAGAAGATTCTTGAAAGATTTCGCTTAGACTGTGAGGTATCATTAACAAAATGGCGTCGAATATCTCATGGGAATTGCTGAAATTGATCCGCCAATGATTCAACGGCTAAAAGAAATGACCACATATGGAGATAACCCGATACGACTATCTTGAAAAGAAAGGAGACATCCCAACATAGTGACTTACTGCTTGTTCTATATTTTTGAACAATTCACAACGCCGTGTGACACTAAGAACTACAACTTCCTTAAGGTGATAGTTATACACTGTGAGCACGACGACGTAACTCCTTACATCAGTTATAACCAGATTGTCAATTCATAATCACTTAAAGTGATAGTTATGTCCCAACAAGTTATCTTGAGACATGCATCCAACCAACCAACGTCTCAAAGATAAAGAAGTTCACCCTTGAAACGTCACTTCAATTTCTCGTTAATAATACCGTACAAAAACCCCGTAGTCATTTATCACTTTTTCGCTCAAGCCGTGAATTTAGTATCCTTTCGTGAAATTTTAATCATACCAAAATACCAACATTACCAATCATTTTACAAATGAGAATCAAAATTTTTGGCTAAGTATTAACATTAGACCAAAAATTCGGATGCTTAATCAATGAATGCATTCAGTTTTCCATCACTTGTAGCCCAATCATATGCCAAAGCACAAGTCCAATCCAATCATAAGCCAGATAAGCCCATTCAAACAATATAACCCGATCCACGTTAGATGAAAAACCCGATCCACCCACCACTCAATATACTCGGTATAAAACACAATGCCCTAAATATTAGCTCAATTATCCTAACCCTAAATATCACTCCTCAAACATATCGCCTACCACACATTCTTCTCTCAACCCCATCTCAGAAAAATAGAACCGATCATCAATCTCAAACACAAGTTTCCACATTAATCTCAAACCGATCAACACTTAATCACATCTCATGCATCAAACCCACAAATTAGTCATATGTTATCAACCACACATCACCACAGGGATGGTTTGATGTTGCCACGGCCACAGGGTTGGCTGAGAGGCATGGTCATTTGCTCGACCTAAAAACCACAGGGATGGTTTCAGGTTTGTTGAAATCGGTTATGAAGACTCACCCAAGACATAAGGTAGGTTTATCTTAGTTCCTTCTTGATTGCTTTGTGAACATTGAACGAGCATGGGTAGAGGACAACAGATTATTGTTGTTTCTTTATTCCTTGTGAAGTTCGAACACCATTAGTAATTTGGTCTTTTAACCGAATCAAGAAAATCATTTAACAGACTTGTTATTTGATCTATCTTATATATTCGAATATTGATGAGAATCTTTGATTATAAATGACCTATGATGAGATCTTTTTCGTTTTGAATGAGTCATGAGTCTTAGATCAGTGATGATGTGTATATTCGTGTGAGAGACCTTCAAGGTTTTGATGTAACTTTTAAAAACACGAATAGATCTGAGATCTTTATTGTATTTTAGTTTTCAAGTGAGTCTTGTGTGAATAGAGTCTTGGCAGTTGAGATGGCGATGGATAAGGATATGTTGATGGTCTCGTGAGTGTAGTGTTAATTGTTTTCATATTAGATTTGAATACGGACTGATGATGTAATGGACTGAGGTCGGTGGTATTGTTTTTGGTATTTGGTTTGAGGTCGTGGTCAAATAGTCTAGGTCTTCTTCTTCTTCCTTTCTGTGTGTCAAGTCGCTAGCAATGTTTGTGGTCATGAGTCAATTAGCCAAACCAAGTCGCTAGCTTATTCGCTAGTCAACTCGCTAGCCAACTCGCTAGACAACTCGCTAGCCAAGTTGCTAGCTAAGTTGCTAGCCAATTCGCTACGACTTGTTAAATAACAAGTCGCTAGGTCACTTTGGAGTCAAGTCGCTATGTATAGCCAAGTTGCTACTCTTAAACAAGAGCGCAAGTCGTTATAATTTCTCAAAGCAAGTCGCTATGCCAGTTGTACAACACAACTCGCTACATAGATACAATGCATCCGGACAACATAAACAACCAACTCGCTAGTATGAATATCAACGTATTTTCGTGCATAAACCCAGAAAAACGACCAAGACTGCATATTTTGACCTATGACCAAACCCAGAAAAACTGCTTCCGTTTTGACCCATGTACGACTTGCAGTTTGACAATCAGATAATGACCAAGATGTTGAAAAAATGATTATACCCAATGACTTCTTTCTTTTTGACCAAAAGATACTAAAACTTGTTAAAACCAGTATATCAACAGTGTTCATATTAACAACATAGTACCAAAAACAGTCATCACAAGACTAGGAACAAGAACCATATTTTCAACCATAAAAAGTGATAAAAAACAGTTTTAAACACGAATCAAAGACCGCCATAACCATGATACAAAACCACACAAATCAACAAAACACCATAACCTTGGCTCTGGTACCAATTGTTAGGATCCAATATTTATGTGTTTATGATTCGGGTGGTCTAGGATGATGAAAATACATGATTGCCATAGTTAGAGAGTTAGTAGAGAGAGAGGGTGTTCTTGCTAGAGGTTTACACAAAGGGAATATTAGATTAATGAGAAGCACCACCCCTTCCATGGATGGAAGGGGTATTTATACTTACAAATATAACGACCTCCTATCGGCCTGTGGATCAGGGATACAGTGGGTAAAGACCCGTCCTTCCTCCACGGTGTTGCACTAAATTATACTACGCTACAAACTTATAAAATAAACTACTAAATAATGTAAATAACGATATGTCTACGAGCTAACTTATGCTAGATAATATTAGGGGTGACCGACTCTTCACTATGGAATTTTCTAATTCCTAACAGATCAAGTGTTACAACTGTGGTGGTGAGGGACATATTGCAAGAAACTGCACATCACCAAAACGCCCTCAGAATGCCGAGTACTTCAGGGATAAGATGTTGCTAGTGCAAGCTCAGGACAATGGAGCAGCTTTGGATGAAGAGGAGTTACTGTTTCTTGCTGAAGGGAATGCCAAGACATATGATGTTGATGTTGATGAACAGCCAATTCATGAGATTGGTCATAATCATCAGAATGCCTTTCAAGTAACTGATTGTGATGCATTTGACTCTGATGTAGATGATGAACCTACTGCTCAAACAATCTTCATGGCTAGCATCACACCTATGGTTTCTCCAAAAGTTTCATCACCACAAGCTGGTCCATCCAAAGACAAAATCATTTCTGAGGTACTTAAACTATACGATGAAGTTGATGAGCAAAAGATACATGATGAAGTACAATCAACTGTAATTATTGAGTCAGATATTGAAAATATGGGCAATGTCGATGTTGTCCCATATGATCAATATGTGAAACAAAGTGAAAGTGAGATTGTACCATGTGATGTATCTTATGCAGTCAATGATGACTATGCTTTTGACGAATACACTGCATGTACCCCTGATGAGTCTGTTATCTCTGAACTTAATGCTTATAAAGAACGTGTTGCTATTTATGAACAACGAGCTAACTTTGAGTTAACCACTCGTGAGCAGGAGATGGATGACCAAATGCGTACAACTATTAGACAAAGTAAGTTTAGAGAAGAAGTATTAAAACAAAAGTTAAACTCCTTACAAGAAAAGCTTTCTAAAACTGCTAAGCAAAAACAAGAACTTCAAGAAAATGTTAAAATTCTTAAGCAAGAATTATGTGCTAAGGAATCAAAACTTTTGAATGATTTTTCTAATCTAAAAACCTTGAAAAACAAGCTTGAAAATAAGTTGTACGTACAAGGAAATACCATTCAAACTGCACACTTAATCACTAAGCACAGAGTTTTAAGTGATAAGCATAGTACTCCCCTTGTTGAGGAACCAAATCCAGAGGTCATTAAAAAGGCTAAAAGTGCTCAAAAGGTAATCTATGATGGTAATGAAATCCTTAAGCCTAGACAGAAACCTAGTTGCGTTGAATGCACTGAGGAAGATAGAAAATTAGATGATGCATCTAGGGAGAAAATGAATAAGAAGCTAGATGATCCTGAATGTAAAAAGAATAACATAATGATCAAACCCCATGATTACAAGAAGGAAAATTGGATCTCCTTAAACAAATTTAAGCCTCAAACGTTGTTAACACCTGAACAAGTATTCTGGAAAAGGGACTTAGATAAGCAAAAAGCTGAAAATCTTGTTGAAACAAACCCTCCCCTTAGGAAAATGCCTGCAGCGACTGTGTATCCTCCAAATACACCAATGCATTTAGTTCCTAGAACTATTGCCACTAAGAGCAAGACCTTAATCAGTCAATATATTATTTTTCAACTATTTGTCGATTTTGAGAAAACTTGTAAGAAAAGGATCACACCCACTGGGATTACTGAAGGGGAAAGGGGTTTTGAGCAAACAAAAGAAGGCTATCTAACTGAGGTCATGCCTTTCTTTAAACAACTAAAAGATCAATTTGATGCATTGATAGTTGAGGTTAGTGACTATGAGTGAGCACTAAAATATAATGAGATTGAGAGGAAGAACTAGCATACATTGAATGAGACTCTTATTTCTGAATGTATTACTCAAGATGTGTTTTACACTGCTACGAATTGTTCCATTAATGCTTCTCGATTTCATGAATTATCTGTTGCTCTGAAAGTCTCCCATGATCGTGTCATTGAGCTTGAAAAAACTAACTCTAAACTGCATGATAAAGTTGAACAGGATGATCATGATAACCTGGTAAAACAGTTTTCTAAATTAGAAGTTGAGCATCTTGCTTTGCAATTAAAATATCAACATCTGAAAGAAAATGTTAAAACCTCAAATATCAAGACATCTTTGGATGTTCCTGAATTTGATGCATTTTTTGAAATTAGCAAACGTGATGAACAGATTCGAGCTCATTGTATCACGATCAGAAAGTTGAAAGCCCAAATCTCTCAATTAAAGGGTGAAATGAACAATGTGTCTGGCTCCCAAATGCCTCCTCTTTTAGATTCTCGGAATTCTCAAAATTTTCATCTACAAAACTTGGTCAATGCTTTACAAAAGGAAAATGAGAGTTTTCTCGAAGAAAATGAAAAGGTTAAACGTCATTTCAATGAGTTATTTGAGTCAATAAAAGTCACTCGTAATAAAAATAATGAACAAATAACTTAGTTGCAAAAGGAAATTGAGAATCTGAAAAGTCAGGTAAAAGGGAAAATGCCAATGACCAATGGGGAGAATGGTCCATCAAAGGTGCATGGTTGTAATAAATATGCTTTGTCTGTGAATTATGTTCCTCCTCACCTTAGGAATAACAAACTTGCCATTCAAACATATTTCTCATACCTTAAGGATAGTCTAGAATGTCTCCGTGAGATTGTAGAAGAGGATAAGTTAGAGAAACCACTTGATAATGCAATTGGCCATGCATGCTTATATGCCAAACGATCTCAAGAACTTCTAGAATGCTTAATTACAATATGCCCTAAATCCCTAGGTGAGCAAGTCAACCCCTTGATACCCTGTTCTATGCCTAATGCCAAGTATACAAATCATTCAATGCCCAATGTTATGAATGTGAACTTTAGTAGGCCTTCAAATAGTTCAGATCCCAGCACCTCCAGTGTTAAGAAAGTGAACCTCAATGTGCCTTCGAATAGTTCACATCCCAGCACATCAAAACAGGAAAGGCAAAAAGTAGCAAAACCAACTAATGTTCCCGTTCCCTCTACAGGAGTAATCAGTGACATTAAAGCGAGCAGGTCAAAGTCTCAAGGCAATACAAGGAATGATAGGGCCTCGCAAGCTAAGAATGTGCATTGGAAGAAAGTAGAAGATCACCGTAGGGAGAATTTGAATAAAATGAATCGTGTTGATTCTAGTATTAGCCATAGGCGTACTGTAATTAATTTGAATTCTAATACTATTTGCAAACCATGTAATGATGTCTGCATGAATTCTGTTACTAATCATGAATGTGGTGTGAATGCTTTGTCTATTGCGGTCAAATCCCCAGTTAATCTTGTTAATGCAAAAAATCATTCTAAGAAGGCTAAAAGGCAAAGGCGAAAGAAAGTTAGAAAACAGTGGAAACCCACAGGAAGAACATTTAGTAAGATAGGTTATCAATGGATACCTATTGGCCATAAGGTTAATCAGACAATGCCCACTAGAAAATAGATGCCTACTGGTAGAACTATTCCCTTAAGAAGTGAACATACTTTGAATAGGGAAAATACGGACACTAGTACTGCATCTATTCATAATGACTCCATTGCCTCTATTTCTGATATGGATGTTTCTATTTCTGATGTGGGTGTTCCAATCACTGTTACTAACCAAATGGAACCCATTCTTGCATGGGAATCCCAATTATCCAGTTATCCATTCTTGTCTGTGTTCAACTGCAGATCGTTCAAATCGTTCTGTGGTACCTGGACTCAGGCTGTTCCAAGCATATGACTGGAGACCGGTCGCAGCTCATGAACTTCGTGAGTAAATTCATCGGGACAGTTAGATTCGGGAACGACCATTTTGGAGCTATTATGGGTTATGGAGATTATGTGGTTGGTAAAAGTGTGATTTCCAAGGTATATTATGTGGAAGGTCTTGGTCACAATTTGTTCTCTGTTGGTCAATTCTGTGATTCCGATCTAGAAGTGGCTTTTAGAAAACATTCTTGTTTCGTTAGAGAACTTGATGGTGTGGAATTATTAAGAGGTACTCGAGGTTCAAACCTATACACCATCTCTATCGACGACATGATGAAGTCCTCTCCAATCTGCTTGCTGTCAAAGGCTTCTAAAACAAAGTCTTGGTTATGGCATCGTCGTCTCAATCACTTGAACTTTGGTACCATAAACAACCTTTCCAAAAAGGATCCTGTCAGAGGTTTACCCAAATTAAAATATGAAAAAGATCATCTTTGCTCAGCTTGCCAATTGGGAAAAAGCACGATATATGCCCACAAACCAAAACCCACAAACTCTGTAATGGAAGTTCTTCATACCCTTCATATGGATCTGTGCGGACCAATGAGAGTGCAAACGATAAATGGGAAGAAATACATTCGTGTAGTTGTTGATGACTACTCTCGATTTACTTGGGTAAAGTTTTTGAGGACAAAGGATGAAACTCCAGATGTCATCATCAAACTAATCAAACAGCTTCAGGTTCGAATCAACAATACATCCAGAATTGTTCGAACAGACAATGGCACAAAGTTTATTAACAAAGTCTCAATTCAGTTTTATGAAAGTGTTGGAATCAGTCATCAAAGAAGTGTTCCACGAACTCCTTAACAGAACGGTGTAGTTGAAAGACGAAATCGAACTCTTGTAGAAGCCGCAAGAACAATGCTTATTTATTCAAAGGTTCCAATGTTTCTATGGGCTGAAGCCATTGCCACTGCTTGCTACACCCAAAATCGTTCCCTTATTCACACCTCTCATGGAAAAACTCCATATGAACTTATTCATAAACGAAAACCTGATCTCTCCTACCTTCGTGTGTTTGGTGCCTTGTGTTATCCAACGAATGATGGTCAAGACTTAGTAATATTAAGAGCAAAGGCAGATATTGGAGTTTTTGTTGGTTATGCATCAAACAAGAAGGGTTACAGAATCTACAACAAAAGAACCCGAAATATCATGGAAACAATTCACGTTACGTTCGATGAGCTGACCGGTCATATGGCTCCTGGACAATCCAGTTCTGGACCTGCACTTCAAAACAGTCCCATTGGTTCATCCCTTGTACCAAATTCCTCTCCAGCAACTCCATATGTACCTCCAACTGAAGATGATTTGAAGAAATTGTTTGATCCGATGTTTGATGAACACTATGAGCCAAGTGCTAATGAACTGTCAATTCCCACAACAGAGGCTGCTCATATCCCTATGAATGAAGTCAATCCTTCAGTCTCAATATCACTTAGTCAAGAAGCGCCTACTTCTGATCACTCTGTCTCATCAACAAATCATCGATCTTCAAATGTGTATAATGGAACTGTTTCTGGCATCAATGATGAAGTTAATCCCTTTGCTACTCCTGAAGATGCTCCATTTGAAAACATATTTGCTCTTGAATCATCATCAGAACCATCTTCTTCAGGAGACATCGACTCTGCTACTTCAGTCCCTCAACAACAGCCACATGAACACCTCAGAAAATGGACTCACGATCATCCATTAGACAACATCATTGGAAATCCCTCTCGTCCAATATCCACACGGAAACAACTGCCAACCGATGCCTTATGGTGCTTCTTCAACTCCGTACTCTCTAAGATCAAACCTAAAGATGTTAAAACCGCCATGAATGAAGACAGCTGGTTCAATGCTATGCAAGAAGAAAATCATGAGTTTGATCGACTTGATGTATGGGAATTAGTACCTGCTCCAGATTGTTCTATGATCATTGCTCTAAAATGGATCTTCAAAGTGAAACTTGATGAGCATGGTGATGTGTTAAAGAACAAGGCTCGATTAGTTGCAAAAGGATACCGTCAAGAGGAGGGTATAGACTTTGAAGAATCATTTGCTCCTGTTGCTCGTATCGAGGCAATCAGAATCTTCTTGGCTAATGCTGCAAGTAAGAACATGGTAGTCTATCAGATGGATGTAAAGACGGCGTTTCTTAACGGAGATCTTAAAGAAGTCGTCTACGTCAGTCAACCAGAAGGCTTTGTGAATCCAGAGCATCCTACTCACGTTTATCGTTTGAAGAAGGCTCTGTATGGTCTAAAGCAAGCTCCAAGGGCATGGTATGATACATCAAAGTTTCTTCTATCTACTGGATTCAGTAAAGGAGCAGTTGATCCTACATTATTCACCAGAAAGTCAGGCAAACATTTAATTCACGTTCAAATTTATGTTGATGATATCATCTTTGCCTTGACTGACCCCAATGAGTGTGACCGTTTTTCAAAAAAAATGGGTTCTAAATTTCAAATGTCAATGATGGGACAAATGTCATTTTTCTTGGGATTACAAATTTCACAAAGTCCCGGAGGCATTTTTATAAATCAATCTAAATATGCAGATGAGATTTTAAAGAAATTTGGATTTGATTCTAGTGACCCTGTTGACACTCCCATGATTGAACGTACTAAACTAGATGAGGACCACTCAGGGATCATGGTAGACCAAACAAAATATCGTAGTATGATTGGATCCCTGATGTACCTCACAGCTAGTAGACCAGACATCTTGTTCGTTGTTTGCATGTGTGCTAGATACCAGGCTAAGCCTACTAAAAACACCTTGAAGCGGTTAAACGGGTCTTTCGGTATCTCCAAGGAACCATCAATATGGGACTTTGGTACCCGAAGGACACCGGTATGTCATTAACAGCCTATGCAGATGTTGATCATGCAGGATGTCAAGATACTCGTCGAAGTACGTCTGGAGGTGCTCAGTTTTTGGGTGATAAGCTTGTGAGCTGGTCTTCAAAGAAGCAAATGAGTACTTCTATTTCCTCTACAGAGGCTGAATACATAGCCATGTCATCTTGTTGTGCTCAAATCCTATGGATGAGATCCCAATTATCTGACTATGGCTTTGAATTCAACAAAATCCCTCTGTACTGTGATAATAAAAGTGCTATTGCTCTCTCATGCAACAACGTTCAACACTCAAGAGCAAAGCACATCGCCATCCGAAATCATTTCATCCGGGAGCAAGTAGAAAACGGTGTGGTGGAACTTTATTTTGTGAAGTCAGAATATCAGTTAGCAGACATCTTCACCAAAGCTCTTCCTAAAGAACGTTTTGAGTTTATTCTTCCACGACTTGGTCTTAAGAGCCTACAACCAGAAACACTCAAACGTCTTCAAGAGGAAGAAGAGGAGTAAAAGGTTTCCTTCATCTATCTCTTGTAAATATTTATTTGAAAAACAAAATACAAAATTATAAAACCTTCAAAAATCAAATAGAAAAATATAAAACTTTCAAAATCCATAAAAATTTGAAAATTTCGAAAAATATTAAAATATATATATATATATATATATATATATATATATATATATATATATATATATATATATATATATATATATATATATATATATATATATATATATAATAAATATTGTCTCTTTGTCATGTTTTTCTCCATTCGATAATATCTACAGTCTTGATGTTGTCATTCAAAGAATGACACGGGACTTTAGATGCTGTTCGAATTTTTATAAAAAAAAATTAAAAAAAAAATAAAAAATTAAATTTTTGGGAGAAAGAGAAACTATGGTTTATTGTCATTCCAGGCAGTAACCCGCTTTTCAAAGAAAAAACAGAACCATGCTTTATATTGGTTGTCAAATTTAATGCTCTGATTCTTTAAACAAATCCTTACTATCTAATGAAAACTAATTGCTTTGAAAAATAACTCGGACTCTATTTTTTTGGAAATCATCTGGACTTAAAGTGTGTCAAAATATCTATCTCTCAATCAACAACTTAGGTCATTGATTGAGGGGGAGAATGATTTCAATTAAATTAAAAAGTTATGTGTCATTCAATTGTTTTCAAAAGATATTCATGCATGTTTAATCAATGGAGTCCAAAGTCTCAAAATCTGATCCTTATCAGTTAAAACGCTTTCATAATCAAGTCACAATTCTCCTTAAAAGCTTTCAAAATCAATTTAAATCTACAAGATCACAAATCTCAAATGATTTGATAATTGTGATCGGGGGAGAATTTGTGATTTAAATTGGATTTAAGCTGATAATTCGATAAATGGGTTCATAAGTGTTTAGCAAGTTTTCTCCCCACATGTGACAAACGATTTCAAATTTTTCATGCACATGTTGAGGGGGAGCATCTATCTAAAACCAAAAAGATCTGAAACGTGATCAATTTGTTTCAATGTGCAGTCTGTTCCCTCTTGTATGTGCAAAACTATTTCAAACCTCAAGGCACATATTGAGGGGGAGCAAGCTTATGAAAACCTCATCCTCCCCTATATGCTTTATCTACTTGTTTTGATCAGGGAAGTGATGTTGATATCTTTTAGAAAATGGTAATCAAAGAAGTTAATTCTTTCTCTTGCCTCCGTGTGCAAAACGATTTCACTTGATGCACATATTGACGGGGAGCTCATGTTCTAAAAATATAAAAAACAATTCAGGTACAAAATGCTTTGATAATATATCATAAGTATCTGAATTGATTTTCAAATGGTTTTCAATTGGTTCCAATGGCAGATGAACAATACCAAATAGACCGACCAACTTTACTTTATGTATGGTGATATAAGGATGATAAGGTTAGGTATTTTTTCCCATGATCCGCCAGAACCGGAGGGATCTACCCAGGGACAATCCACTAGATAGTGTAGAAGTCCTTATGTATATTGGAAAAAAGGAGAAAAATGAGATGTGGGAAAAGTGCGGACTATGACTGAACTAGTACTGGAATAAACCCAACAAGGTTCTAGTTATGAAGTCTCGGTAAGCACTGAAGGGGTTGAAGAATGAAAAAGAATTGAATGTGAAAAAAAAGGGTGAAAAGAAATAGCCCTCCATTTATTCAACCTTAGGGCAGAAATCGGGTTCAATTCATATGCTACTGGTGGTTACCAAGGTAACATCGGTATTGAAAACAAGACGTCATGGACCCAGTGACGCACTGCACTACATCTTCCCAAACCACTCAAGTTACTCTTAAAAGGGCTTGTTTCATTCTCACTCAAGAACCTACATAATCTATCGACTTTCTCTTAGAGATTGTTGATATTGAAGAAGGAGACCCTCTCCCTAGTCTCCGGCACAGGAACCAAATGTGTACAATTGAGTCTAGAGCCATGAGATCATCATTAAATCTCATTAGGACACTTTCAATGAAGACTCTCTGTCTAACACAATGTGGAAAGAGAGATTATATCATGAGTCCTACGCATTATCCTTGTGGTATTGCCAGAACATCTGAGTGATATGTAAACATATTCACAATGAAGATGGAAAGCCTTCTGGAGCCAACATCTAACAAGCTCCTGGTAGGTGGCATGTGAGATCTGTTCAATAGATCAATCATGTGACAATTGAACAGAAACAATGGGGCGATTCAATGTTTTGAATCAATCCTGGTTCAGGTTATGGATTGACGGATACCTTTGATAAACAGGTCATTGTGCTTAAAAACTCTTTTCTCTAGCACATCGACTGTGTACAAATATTTCAAATCAAAAGGTGTTTATTATTGATAATTGATTTTCATCAAAACCTTCGTTATATTGCAAAAACAATTTCCATTGAGCAGTACATGATTGTTTTTCAAATCTCTTCTTATCAATCGGTGAATCTCAATTCGCTGGTTCACTCACTCCGTGTTGTCTTCTTTGAGACGTTCCGGTTTGAGAACAACTTGAACAGCTGCGAAACCCTGTCAAGGAAATTCTTCTGAATTATACCTGATCACAGGCAGTACTTGTACTGATCAACGGGGAACCGTGGGACGTGCACCTCAATTCAACAAAAGTGATCAAAGACACTCTTGTGTGCTTTATTGCTAACTATTTTATGCAAGAACACCCTACGTTTGTAGTTGATCAGAATGAAGCGGTCAATCCATAGCCGCATGCTCACACTACACATTCATCTCGAAAGAAATCATGATTAGTGCATCAATGACTCTGATATTATCACTCCATGCTTCTGCTACGCTACTGCCAATATCATGAATCTACGAAAGCTTCCGCTACTCTGATAAGAAGATATCATGATCCAGAATGTGAGCATGTCGGTCCAAAAGTCACACCATCACATAATACCAACACCACAAAGGATGAGTCAGAGATTTAATGTTGCTGATGATCTCAAAGCTGGCTCAAAACTCTGTATCACGTGTATCAGTTATAGACCTCCACTAAATGTAATATCTGTTTGTTTTCTATGTAATTTAATGTGTGTTTGAGGTGACCTCCCTTAGGGGGAGATTGTTAGGATTTGGAAAATCCAGCAGTTAAAGTGTCGGTCACCTCAAGTAATGTAATCGTTAGAAAGCTCGTGGTCGTAGTTATTTAATGTTAAGTAGTATTTAGTTTAGTAACACCGTGGAGGACGGACGGGTCTTTACCCACTGTATGCCTGATCCACAGCCCGGTAGGTGGCGTTTTATGTAAGTACTATAAATACTCTCTACCTCCCAAGGTAGAGAGTTGGAGCTCATAATAAGATTTTTCTTTCTCTCACTAAAGTTCCCAAACCTCTAACTTTCTCTCTCTAAAACTCATTGTGTACGCCTACTTTGCTTGTGATTTGATGTGTATGTGAAATCCAATATGTTACACAACCACATAACCAAAATCACAAACAAACAGATATCATACAGATAGCAAGCAACATACCAAAACAGGCCAGATCACATACATACATCATATACTATATCGGGCAACTAATCATATCACCAAAAAAGAAAGCCACCAACTTGCTCGAAACGGTTTCCTCATGACTCATTACTGACAATCCAGAAGAAAAGCTGAGATATTACCAAAATGCTATACGATAAAACTTCACGATTCAAACCGAGTTCTGAACAGATCAAAGAAAAGTAATACCGATCAAATCATAGAGCAAAATATCAAACCGCCTCAAAACGCGTGAAGAACAAAATCGGAGTAACACAAGTCGCACCCAATCATATAAAGTAGATGAACCTTCTCCGCCACCAGTTGAACCTTGTCTCTGTATCCTGATGTCTCCAGCAGCATCAAGATCGAGTGCGGCTTCTCCGCCACTAGTTGAACCTTGTCTCTGTATCTTGAACCGTATTATGAACCGATAATTTCCGACTCTTCCCCTTCCCTCACTCCATTCGAGGGGAGTGATTTCATCTTGGAAGAGATCGAAGCTTATTTATCTTCTGACTCAGTTTCGCTGGAAATTGATTATGCCGATATTGACATCGAGGGAGATATTCTTCTCATTGAGAAGCTTCTTAATGAAGACCCGTTGTCTTCACTCCCTCCGAAGGAAATCACCATAGAAAAAATTAAACAGATTCAGACCGACAATCCTCCTAAGCCCGAGCTCAAGGAGTTGCCTCCTCATCTAGATTATGCTTATTTGGAAGAACACGAAAAATTTCTCGTGATATTGCTAAAGACCTAAAACATGAGGAAAAGACCAAATTATAGTCGTTCTCAAGGGTCACAAGAGTGCCACAGCTTGGCAAATCTCTGACATTAATGGTGTAGACCCTCGGTTTTGTACTCACAAAATACTCATGGAAGACGATTATAAACCCGTGATTCAACAACAACGAAGGGTTAACCCCGAAGATCCATGAAGTTATCAAAAAGGAAGTTCTTAAACTCCTTGACGCCGGAGTAATCTATCCAATCTCCGAAGAAGGGGGAATGACCATCGTTGCTAATGAGGAAAATGAGATCATACCCACACGCCTCGTCACCGGATGGAGGGTGTGTATCAACTATAGGAAATTGAATGATGCTACTCGAAAAGATCATTTCCCGCTTCCATTCATGGACCAATTGCTCGAGCGTTTGGCGGGGAATGATTACTACTGTTTTCTTGACGGATTCTCTGGTTACTTTCAAATTCCGATCGATCCTCATGATCAAGAAAAAATGACTTTCACTTGCCCTTATGGAACATTCGCTTACCGACGTATGCCCTTCGGCTTATGTAACGCTCCCGGTACGTTCCAAAGGTTCATGACCGCCATTTTTCACGATATGATCGAGAAGACCATGGAAGTATTCATGGATGATTTTTTGGTCTACGGAGACTCGTTTTCATCGTGCCTCTCCCATTTAGACCGCATGCTCAAAAGGTGCGAAGACACCAACATGGTTATAAATTGGGAGAAGTGCCATTTCATTGTCAAAGAGGGGATTGTCCTCGGCCACAAGATCTCTAAGGCCGGGATCGAGATAGATCGTGCTAAAGTCGATGTTATCGCTAAACTACCTCATCCCACTACCGTCAAAGGAGTTCGGAGTTTTCCAGGTCACGCTGGTTTTTACCGTAGGTTTATTCAAGATTTTTCCAAAATCTCCCGGCCGATGACCCACCTCCTTGAGAAGGATACTCCGTTCGTCTTTTCTAAAGAATGTATCGAAGCCTTTAACACTCTAAAGAAAAAATTAACCAAGGCACTGATCTTAGTTGCCCCCGACTGGGAATTGCCCTTTGAGCTAATGTGTGATGCAAGTGATTATGCCATCAGGGTGGTTCTCGGGCAACGAAAGACCCGATATTTTCAACCAATACACTATGCGAGTAAGACTTTTACCGAGGCTCAATCTCATTACACCACTACAGAGAAAGATATGTTAGCCGTCGTATATGCTTTTGAAAAGTTTAGACCTTAATTAGTCTTATCGAGGACCATAGTGTACACTGACCATTCGGCTCTAAAGTATCTCTTGGCAAAGCAAGATGCTAAGCCGAGATTACTTCGGTGGGTTCTCCTCCTTCAAGAATTTGATGTCACCATTCGTGATAAAAAAGGAGCGGAGAACCTTGCCGCCGATCACTTGTCTAGACTTGAGAATCCCTATCAAAGTGTTCTCGAGAAAAAGGAGATCACGGAAACATTTCCTCTCGAGACACTTGGGATGATATCAACCAAAAAGGACTCAAGTACCCCATGGTTTGCCGACTTTTCAAATAACCATGCGGGGAATTTCATCATCAAAGGGATGTCGTCCTAACAAAAGAAAAAATTCTTTAAGGATGTTAAGCATTACTTTTGGGACGACCCCTACTTATTTAGAATTTGTGCGGATCAAGTCATCCGGCGGTGTATGCATGGGCAAGAAGCCCTTGACATTCTTAATGCTTTCCACAATGGACCCACGAGGGGAAATCATGGTGAAAGTACACCGCCAAAAAATTGTTTGATTCCGGCTTCTATTGGCCAACCTTATATCGAGACGCCCATGACTTGGTCAAATCATGTGATTCTTGTCAACGTCAAGGGAAAATCTCTCAAAACAATGAGATGCCACAAAATGCTATCCAAGTATGTGAAATCTTCGACGTATGGGGTATCGATTTTATGGGGCCATTTCCATCATCTAGAGGCAACAAATATATACTCGTAGCCGTCGACTATTTGTCCAAATGGGTCGAAGCGAAGGCGCTACCCACTAATGACGCCCGAGTTATGGTTAACTTATTAAAAAACTTGTTTTCCCGATTTAGAGCACCGCGTGCTATTATTAGTGATCGCGGTACCCATTTTTGCAATGAGCAATTTGCCAAAGTCATGTCAAGTTGAGGTGTCCAATCGTGGTTTGAAACGTATTCTAGAAAGGACTTCAGGAGAGCACCGAGCCTCGTGGGCTGATAAGTTAGATGATGCACTCCATACAAACTGCCTTTAAGACACCCATCGGTTGCACCCTATACAAACTGGTGTACGGAAAGGCTTGCCATTTACCCATTGAACACAAAGCCTATTGGGCTCTTAAGCATTGCAATTATGACCTTAAGACCGCGGGTGATCACCGTAAAGTTCAAATGAATGAATTAAATGAGCTTCATGATTAGGCCTACGAGAACTTCCTAATTTACAAAGAGAAAACCAAGAGGATCCATGAATCAAAGATCAAAAACCGTGTCTTTAACATTGGTGATCAAGTCCTCCTCTTTATTTCTCGATTGAAGATTTTCTCAGGCAAACTCAAAATCCTATGGTCTGGGCCGTTCACTATTACCCAAGTATTTCCCTATGTGATGGTCGAGTTATCTCAACCCGATGGACCCAACTTCAAAGTGAACGACCATCGTCTCAAGCACTATTTTGGAGGGGAAATCCCATCTATGGTTGTCTCGGATCTCCAAACTTTCCCCAAGGACGATTGAATTCGGGGATTAGTCAAGCTAGCGACTCGGTAATCAAAAACAGTAGCGCTTCATGGGAGGCACCCCATGCTTATCCTTTTATCTTATTTACGTTTTCTAATAAGTGACGTGAGGAGGTTCGCCACTTTCATTTCTCGTGTTTCATGTTGTTGTTTATGTCCAGGATTTTCCTCAAAAATGAAGACTCTCGTGCTCGACGTGTTGTCTTTTCTCCACTCTAGTTTCATGTTTCGACGCTCTTATGGAAATCCGATATCCAAAATCTTTATCGATTATCGTTTATCTATTAACATACCTAATAAATGGCTTTAGATTTGCGTTGAGAACCCTTACCTTTAAACATTGAGGACAATGTTTCATTTTAGTCTGGGGTGGGTAATCTTTCGATTAGATTTTTGCCTAGCACTTTGCCATGTACTCGTGCAATTCTGTTTTTCCTTATAAAAGGTCAAAAAATTGTGCAAAACCGTGAAAAAATTTAAATTTTTTTTGAGCTTTTCTTAAGTCTTTTTGATTGAAAAGTTTGCTAGTCTCTTAGACGAGAAGTTATAAAAAGCGAATTCTAGCTCACAAGGCCAAGAATTTGCAAGTTTCCCTGAGAGATTTTAAATATGCATAACTTGATTTCATTAGACGAAACATTTTCTAAAATTAATGTATATGTTTTGACACCTTGTTGACTTTCCGCTGGTGAGGGTAGGAATAGAATTTTGACTTGAACGGGCGTGTTGAGCCCTAGCTTGTTCCCTTAACCATTGATAATCAAAAGCTTTCGCTAGTTTTCATACAATGAGCTATAAAACGCGAATTATAGCTTAACCAAGCAAAGAGTTTGCAAGTTCCCATGATTGACATTAATTTGAAAAACCAAAATTATCGGCTAAGCATTCGCGAATCTCATTATTTGAGATTTTAAATTTGCGGAGATCGAGAAATGATAAAGTTATTTATGAATTTAGATGCTAAGCGTGGAGTAGTTGGTTCTCTTTACAGCTCATCGAAGGTACTTGTGGCTTTTTGCTCCCATAAAATCATTTCATCCCATATATGTATAAAAATAATTAAAGATGTTAGGTTTTGGGCGACAATTAGTTTTTACTCATTCTCGAGAGAATCCTTGCTTATGAGGGTTGGGTACACATCAAGGTACTGTCAGTGTTGCAGTGTAATAGACAACTGATTCTTGATAGTTTGCTGCTATTGTTTCTATTGTTATAAAAGCCGTGGGACTCGGAGTTTGGCAAATATTAACGTGAAATAAAGCTCAAATGTATAAATGTAAAAATCCAAAGCCATAAAAGTTTTTTGTGTCTGGCGGTACCCCTTTTGTCATGGACTTCAAAAAGGTTGAGGAAAATTCCAAAGTCATAATAAGACTTCTGATAAAATGGTAATCCCGTTGAATTAATGGTTGAAAAGACCGAGGGCTAAAATTGCAAAACATCAAATGTGCTGAAATAATGTTAAGCCAAACTTCGACTCCGGGGGATGTCTAAATAAAGCCTCCGTCCCTGGACTCATAGATGAGTTGTTTCGATTGAAATAAAAAGGATATCTCCCTAAATCGTGTGAAATTAGGACCTTGATGTGGACCTCATTCTTGTAGGCAACGGTTTTCGAAGGAAGGTTTGGAAACTACTTAGCGTTCTTAATTTCATATTGTAACATATTGGATTTCACAAATACATCACAAAACAATATATGGGTCG
Organism: Chrysanthemum seticuspe; assembly: GCA_019973895.1. Lineage (NCBI taxonomy): Eukaryota > Viridiplantae > Streptophyta > Magnoliopsida > Asterales > Asteraceae > Chrysanthemum > Chrysanthemum seticuspe. Next base: position 47,429,919 of record BPTQ01000003.1, read on the forward strand.
AATTAGTTTAAGGTTCTAGAGAGAGATAGTGGAAGATGGGAGCCTTTCTAGAGAGAGAAAGTAACAAAGAAAGAAAGGTTAGATTAAGTGAAAGGTCTAATCCTCTACCTTGGGAGGTAGAGGGTATTTATAATTACATACTACACGTCCTCCTTCGGACTGTGGATCAGGCATACAGTGGGTAAAGACCCGTTTGTCCTCCAAGGTGTTACTCTAAACTAAATAACTAACTAAATAACTAGTAAATAACGTAACGTCTACGAGCTAACATATGCTAGACTAGAGTTGGGGTGACCGACTCTTCACTATGGATTTTCCAATTCCTAACAATCTCCCCCTAAGGGAGGTCACCCCATGATTTACATTTTGAATCCTAGCATTCTGTCTTTGTCTTTATGTTCGAGCTCGTAGACTTCATTTCTTCAATGTCTGCAGTCTTTGTGATTTACCAGTGATTCTTCAAAGTCCAAGTGCTTTGTACTTTTAGTGGAGGTCTTTGTACTGATCCACGTTTGGTGATTCATTAAGCCAGGTTAGTGATCATCAGCCACAGCAAATCTCTGGCTCATCCATTATAGCATCGCCATTATGTGAAGTTGTGACTTTCTGACCGACATGCTCACATTTTGGATCATGATATCTTCTCATTAGAGTTGAGGAAGCTTTTGTTGATTCATAATATTTCTAGCAGTGTAGCAGAAGCATGGATTGAAAATATCAGAGTCAGTTGATGAAGATATGCACTTATCATGATTTCTTTAGATTGTGAAAGCGATGTGTGAGCATGCGGCTATGGATTGACTCCTCAATTCTGATCAGCTGCAACCATCCAAATGTACCTGCAAACAACAGTTAGCAATAAAACACACGAAAGTGTCTTTGTCCACTTTCGTTGAATTGAGGTACACGGCCCACGGTTCCCCGTTGATCAGTACAAGTACTGCCTATGATCAGGTATAATTCCGAAGAATCTCCTTGACAGGGTTTCGCAACTGCTCTAGCCGTTCTCAAACCGGAATGTCTCAAAGAAGACAACACGGAGTGTGTGAACCAGTGAATTGAGATTCACTGATTGATGAAAAATTGATTTGAAAAAACAATCGTCTATTTCTTGAAGAAAGAGTTTTGCAATACGACGAAGGTTTTATAAGAAAGATCAATTTTCAATCAAAAATACCTTTTGTATTTGAAAGAGAATACACATTCGACGAACGGTTTTTCCAAAAGTAGTTTTTCAATCAGAGATACTTTTTGAGTTTGAAATATGAATACACATTCGATGTGCTAGAAAAAAGAATATTTGCACATCGAACAGTTTTTCCAAAAGTATCCGTCAATCCATTACCTGGACCAAGGTTGATTCAAGAGTGAATCGTCCCATCGTTACTATCCAGTTGTCACAAGCTTGATCTTTTGAAAAGATCTCACATGTCACCCACCAAGAGCTTTTTTGATGTTGGCTCTAGAAGGATTTCCATCTTCATCGTGAATACTTTTACATATCACTCGGATGTTCTGGTAATACCGCAAGGATAATGCGTAGGACTCTAAATATATACTTACTTTCCACATTATATGAAACAACAAGTCTTTATTAATTTTGTGTCCTAATGAGATATTGTGGATGATCTCTTGGCTCTAGACTCAATTAGTGCACTTTTAGTTCCTGTGCCGGAGACTAGGGAGAGGGTCTCCTTCTTCAATATTAACAATCTCTAAGAGAAAGTCGATAGATTATGCCGGTTCCCCGTAAGAATGAAACAAGCCATTTTAAGAGGAACTTGAGTAGCTTGGGAAGTTAGGTGCAGTGCGTCACTGGGTCCATGACGTCTTGTCTTCAATACCAGTGTTACCTTAGTAACTACCAGTAGCATATGTATTGAACCCGGTGTCTGCCCTAAGGTTGAATTATTGGAGGGCTATTTCTTTTCACCCTTTTCACATTCAATTCTTTTTCATTCTTCAACCCCTTCAGTGCTTACCGAGACTTCATTACTAGAACCTTGTTGGGTTTATTCCAGTACTAGCCTAGACTCAGTCGGCACTCTTCCCATTTCTCATTTTTCTCCTTTTTTCAGTATACCTAAGGACTCTACACTATCTAGTGGATTGTCCCTGGGTAGATCCCTCCGGTTCTGGCGGATCGTAGGAACTAATACCTAACCTCACCATCCTTATAACTCCATGCATAAAGTAAAATGGTCGGTCTTTTGGTACAGTTCATTCTTCCTTGAAACCAATTGAAAAATCATTTTGAAAAACAATCAAGGTACTTGTGATACGAGATCAAAGCATTTTGTACCTTAATAGTTTTGATCATTTAGAAAATGCTCCCCCTCAACATGTGCATATGATATTGAAATTTTTTGGCACATGGAGGCAAGAGTTCTTTGAAATAATTTCTTGATCACAATTTTCTTATAAAAAAGCCTTTTGATTTTCTTTGGTAAATTCTCTTCCTCAATATGTGCATAGGATATTTGAAATCATTTTATCACATAGAGGCAAGAGTTCTTTTGAAGTACATCCACGATTACAAAAGCCAATATAAACCATTCGCTCCCCCTCAATATGTGCATCGATATACAAAAGAGTTTGGCACATATTAGAGAGAACCTGCACTTTGAATCAAAACGATCATCATTTATCAAATTTCATTATTAAATCACAAATTATCCCCCGATCAAAAATATCAAACCCTTTGAGATTTTGGATCCCAAGTGATTTAATCCAGTTTGGAAAACATGGGAGAATATGTGCCTGATTTAAAAGCTCATCTTGTTTTTGGATAAATCCTCCTCCTCAACATGTGCATTGTGTATTTGAAATCGTTTGGCACATGGAGGCAGGAGTGCCTATAAAGGACTAAAACCAATTCCATTAAAACAGATTTGAGATTTAAATCACTATCTCTCCCCCGATTAAAAATTTCAAACTTTTTGAGATTTGTGATCCCAATTGATTTAAATCATTTAAAAGATTTTGGGGAAAGACGTGGCAAAATTTAATTATGAAAAATGACTGGTAAGGACCATTTTAAGACATTAAAGATTGTTAGTGTCAGGTATGATTGTTTTAAGAGATCTTTTAAGTAAAATAAAACAATTTCACAATCAAACAAGAAAAGAAAATTTTTTATTTTGACAGATCTTTGAGTTTTAAAGAAAATCATACCATAACATAACATTAAATCTTTAGATCACCACTTTGTTTTGTACAATCGGACTTTTATGAAGAAATATCATTTGAAAATATTTTATATGAAATCACTCTCCCCCTCAATCGATGACCGTAGTCGATGATTGAGTGACTTAAGTTTTGATAAAATGAAGTCCGGTGATTTTCAAAATCAAGTTCAATTAATTTTCAAGACAATATTTTCCATTTTCAAAAAAATTTAATCAAATTATTCAAAATTGTTTAAAAAATGGTATCTTGCACAAAGATACGTTAGGTGGTTGAGAATCTTATGTTGTTGCTGTAGGGCTTGGAAGAAAAACTGTCTGCAGATGCAGTGAGACTTCTTACGTTGCATTTTAATGTCAACTGAGGTCAAATTAAGCTCCGTTTCTTCAATCACTTAGAAGAAAACCATCTGCTGATGCAGTGAGACCTCTTTCGTTGCATTTATGCCAACTCTTCATAGAAGTCCAATTAAGCTTCGTTTCTTCATTTGTCAACCCAAGATATAGTTACCCTTTCCTTTCGGCATCCAATCATCTTCAATTGTGGGATCCGGATCGGGAACATTCTTATAACCAATATACCTGCATACGTTAGTGAACACACATACAGATATATGGTGGTCGACATCACCCATAACAGCAATCGACTGATTAAAGTCAATTCAACATAACAATCAGATCATATAAGGCATGGGGTTTATGTGTTAATCAAACTCTAATCATCTAATCCTAACAATCATATCCTAAATTCCTAGTCCTTCGACATAGGCAAACATCATTTTTTAATTAAGCACGTAGGATAATTAAGAAAGCCCATTAGATGATGTAAATTAGAAAACATTCTCCCCCTCAATCAATGACTCATTTTCTGAAGATTTTAAAAGCGCTGAAGTCATTGATTGAGTTTGCAAATTTTATAAAAACTCTGAATCTGATTGTTTTTAAAGCAACTCATTTACCACCATTTTTTTAAAACAAATATTTTTATGAAGAATTTTAGACGGAAAAATATTTGAGTAGGAACAGCAGTCCTTCGACATACTTTCCTCATTATATTTTTAGGATAAGTGCTCGAAATATTTGAAAATTGGTTTTGCGCAGCACTTTCCTTTCTTGAAAAAAGGGTTGCTATCTGAAATAATAGCAAGCCATGGTTTAAGCACGGGTCATAGTCTGAAGTAACTGCAAGCCATATTTAGAGACATGTTTAGAAAGGAATATTTACACCTCCTGCTCAAACTTCATCTAAAGTCCCGTGCCATTATTGAATGACATTTCTAAGACCGTAGATGTTATCGATACCAGAAAACATGTCTTGAGAAAACATAATTGAGAAAACATTATTGAATGACATGTCTTGAGAAAACATAATTTTGGTATTTTTCATCTTTCTGATTTTTATGGGCTTTTGATGATTTTATATTTTTCTATTTTGATTTTGTTGGTTTTATATTTTTGTATTTGGTTTTTGATAAATATTTACAAAAATAGAGAAATGGTTTTAAGAAGATGATGATACGAGTACCGAGATAAGGAAATCGTTCAGCACTTTGTAGAAGATAGAAGTCATCATCTCTTAAACTTTCACCACCAAAGCATTTGAGGCTCTTGAATCGTCGCCAGAACTTGAGCCTTCAAAAAGTGAATCTTTTGTAGCTTCCCCCCAAACAGACAGACTAAGAATAAAGACCATTTCTCCAAGTAGTAGAAACGAATAAAAACGGTCTCATAAAATGAAGCTCAGCACCCCAGAGAACACGAGAACACCAAAGTAACAGGTTGAAACATTGATCGTCTCAGTGGTTATCAAATCCGGATTAACTGATTACGACCGATCACATGAACCTGTTGTGCATCCCCGATGTACACCTTACTCTTCGAGATTGACCAGTTGTCTATTTAGGGGAACAGTATATCAACACCTTCATTTCACCAAATGCACTCCAGTTATTTAACATATAACCAATCAGCCCATAATGTACACATGTACCCAACAAGAGAAAAGACAATGACATCATAATAACTGGTTGAATCACTGATCTTCTTTGCAGATGTCAACTCCGGAATAACTGATTAAGCTCGATCATGTGAATATGTTGTGCGGCCCAGATGTACCCATATCTCTCCCTTGATGGCTGCGATCTCATTGGAATCATCATTACATTGTGTACATTAAGCACTAACCGGAAGCACTTTATCATAAATCATATAGAAGATGTCGATAAGCAATATCATCTCACGCTCCACATATTCTTCTCATATTTCTTCCTAATGAAAGCTGAGTTAACACATACCAAAAGTATCCAGAGACCACTTCCCCCAAATGGTTGGAATAATACATCCTTCCCCCAAATAGTTAGAATAATATATCCTTCCCCCAAATAGTTGGAATAACACACCAAAGGCTATGACTAAACACTGAGTTTCTCTACGGTTATGACATTTGTATTTCCCGAGATTACTTCAATAGAGACGAAGTATTAGGTTCATCACGTGTACTCGTTGTGTGTTTAGATGTATGTCTCCTTCCCCCTTGCTGGTTTTGATACATCAGAATCAGCAACACATCATTCATACCAAATATTCTTGACATAGAGAAGAACAAAAATTAGCTCAAATGAATCTTGTGAGAATCAACTGCTATAGAAACTCTCTCTGACTATCTTTATCAACCCATTCGTAGACAATTTGAAGTGACCACTGATGAAGAAAACCCGTTATACCAAACTTGAAATTGAAGTAGAATTGTCCGCATGTGTTCTAAGCTTGCACTTAATGATGGAAGAACGGTGTCGAGAATCTATGCATCAAGCAAATCTCTAAGTACTCACTACTCAAACAAAGTATGAGACATTAACACTTCTTGAGATTATCCACATCGTCATCTGCATGTGACACTGAGTAAAACAACGTAACTCCTAATAGTGATAGTTAACCAGGACTTCAACCAACCACCCCGACTGCTGGTAACTAGATAAACCAAGTCTTCAACTCAAATTCTTAAGCCCGAGCAAGTTATCAAAAAAGAACACGCCTTTGTGAAAGTCAACTTCAATCTCAAATAAGTGATAAATGATTAACTCTGAAGTAATCAACTTGTGTCAAATGCCCAACACATGAATAAACATACAATCGGATGTACATTGACCCACTGAATGAACCGGAATAAATGGTTCATCAACATCAATGCATTCTTCCTAAAGGTATACATGTAGAGAGTGATCTGGAAGATTCACCAATAATATCTTTGAGCGGATGAGGTAGTCATTTTCCTTAATGTTCATGAGGTTGATTTATAGCTTGCACATTGAGAGGAACAATAATCAGTGAAGATTTGGCAAAGGAATACTAAAGAGCGGATCATTATTCATGAACAATAATCCGTGAAGATTTGGCACAGTAATACCAAAGAGCGGATCATTATTCATGAGTGCAACTGCAATATTATGATAGTCATTATCAACGCCTTGAGAAATAACTAGAGATTGGGGTTCTTGAGTAGTCTGAGTTGTACTTCTTGGATGATCAACATTTGCTTGCGGTTGGAAATACTCATCAAACATATCTTGAAACAATGAATCCCAGTTATCCTTAGTAAGTGAAGCAATAGGCGTTGGAGGAGAGTCGTATGACCATAATTCAAGCATCCATCAACATGTAGTATATGCACTCTTCTCCCTCTCAAAAATTGGATCAGAAGTTGCCATTTTTGATTTGAACAAGTGAATAAGAATATACCCCAGTGAACGTAGATCCACTTGAGGGTTGAAAGAGCGTGGAAAAACATGAAGCTTGTTGATGAAGAATGTCGATGAGAATGGTCATAAACATGAAGATTTCTCTTCTTTTGAAGATAAAGCGCACTGAAGCATACACCTTTCTTTTCTTTGAGGAACGGGGCCTGAAGTGTTATCTGCAGATGGCATAATGATGAAGTACGAGGCCTGAACTGATGAGAACAGACGTCATAGCCGAAAGAATATCAAGATTGAGTTACTTGAACCCGTGAGTTATGAGATATCAATCCATTTGTAATCCATACTTTAAGCCAGTCAATGTAGTGAAGGATTGAAGTATCTGCAACAGACTAAGGACTACCTACACTAATATTACAAACTTGATTGCATATATTTTGGTTAGTGACATTAGTATCCAAACCCTTTGGGGTTTCACAGGCAACCTTGATTTTGTCATCGGTAAACAGCTTTCCGGTAGGTATCCACCTAAGTCCAGCATCCTTAAACATTCTTTCAGACGGCATCCACTTATGGCAAGGTCTACGATTGTTGATATTCTTATGCAAATTGGAAGACTTATCGTTATTCCTAGACTCCAAAGATTTAGCATTTTGGATCCATCTAGACGAAGTTTTAGGTTTGTTTTGCATCATAACATGTTGAACCTTAGCCATGTAGGTAGTCTTAGTGGATTGTACCTTGGTATGTGAATTAGGAAAATGTTTCTTATGTGGGAAAGACTCAGAATTTCTAATTTTGTTTTCTACATGCTTAGCATTCTTATGCACATAACTGCTCTTAGATGCACGCCAATCCCTAGTCTTTTGAGTGTTCCTAGCTAGTGGTTTACAACTACTAGCAGTGCCTTGAAATCTCGTAGAATTCCTCACCCTAGGTCTTGTACCTAAAATTCTGTCTTTTCGAATCTGTACCTTTTTCCTAGCTTTTTCTAGATAATAGTTCTTCCACAAGTCATTCATATCATATGAATTCTGGGTTTTAATGCTTGGTTTTGACACTGTTTTCGAACTAATCCTAGAGGTGCTGGGAGTAGAAGTGGCTATGTGTTGAGAGTTAACGGAGCTAGAAGCCTTATTCTTAGGTAACTCTAGTGAAGTGACTGGTTTTGACAAAACTTGTTTCTCATCAACTTGGGAGGCAAACCGTGTTTTTGAAAATTTTGGTCTTTCGGATATAAACGTAGTAGGCTGCCTAACAATGGACCGATTTCTAATAGAATGAGAAACTGGTTTCCCCAAGGTTGATGGTTTTGTAAACTTAGTGTTCACACTTTTCCCTACAGTTTTCCTAAGCTCATTTTTTAAGGCAACAATAGCGAAACTCTTTTCCTGAAGTTGAGCTTTGAGTTCATCAATTTTTGCTATCAAAGAGTTTGTTTGCTCCATTGACTTAGCTCTAGCTTCTTTGATAGAGTCACTTAGTTCTATGTGATGCATTCTCAACGACTCATTTTCCTTTAGTAATTTGGCCACACAAACCGCTAATTTATCATTTCTCATTTTAATATCATCAATAGTATTAACATCAGAATTACTTGTAACCAAATTACTTTTCACATGCATATTAGAAATATGTTTCTTCAAATTGTTGATAGTTGACTCTTTGTCTTGAAGATGAGCTTTCAAAGTGTTAATTTCAAAAAGTTCACGGAATTCGGGAAGTTTCAGATTTTTACATGGTTTGTTAAGTTGAAAACTTTCTTCTTTACTATGTATCGCAATTTCAATTGAAACGCAATGTTTTTCAAGTTTTGAGAATTTGTTTGAAAGTTCATCAAAATCCTTTTTGTCAACCATATCATTTGTTTTGAAATTATTAGACTCAGCCTCAACCAAGGAACATTTATCAGAATCATGTTCAGCATTAAGATCAGTATGTTTAGGTACATTAGCAGATGCACTATGTTGAACAGTTAAGGGTACCTCATCACATGACACCTGCTCAATTTCTGGTCTGATATCTGCATCCACATCATGTGTAACAAGAGTCACTGGACCGCTGGCTGTGTCAAGCTTATCTATCTCTGAGCCTCTGTATTCAGAGTCAACTGAGCCATCTTCTGGTGCTTTACCCGACTCATCATTATTTGTTGTCTCTGACATTCTGCATTCAGCAACACCCGATTCTTCAACAGATACATTACCCAACTTATCACAACAATCTCTCAACTGCACCAGACACTCATCCACTTTTTCATCTGTCTGAGTAAATTCCTCAATATACTTCTCCACATTATCCATGAGATGGATAAGTGTCTCTATGAACATGCAAATTTCCATTCCAGTGTGTCTCTTGAAAGACATTTCAGTCAGGTCTTGATCATAATCTGATGTAAATTCCCCACTTATGAATGACTGAAATTGGTTGTGGATCACTTGAAGTGCAGCACTAGAACTATCCTTTTGAACCTTTTCTTTATCAAGTTTTTGTTCTAATTGTTCTAAGTTCAATAGTAATGTTCCCGTTAATGTGGATAAATCTTGACGGAAAATGGCAATGCATGTTCGTTCCATTCTTATCGGTGTGAGTAACATGAGGTGTGAGTGAAGTTGTTGATAAGGTTCAATGCTACTTTCCTTTTGCATGGCATTCTGTAGCCTGAACAGGTGCAAATCTTTCTCATTGGACTCAGAGCATGAAGAACTCACATCATCATTGATTGATTCAATCATCTTTAATCATTCAGTGTAGCATACATTATCATTGTTGACCACAGCATCATACAATTTAAGTACTTCTGAAATTACTGGGTCAGTAGTGTAAGACATGATGTTGTAGTATACATGGGATTTTACAAGTCTATGATTTAAACCGAGAAATAGATTCTTTCGCGGGATTTTACAAAATCAAGAAGAAACCGTGATATAGAGACCTATAGAACGTGTTAAGATAACTGATGGATCGACACAATGATAGACAATTGTGTGTTAGGTCTTATGGTTGTTTGTAGGATTAGCAGAGATGTTGTTTGGTTGAGATTTGGATTGGTTTATGCACGATTTTTCAGAGAAATTTAGGTCAAAAAGCATAAAAACCTCATTCTCACGGTCGTTTTGATCGGTAGAACGCTGAAATCGGAGTTACGGATCAAAAGTTATAGCCGTTTGAAGTTTTGTCGGGAAAAGTCAACAAGTCGCTAGAGACAAGTCGCTAGAGACAAGTCGCTAGAGACAAGTCGCTATAAACCTTGAGAACAAGTCGCTAAGTCACCAAGTCGCTAAGAATCCTTGAACCAAGTTGCTAAGCACCAAGTCGCTAAGTATTATGACAACAAGTCGCTAAGCACCAAGTCGTTAGACACAGTTAAGTTGCTAAAGATCAAGTCGCTAGTATCAAGTCGCTAACAATTTACACTACAACTCGCTAACAATTTCTGAAGCAAGTCGCTAACCTCACCAAGTCGCTAGCCGTAGTGGAGAATCCACTAACTTGTACTATTTGTCGGCTTGTCTCAATAGACAAGTCACTAGGCTCAAGTCGCTAAAAACTAACACTGTAACTCGCTAACTTTTACTGAAGCAAGTCGCTACGATGAAAAATACTACGAGAACCAAGTCGCTAGCAAGAAAAACTTCAAAAACACACTTTTCAATCCAAAACAAGCTCTTACAATGATTCTAAACACAAAAGTATAATCAAAATCCAAACTTTAACACAAGAAATGATCCAAATGATGCAAAAACCACTAAACTTTTTCAAACCCAAAAACCATATAACACCACTAGAAATCCAAGGATATGTAAGAGAGATGATCAAACCATGGCTCTTGATACCATTTGTAACATATTGGATTTCACAAACACATCACATAACAATATATGGGTCGAATTAGTTTAAGGTTCTAGAGAGAGAAAGTGGAAGATGGGAGCCTTTCTAGAGAGAGAAAGTAACAAAGAAAGAAAGGTTAGATTAAGTGAAAGGTCCAACCCTCTACCTTGGGAGGTAGAGGGTATTTATAGTTACATACTACACGTCCTCCTTCGGACTGTGGATCAGGCATACAGTGGGTAAAGACCCGTCCGTCCTCCACGGTGTTACTCTAAACTAAATAACTAACTAAATAACTAGTAAATAACGTAACGTCTACGAGCTAACATATGCTAGACTAGAGTTGGGGTGACCGACTCTTCACTATGGATTTTCCAATTACTAACACATACCTTTATCGGATTAAAAATTATCGAAACGAGAAAATATGAAGAAATTCATTTCTCACCAAAAATAAAATAAATAGAGGAAAATAGAAAAATGGGAGCAAGAGTTAATCACACAAGTAACTTCCATGGGTAGTGTTAGCATCTAAAGTCATATCTAGCTTTGATTTCGATTTTACGCTTAGTTTGGGAACTCGTGAAAAATCAAGGACGATGAATTCTTTCCGTATGGTCGCTTCTCGCTGAGTTGTGTTTCCTACTCTGTGATCCTAGAATGTCTTTTGAAAAATGTGGGAGTTATCAATTGACATGAAAGTTCAACAAACCGTCACCCGTATGAAATGTGCTTAATCGTTATATATCTATATGTGGAATGAAAAGGTAAACGGAGCATTTTTAGAATTAAGGATTTTTTAATCTCTTTTGAGGAATCTTTGCTACTTTTCATAGATTTAGTAGAAAGAGGTTGAAATCTTTAATTTTAGAAGTGTGAGTTGATTACATTCCGTGAGGACACGACAATCTTCTAGTTTGGGGTATTTTGGTATATGTGAAAACATATACCTTTTCTTGATCAAACCCCGACCAAAAATATCAAAAACTAACCCCTAAAGCCATAAATAGCTGTGTTTTTGTGTTTGTGTATGTGCAGGTAACGGATATTGCAAAATAGACAAAAAGAAGACAAATGGACAAAAATGAGCATGAGAATAGAAGGAGCACAAAGTTACGGGTCTAATGATAATTTTATTTGGAGCATCGAGGCAAGAGAAGAAAAATTTTAAGACCAAACGAAGGCCGAACGAAGATTGCAATTAATTAAGATGCTTAAAAAGAAGGAAAAATGGATCAGCAGAAAAAAGAAGCTTAAATTGAAATTAAATGCAACATCTAACACAAAAAGACTCTTGGTCTAGTCGGTGGCGACATGTTTATCAAGCAAGAGGTCAACGGTTCAAATCCCTCTAATGGCAAAATAGTTGGTATTTTTTAAACATCACATATGTAAACTGCTATCATCTCCAAGCCCAGCTACACCTAGTGCTCCCAAGCCCAGCGCCATCATCAACAGCCCAACTGCTGTCTCGAGGCCCAAGCCCAACAAATCCAACCTAGCTGCTGTCCTACTATGCCAACGAAAAGCCAAGTCCACCAAAGAACAAAAATGCAATCTGCTACTCCGTGGGTGGATAAACTCAAAACGTTCTCTAGGAAGAGCTTTCGTGAAGATGTCTGCCAGCTGATATTCAGTCCTTACGAAATATAGTTCAACCACTCCTTTCTCCACTTGTTCCCTGATGAAGTGATGTCGAATGTCAATGTGCTTTGCTCTTAAGTGTTGAACATTGTTGCAGCAGAGATAAATGGCACTTTTGTTATCACAATACAGTGGAACTTTGTTGAATACAAAGCCATAGTAAGATAATTGGGATCTCATCCATAAGATTTGATCATAACAAGATGACATGGCTATGTATTCAGCCTTTGTAGAGGATATAGATGTACTCATTTGTTTCTTTGAAGACCAGCTTACTAACTTATCTCCCAAAAAATGAGCACCTCCTGACGTGCTTCGACGTGTATCTTGACACCATGCATGGTCTGCATCTGCATAGGCTGTTAGTGACATATTGGTGTCTTTCGGATACCAAAGTCCCATGTTAATGGTTCCTTGGACATACTGAAAGACCCGTTTAACAGCTTCAAGGTGCTTTTTGGTAGGCTTAGCCTGGTATCTAGCACACATGCATACAACAAACATAATATCAGGTCTACTGGTTGTGAGGTACATCAGGGATCCAATCATACTATGATATTTTGTTTGATCAACCATGTTCCTTGAGTGGTCCTCATCCAGCTTTGTACGCTCCACCATGGGAGTGTCAGCAGGGTCACAAGAATCAAATCCAAACTTCTTTTAAATTTCATTTGCATATTTAGATTGATTAATAAAAATGCCTCCGGGACTTTGTGAAATTTGTAATCCCAAAAAAATGACATTTGTCCCATAATAGACATTTGAATTTGGAAACCATCTCCTTTAAAAATAGGTCACATTCATTAGGGTTGGTCGAGGCAAAAATAATATCATCAACATAAATTTGAACGTGAATTAAGTATTTTCCTGACTTTCTGGTGAACAATGTGGGATCGACTGCTCCTTTGTTGAATCCATTTGACAAAAGAAACTTTGATAATGTATCATACCATGCCCTTGGAGCTTGCTTCAAACCATAAAGGTCCTTCTTCAAGCAGTAGACATGGGTAGGATGCTCTGGATTCACAAAACCTTTGGGTTGACTGACGTAAACCACTTCTTTGAGATCTCCATTGAGAAAAGCAGTCTTTACATCCATCTGATAAACTATCATGTTCTTGCTAGCAGCATTAGCCAGGAAGATTATGATAGCCTCAATCCGTGCAACCGGAGCAAATGACTCTTCAAAGTCAATACCCTCCTCTTGTCTGTATCCTTTGGCAACAAGCCTTGCCTTATTTTTCAGAACATCTCCATGCTCATCAAGTTTCACTTTGAAGATCCACTTAAGAGCAATAATCATAGCATAGTCTGGAGCAGGTACCAATTCCCATACATTAAGACGATCGAACTCATGGATTTCATCTTGCATAGCCTTAAACCAGCTATCCTTAGACATTGCTGTTTTGACATCTTTTGGTTCGATCTTTGATAGTACAGAGTTGAAGAAGCACCATAAGGCATCTGTGGCAAGTTGTCTTCTTGTTGATACTGGACGAGAAGGACTACCAATGATATTATCCAATGGATGATGATATGTCCATTTTCTGAGATATTCGTGTGGTTGTTGATGAGGAACTGATGTAGCAGAGTTTGGATCCCCTGGTGAAGATGGTTTAGGTGTTGGTTCAGGGGCAAATATGTTTTTAAACGGAGCATCTTCGAGAGTAGCAAAGGGGTTATCTCCATCATAATTAGCAGCTACATTTCCATGATGTACAACCGAAGTTTGAGGATTTAAAGATGATGATGAGTGATCGGCAACTGGCGCTTCTTGAGTTAAAGACATTGAAATGGATGGACCATCTGTATTGGTTGGATTAGAAGCAGCAACAGTTGGTGGTGTGGAATTGTCATTAGCATGAGGTCCATAATATTCATCAAACACCAGATCAAACAATTTATTCAAGTCTTCTTCGAATGGAGGTACATAAGAAACTGCAGGGGAGTGATTCTGTACAAGAGAAGAACTGATGGGACTAATTGATAAAAATTGAGGTGCGGGTCCAGAACTGGATTGTCCAGGATCCGTTTGCTCAGTCAGCTCATCGAACGTAATGTGAATAGTTTCCATAATGTCTCAGGTTCTTTTGTTGTAGATTCGGTAACCCTTCCGATTCGGTACGTAACCAACGAAAAATCCAATATCCGCCTTAGCTTTCAACTTTCCCAGATCTTGACGATCATTGGTTGGATAACACAAGGCTCTAAACACACGAAGAAAAGAAAGATCCGGTTTTCTGTTATGAAGTAGTTCGTATGGAGTTTTTCCATGAGATGTATGAATTAGGGAACGGTTTTGGGTATAACATGCAGTGGCAATAGCTTCCGTCCAGAGAAACATTGGAGCATTGAATAAATTAGCATAGTCCTTGCGGCTTCAACAAGAGTTCGATTTTGTCTTTCAACAACACCGTTCTGTTGAGGAGTACATGGGATACTTCTTTGATGGCTGATTCCATTGCTTTCATAAAACTGACTTAGTTCTTTGTTTACAAACTCAGTTCCATTTTTGAAAAATTAGATGGGGGGGGGGGGGGGGGGGGTTTGAATAGTTTTACCAATTAAAACTTCGTTTTAAAATATTTAGATCGACTTATGTCAATCTATTTAGATGTATATGTTGGACATTGATAGATAGATATATAAAAGTGTAATGAAAGATAAAGAGTAAGAAGCACATAACCAAGACAAGAGTATTTATAGTGGTTCGGCTACAAGGACACCTTCCTTGCCCTACTCCACTCCCCGAGTCACCTACTCGAGAGTTCGTAATCACTACACGATACCAACTCCTTATGGCAGAGAAGCCTTCACAACGTCGCCTACTATTTTTTCGGTACTAGGCTAACCACCGGGTTCTTTCACAAAGGGGAACCATACCTATCACAATGTCGCTTACCCTTTATCCGGTACTAGGCTAAGTACCGAATTCCAATACAATGGAGGAACTACTACCCAACACTACACAACACCTAACCCTAAAGGAGATCCACTCCTTATTACAACACCATCAAGGATATCAATATCCTTGGAAACAAACTATCACTATTTGTATAACGATGCACCTCATCGATTATACGACCTTGGCATCCTTCACTAATGCCACTTGATTTGACTCCTAGGCATCTTTCACTAATGCCCTTGACATGAACGCTTGGCACCTTTCACTAATGCCTTCGTCTTGAATCCTTTAGTATTCTTCACTAATGCTTTTGACACGGACGTTAAGCACCTTTCACTAATGTTTTCGTCTTGACTATTTCGGCATCCTTCACTAATGCCTTGGACACAACACTTCTATGGAGGAAGAAAGAATTATCAACAAGAGAACCTCAGTAGTCTTGATGATGACGAAGCATGGCAATTCATGGACTTGAGCTTGCTCGACTACAAGAAGTGGTGATCTCGCCTTTAAGAGGAACCTAGAGAATCACACAAAAACAAAAGATAACCTACATAGAAAGATCCCTTAGGATATGTGGTTAGAAGGTTACAATACTTGGGGAAAGTATGTGTGGGAGTGGCAACCCAAAAGGAAGAAATGGCTCACTATTTATAGAAGAAAAACATCTACTGTTCCACGGATCCCTCACTTAAGGGATCCGTCCAGTGTAATACTGGGGATCTGTGGGATGCTCTGATGGATCTGGACACACACCTTGTGTCAATGATATTTTGTATAATATTATTAAGCACGCGGAATTTACTTAGTAATACTTAGAAAATGGATTGTATGATGTATTGTATGTAAACACAGATTAAACACAAAACTTAAGCTCCAATATTATTGATAAATAATACGAGTGATCTTAACTTATCACTGGGGTTACACCTTGAAGCCTTTGTGAGTAATACGTAAGTAATTAGACACGTACCTAAGACAATGACCTAGGACTTCCTTTTATACAATAAGGAGTCCTTTACAAGATAAGTATAAAGCTAACATTATAGAATATAGACAAGATCTATTCTATACTTATCTAGACGCGTTCATCTAAACATTATATAATAGCAGTGGTAATAATGTACCAGCAGTGGTAATACGTTTCCACTGCTAGTGTTAATCCGAGCAGTGTAAACCATAACTATCCATGGTAACAGATTATTCCCAACAATCCTCCCCTAAACTTATGATTTCTTTGCAAATCAATAAGTTTCTTCAATATGCATTATCTTCAAGGATTTGGGAATTCAACCAAACACTTCACTTCTTCCTTAACTTATGTATGGCTCTGGAACATTGATCTTGAAGTCTATGTAACAATGCTCTGACCTTCTCATTGTCTTCATGAACTCTTATTGTTGTACATAACATCACTATGAGAGTTCCAACTCTGAGTGGATATTCTTTCTCAGCAAACATGAATGCATCTTCTCCATTTGCTGTAGAGACATGATGAACTTCACATGAATCATAGTAAAACCATTTAGTACCAGGACATGTGCATGAGAATTTCCAGAAATCATCATTAACATTTGGTTCATAGAGCCTTCTAAGATTAACCCATAACTGCATCTCCTTCATGTCTTTGAGATCTTGAGCATTAAACCTTTCTTGAACTAACCTCCATAGTGTATCAAGTTCATCTCTTTCAAAAGCTTTTATAAGATCTTCAAATTAGATGAATGATGAAGTTTCACCACCGAGCCTTGTAATCTTCCATGTTGGAGAAAAATTGCTAGCAGTGTAAACTTCCCAATCAATGATAGGATGTCTTACTTGCAGTGGTTCTGGATAAAAATCTTCTTCTACAACCACATTCATTCCAGTCAGTTGTTCTTCTGTGAATTTCTCAGTAGGAATTTCTTGTTCTTCAGCAACCTTAGTCTTCTTAACAGTTTGAGAATCACTTTCTTTGGCCTTTCTATTCAATCCAGGAAACTTTCTTGCTTCTTCTTTAGAGCCCATTGAAGTAAAAGCTTTATCATATTTTTGAACTCTGTAGTAAGCCTTTTCAACTTGATCATCAGACATTCCTTTGAATTGATGCTTCTTCCAACCACCAACATGACAACAATAATTCTTCATATATGAAAGAATTTGTGCCTTGGTTGGTTGTCTTGGTTTCTTTTGACCCTTTTTGACTGAATTGATCACATCTTCAAGTGCTTGATTGTTCTTCATTTGAATGAAATCCTTCAACTGAGCAGTTTTTTGTTCTTCAGTTAAGAATGCATCAGCTACCAGGTCAATTGCCTTTTTCTTGATTATTTGATTATTAGTAATCAAGAACTCAATATCTTCTTCAGTAGCAACATAGCTAAACTCTGGAGTTTTATCTCTAAGAATTGTAGGTTGAACATTGAAAAGTGGATCTTCTTCCATTCTATCCAGCCTTTTAGCTTCCAAAAAGCTTGCAACTTCCAATTCTT
The DNA here is from genome assembly GCA_019973895.1 of Chrysanthemum seticuspe. Classification (NCBI taxonomy): domain Eukaryota; kingdom Viridiplantae; phylum Streptophyta; class Magnoliopsida; order Asterales; family Asteraceae; genus Chrysanthemum; species Chrysanthemum seticuspe. The sequence continues at coordinate 47,447,650 of BPTQ01000003.1, forward strand.
CAACCTTTTTCTTTTTAGCAACTTCATCTTCATATATCTTTTCAGCAACTTCCTTATCATGAGCAATCCGAACTTGTTCTTTCATTAAAATCTTTCTTCCAGGTTGCTCTTGACTTTCCATAACTGCTTTACCTTTGTCTTTCTTTTGTTTATCAATTTCCTCACTTGCAGTGGCAATATTTGGCTTTGCAGTGAAAATGTAATCAGTGGTAAAATCAGTTGCAGTACAGAAAATGTCTTGATCATCAAGTTGCTCTTCTTGAGTATTAGCTTTCTTTGCTCCTTTACAATTATTTCCTTCATCATCAAAATCAATTTTCCTCCCCTGAGTTTCAGCACTTGTTTTCCTCCCCTGTTTGGGAGAATTACCCAAATCTTTATCAAAACTAGCTGAATCACCATCATTAGGTGAGGATGAAGATGAAATCACTAACTTTGTAGTTTTCTTGTGCTTTTTCAACCCTGCAACTCTTTCTTCAAGGTCTAAATCTCTTCGTGTAAGTATTTAACATCCATGGCATGCTGCTTCTTGACATGAGCCAAGTCCTTCTGTAGAGATTCAACCTGCTTGGCTAACTTTGTACACACAACCATCAATTCCAAGTGTTGCCCACTGCCCTCATCACTTCCAACTGTGTTACCTGTTGGGAGAGGTGAATCATGGGGCATTGGCTCAGATTCCTCCCTAGTTGGACTAGGTTGAAGTCTAGAACCACCACTGCTTGTTCCTAGACCAAAAGGTTCTGAAACTTGTTGTGTTGTTATGAAAGAAGGTGGCTATTTGCTCCTCCTCTCATAGGTTTGAGAAACAGGTGGAGTATAATCAATGTTTGGAACAGAGATTATGGGTGTGTTTTGTTCAGTTGTAATCTTTGCAAGCATTTGAGGAAGGAGAGGTGTAAAAATCATATTGCCATCTTTGTTCAAATTTTGAAAAACTTTAGGCTTTAGACAACTGATTTCATAGATATTAAAAAAATAAGTTACTGACACAATTAGTTGTTACGGCTAGAACAACAGTGGTAAAATAACACTGTCAGTGGAAACTGTGAACTAGCAGTGGTAATTTTTCACAAAAATTTCAAAGAGCAGTGGTAAATAAAATCATTTGAAAACTAGACTGCTCTTATCATAGTTTTTAGCAAACTACCAGCTATCAACGGATTTGATATGTCTTTACCATGAGCCGTTTGCTATGGACTAGCCAACTCTTAATCATAAAGAATATGGTGAGTTGATAACCATGTAGTTTTTGGTAAACTATCAACCATAAACGGATTTGTCATGTCTTTACCAGTAGTCGTTTGCTCTGGACTAGTTGATTCTTATGTGGGTTATACATGGTGAATCAATAACCATTTGTTGTGTATCTCAGATATACACCTTTTAAAATAAACTCCCATCAAAACTTGGTTATGTATCTTTAAGAGATAGGAATAACCAACTTGTTATTAACCAAAGTTACCTTTAACCAAACCATTACCCAAGTAAAATATCTTCCAAAGTCAACCCAATAATATCTATATTTACTCCTTAACCTACTAAAATAGGAAAAAGTAAATATACTCATTAATTAACCCTTTCAACCGACTTTGTCTATATAAGGAGGCTTGGTTGATTGTATTCTTCATCAAAGTACATTCAAACACAATATCCCTAAAAATAATCATGAGTAATCCTTCCAATACCATCGATATCTCCTCTGATTCAGAAGAAGATTATGTAATCGAGTCAGAGACTTCCTTAGAGGCATCAAGATGGTTTGGATACTTTCCACCAGGGGCTGGCACTTCTTCCAAAAAGTATACCAAAGAGACTGCAAAGCGTGTGCCTGTAGCTAAACCTGCAAAATCTCTTGAGTTCTACTCCAGCTCATCAGATGATGATGAGGATGAGAATGAGACCTATTCTTTGGCCAAATATTTGCCAAAGGCTCTCACAACAGCAGTGAAGACAGCTATCTCAAACATGAAGCAGATAGCTATACCAGAGAAACCTGCAAGACTCCCAAGACCTCCTCCACAAGTTCTTGGACTTCCTTGTCCAAGGATGCAGTCAACCTTTGAGAACAAAAGGAAGAGAGCCTAGAAGAACAGGCATGACTATGTGGGCAAGGGCAAGAAGCCAATGGAGTAGCTGAAGTTAGGATGTGCTAGGTTGCAGTCTTTTGTGTTTTGATGATTAGAAGTACTTTCTCTTTGCTTGTAATGAATCATCATGATGACATGAATAAAATTCCTTTGTTTTACTGATTTCTTTGTAAGATTACATGTTGCCACTGATTTCATTGTAGTTACCACTGTTAGGCATAATTTCATCATTAGATGCAGTGGACAACAAAAGATACTAGCACACAACAACAACAATCTTCAATGTAAACAAAGAATCCTTCAAATCTGCTTGTCACGAACATAAATCATACACAAAAAGAATTTTTGAGGTATCAGTGATTAGAGAATAGCAAGGAGTGATTCCATAAGCTTAGCAGTGGCAAAACTCTAAGTTAAATAAGTCAACTCCTAGTCACTGATTCGTTTACCAAGGTCAAGAGACTTCATTTACTTCTCAACCACTTACACCTTCCCCTCATTAACTTACTGAATCCAACTTAACATATCTTTAAACAAACCTTTTAACACACATACCACCCAAATCACATACTCCAAAAATTTCACTCTCAAAGATTAATATTTCTCCAACAACACCATGAGTCATTCAAGTCTAATCAATCTTTCTTCTAGCAGTTCATCTGATAATTCTTGGGATGACTTTGTTTTGAAGAACCCTGGGAGAGTTGAGAAAGAAGAGTATGAGAAGGTTGTTTACAGGAAGAGAAAGCATTCAAGTGTTCTCTCAAATCCTTTTCCTGCTGGTCCTTCATCACTACAGCCAATGCCTCAGGATGCATTTATCAAGGAAGATAGCTCAGAGATCAATTATTATGTATCTCCATATGAATATATAGGTGATGAGACCTCTGGAAGAGTCCTGAGTGTTCCCCCTCTTGCAGCAATAGCTCCTCCTGAAGAGCTCCAACCATCACCTTCTCTACCATTGCTATCAGCACCACCATCAGTAGGTCCTTCATCATCCTCACCACCTACTAGAATAGTGGTGATGGGATTAGCAAGCCCTAAGGTGTATTCATGGATTGATATGCAAGGGGCTCCTAAAGTGATGCCAACTTGGGCCTTACCAAAGAAGCCATAGATGGTGTATGGTTGTCAGATGTAGTAAGGTTGTGTTAGGTTGTGAAGCTTTTGTTGAAGTAGGATGTTGTTAGTTGTTTTCAGTTGTAAGTAATGATGCTTGTAGTCTGTATTCCATGGATGTATATACTACACTTAGTGTGCAGTTTTGTGAAATAATAATAATGATCCATGTTCTTCTTTGACTTTCTTGCATCATTTGTGTTGTTATCATTTTGCATTACAATTAACTCCACCTCCAAAACTGACATACTGTCCATCATAATGCTTAAAATTTGAAAGATAGGACTTGTTGCCAGTCATGTGCCTTGAACACCCACTATCTGTATATCCTTGATCTGATCTTTTTGTCCTTGGATGTTCCTGCACATAAGATTAAAGAGTTAGTTTCTTTTGGGGACCCAAGCCATGATTGACTTGGATCTGCCTCGTGTATCAATATAGTTAAATCTATCAAAGGTCATTGATACACCATTGGGATTGGTTGTAGAGGTAATTCCTTTAGGTTTCCATTCCCAACGTGCTGAGGCCTTCACAACATTGCCCATGTCCCCCCTTTTCTTGTTTACAACCCTTGCAGTGGTAACTTTTGTATGAGCAGTGGAAACTGCTTGTTTGTTTTTAGGTACCCACTTTTGGTTATAATGAACTTTATTATTCTGAAAAGTTCCTTTCCCTGTTTGTGCAGATTTTGCAAAAATTTTTTTGGACTTTGCACTTTTAACATGTGACTTAGGGTGAGCATTGTTAACAGTTTTTGCAGTGGCAAAAGTTTTGAGGCCACTTCTTAGTTGAACTGCTCTTGGGACCATTTTGCAATGTGAATTAGGGTGTACATTATTTTGAAACATGTTAGAATTCACCCTTTTATTCCCATGGACTTCCCTTCTCCCATTATGATAGTCACAATAAGCATGTAAATGATCAAAACTACCACGGATATAGCATGCCTTATTGTACATCACAAAATCACTACCTAGTTGTTGAGATTTAACATAATTCCAACTCCTCTGGTTACCCCTAGGAGTTGTAGGCTTGTTCCTATACATCTCAGCATACCTTACAGTTGATCTAGGTTTATTAACAGGTTTCCTAGGTTCCTCTGTAACAATATTAACAGCTTTTGGGATAGAAGACTCTACATTCTTTTTAACATTCTCATCAACAACAGATGAGTCACTAGCACTCTCAAAAACATCATTATCCTGCTTAATCTCTTCCTCACTTTTCACCATTGTGTCCTTTAAAGGACCATATTCACGTTCAAGGTCCTGGAACTTTTCTAAGCCTGTATGAGCTAAATCTATACCTGGAGGTGAATGAACACCCCTTAGAGGTGGAGGCACAGTATTATAACCCATACCAGACTTAACTTTACTATGTACTTGAGCATTCCAAATTTTATCAATTGACTTAGACTGGTGATAGCATGTGTCTAATGTTAAATTGACATTTTCATTTTTCTTTTGAAGTTTTTCCAACTCCTTTTGGTATGGTTCATTCACAGCTGTTGTATGTTCTACCTCTCTTCTAAGAAGAATCATATCATCATTATATTTTTTCTCATTTTCTCTGTAGTGATCTATTTGTTTCTCTAATACTGCTATAGCTCTCCTAAGGTTAGACACAGTAACTCTTGTCTTTCATTAGAATATAAATCATTAAGCCTTTCAACTTCTCTAGCAGCCCTACATGTTTTAGAACAACTTTCAAAGTTTTGTACCTCGGAGTCAGAGAAAGCCATGAGAGCAAATTCAGTAGCAACAAGAGCAGGATATGAATGTTCTTCTTCTTGTTCATCAGCCATGAAACTCCAATCATAGCTCACACCATCAATAGCCAACATTGCCTTTGGTTCTTCCACAGTTGGTTCCTTCTTTTGCTTGTACCAAGTAGACCTGTTGTCCTTGGTCTTTGGTCTTCTACATTCTCTAGCAAAATGTCCAAACTTGTGGCAGTTAAAGCACTCCACTTTCTTCTTATCAAAGCCTGCAGTTTCACTCCCATTGATGTAAATAGGCTTGCCAGTCTTCTTGTAGAGTTTCCTAGACCTCATGCTAAGAAAAACTATCTGCCATTTTATATCCATCTCCTCCAAGTCATCTTCATAAATTTGCTTTATGTCTTCATGAGTTAAGACAGAGCCATCTACTTTAGTAGAGATGAAAGCATAAAAGGTAGGATCTCCAATACTAGCAACCTTCTTCTTTGAACCTGCAGTGGCAACATTAACAGTACCAGTGGAAACTTTAGAACCAGCAATGGCAACATCATCATCACTGTCATCATCAGAATCATCACTGTCAACAGAGGTTGACAATAATGCCAAGCTACTAGAGCTTGTAGCAAGTTTCCCTGCCTTCTTCAACCTTTGCTCAATAAGTTTGAAGTTGTTCTAAAGGTCATTGAGCTTCATTGTTTCAATGTCTGATTTGTTTTCCCAAACAGTAACATTAGTTTGAAACTCTGAAGGCAAACTTTTTAGAAACTTCAAATTGAGGTCTTCCTTTTCTACCTCAATGCCAAACACAGTGAGTTGTGTAACAATCTTCTGGAGTTTGGTGAAGATGCTATCAAGTGAGTCATTGTGTCTTCTTTGTAGCATCATTACCACCAAACACTTAGCAAATCTCTTCAAACAGTTCTTTAGCAGTCATGTACTTACTGAATGCAATGATCTGATCTCTAGGAAGAGTCATCAGCAACAAACTTCTAGCCTTAAGATCATTCTTCCTGCAAGCTTTTTCAATACTAGAATCAGGCACATAAACTTTCACAACATCTGTGTCACCAACCTTCACAGTACTACTAATAGGCTTGAAAGAATCACCAGTTTGAATGATCTCCCAAAGAGCATAGTCCTGAATGAGAAAGTATTGCTCAATCAGTATCCTCCACATCACAAACTCATTAAGTTTGAGCTTAGGTAGCCTTGGTGTAGAAGAGTTGGACTGGTTGTTTTCCATCTCCATTGAATTCAGTGAGTAAGTTAAGCTTATTCCTTGGATCTTCTAAAACAAAATATCAGAGCCTTCGCTCTGATACCACTTGATGGATCTGGACACACACCTTATGTCAATGATATTTTGTATAATATTATTAAGCACGCGGAATTTACTTAGTAATACTTAGAAGATGGATTGTATGATGTATTGTATGTAAACACATATTAAACACAAAACTTAAGCTCCAATATTATTGATAAATAATACGAGTGATCTTAGCTTATCACTAGGGTTACACCTTGAAGCCTTTGTGAGTAATACGTAAGTAATTAGACACGTACCTAAGACAATGACCTAGGACCTCCTTTTATACAATAAGGAGTCCTTTACAAGATAAGTATAAAGCTAACATTATAGAATATACACAAGATCTATTCTATACTTATCTAGACGCGTTCATCTAAACATTATATAATAGCAGTGGTAATAATGTACCAGCAGTGGTAATACGTTTCCACTGCTAGTGTTAATCTGAGCAGTGTAAACCACAACTATCAGTGGTAACGGATTATTCCCAACACGCTCCCTTTTGCCCATGGGTTTTGGGTTATGGGTCATGGGTTATGGATCATTGGTATCCAACTAGATACAATGTATCTGTCACACCCCCAATTTACCTGTTTTTGCAGCGGAATGAAATTCCTGGGGGATTGACTGTCATAGCACCACAATCACAGTTACATTGAACGACCTAAAGTGTCGTTTAAAAACACATCGTTGGATATTTAATATAAACGTTCAGAGTACAACATCGGTCCCAAAAAGTTATAAAGTTTGCGGAAATATAAATATACAACAAGTCCAAACGATGGTTTTAAAAGAAAATGCCATAATGTACAATGATATAAGTCGACGCCGCGACTAAAAAGGGGTTCCTTAACCATGCCATGATGAATATGCCTTAGATACCTGAAAATACATTGCTAAAACGGTCAACAATAATGTTGGTGAGAAATCATAGGTTTATGTAAATGTTTTATACGACTACGCAAGTATAGTTCTGGCATGACAATCATGTCACGTAAAAATGTTACAATTGCTTAAGCGCATGATACCGAAGCTCCGACTGATGTACGCCCCAAAAGAGTGTCTTGCCAAACAACTCTGGTAATGTTTATGAATGAAATGCATCCGTATGACTAGTTGGGATTCACCAACCCGGATGGAGGCGTCACCCTCGATAGATCTATCCACTCATACACGCTTCTAGGAAATTAACGGCTCATACATTTGAAATGGGGACTTTTAACTGGCAACTTTGTAACTCAAGCAATGTAAATGTATTTAACATACTTGGTATTGTAATAAAAATGTTGTGCAATGTATTCTCCCCCGTAGGTTTGAAATAAGTAAAACTTGAATAAATCGGGGCTATGAAAACTCACTTGGTAAACTGGTATGATGACAAGAGTGAGTACACAGAGGTATAATGTGATGCGTTAACCGGGACCTATTACAAATGATATGATAGGTAATGAGTTGCAATGTAATGTTATGCATGCATTTCGTATGTTATTTATACCATTTGTGAGTTTTGAAAATATTACTTATCGTCGAAAAATACTCTTTTGACGTCTTGACCCTTCAAAAATGACTTTACAAGTTTTTACGTCAAAATGTCATCCTACAATGGTTTTATAATGATTTATGGTGAAATTTTCACTTTTCGTCGTAAAACAATGTCGTCGGAATTTTATAAAAGTGACAAAAATGGCTCCGGAAAACTAGTCGTAAAATGGTGTACGTCGATCGTTAGGGAACGAACTCGACGGTTTTGGAAAGTTTGTATCGAAATCTAGAAGTTTCAGTTCAGGAGTTTTCGGCATAAAGGTCTCGAACATAAAAATAATAAGGGATAAAGATGGTGATTTTGTCTAATTGTTGTGTAAAAAGTTAGTTTCGGCAAATTTTGAGCAACCGTAATTAATTTATTAAAACTCCGCTATACAAACGGTTGATTGTTTTGAAAAATATGCTCGGTGATCTTGATTTTATTAGAAGACATTTCGTTCCAAAAAGTTCCACATCACGGTTAAAAACAGCCCTCAACATGGACGTTGCAGCTACCGTAACACTTGTATCGTAAAGTAATATAGTTTTTCAGAAAATAATAGTTACGGCAATTTTTATGAAAACGTGCATATCTTTGTCGTTTCAAATCCGTTTTCTACGTATAATACGTCCTTAGCTTCGTATCAAAGTATACTAATATATTTTTGATAAGTCGAAATAATTTGTGAAGCTTAGGACTCGTTTTTGACCCGAATAGAGTAAAAATAGTATGCTGAAATTTCAGAAAATAATATATTTCGTCGCCAAACTTTAAAAATTCATAACTTCTTCGTTATAACTCCGTTTTTATCCGTTCAAGCGGCCACGGATTCGTTTTAAAGTATATTTTCTAAATATCAAGGCCAAAAAGTCGTGCCTACTGTCGGATTTTCCAGAAAATCAAAACAAGGACAGAACATATTTTATACGTATCGAAAATAGTTTTTCTCGTACCAAACCTATTCTAATCCCTTCAAATCAACTCCAAAGCTAATCTAATCCTACCATACACCTTCTTAGGGTGTCATGGGTTCCTAATCATCATCAAGACCAAAGTATACCAAGGGGATAATTATAGGATGACCATATATATATATATATCTAAAAATCATGTAAAAATGGTATAAACAACACAAATCATGCATGCTTGCTCCAAGAATGAAAAGATAAATATGAGATGATAAGGAAACATGAAAAAATGAAAGAAACATGCTTACTAGTTAATATGATGAGGTGATAAGAACCAAGGTTAAACCTAAATACTCTTGGTTTTTATTTCAAAACCTAATAAAGAGTATTAACTAGATTGTATAAACACTTGGACTTGAGAAAAAAATGATGATCCCTTGAGCTCTTGATGATGACCGGTTATAAGGAAGAAAAACAAAGAGAAAAAGACTTTTTGCTAACTATGTGAATTTTAGATACATGAATGAGGTAAATAATAGTGTAAGTCATATATATAAGTGTATAAACATTAACAATCAAAGGCCATTCCATCATTAATGTCACCCCTCCCCCTTGGTCGGCCAAGGGGGGAGGTACTTGTAGATATTTTTTTTTTTTTTTTTTTTTCCTTTTTACAAAATGTATAAGTATGATTTGTTAAAAAAATGGATGTGTAAGGTAATGTGTAAATATTATTAACTTGTAGAGTAAATGGTAATTTTTGGTGCAAGTAAATTTTTAATAGATCAAAATAGAATGTAATGAGGTAATAAAAATTGTAAAAATACATTCCTTGTAAAATTTGAGTGATAAAATAATTATCGAGAAATTTTTAAGAAAAACGTCGTAATAATATAACTTTAACGATTTATATACAAAATAAATTTAAAACACTAGGTAAACTCAAATATTGTTTTTATAAACTAAATGTAAGTTTAAAAATATGTCGGGATCATTTTTGAAAGTAACGGATTAAATATTTAAAATAATAACTCACGCGATAACGTTTATTTAATATAAAAATTACGCGTTAAATGTGAAATGAATTGTCATGAATGAACTATCATGATGCAAATGATGTCAATGAAATGTAGACTAATCTTAGTCCATATGAAATGTACGTGATGATATGATCATGAATTCGCCGCTAAACCATAAAGGTTACGCGAATTTGGAACACGTAAACCTAGTTTACGATAAATGTTGAAATAATGAGGCATAAATTGTTTCGAGAAATGACCTGAAAGTACGGGTTGTCACATTCGCCCATCCAAAAAGGAATTCAGTTCGTGTTAGTCTATCGAATTTTTGAGTTTATGATGAATATCGAGGAGAGAAGACATGGAGATGTGCCGATACGGTTATCGATGATCGAGAACGTACAAAACATCATAGTAGAGGAAAATATCGGATGAATCTCTCACAAGTAACACTTTGAATTGGAACATGTGAACATTTTGCTTGCAGTAAGATTTATAAATAACCGCTCCCAACATAACATGATCCCTCCAGAATTAGACATAGTTAGCTAGGCTGTGTATAATTAAGGAACGATGATGTGACGTTCGGTTTAGTTGTTATAACTCTCGATGCTTACAAGGATTTAAACCGTGTCATTAAAATGGTCGATAAAGTAAAAAGAAGTAAAATTCTCGTAAGTGATATCGAATCGAAAGGAAATAAAGTACGATAGATGAGAATATTTTACAACGAGTGGTTTATCAAAAGTAGTACATCTTAGGTTATAAAGATTCGGATACGATGGAAAACATAAACTTAGTACGACATAGTACATAAGGAGAAATAAGACTGTTAGTTTCCGAACTTCTTCAGTCTTCCGCGTCGTTGGTACCTTGACGAGCTTCTCCTTCTCCTAACATGTATGCCTTCCCATGAGCACCTTCAACTTGCTGACCTTGGTTTTGAGGACATTGATTCCGATAGTGTCCTTGCTCCCCACATCTGAAACATGTAATTATAGTTTTGCCTTTACAATCCCTGGCTAGATGTCCCGGTTTTTGGCATTCGCGGCACTTGGCAGGGCAAGGACCCGTGTGATGATACTTACATCGATTACATAGTGGTTTAGTCCCAACATATCCTTTTCCCTTGCAGTCCTTAGCAAGGTGTCCCACTGTTTGACAGATAAAGCATATACCACATGGACCATTATGATGTAGCGTGCATTGATGGTATCGTGGTAAGTTTCCAGTATAAGTTCTTTCCTTTGTTGGTGCAGCAACATGAACCCTGGCGGCTTCTTGTCTTCTATTTTGTTGTTGGTGATGGTTAGTGTTACGGCTTTGGTTGTTGTTGTTATAACCTCCCTGGTCATTTTCCCATTTCCTTTTGTTGTTGTTAGTTTGGTTGCCGCGGTTGTTGTTGTCGATAAAGTTCTCCCTCCTCACAACTTGAGCCATGAGTATTTGAGTTACCTTGATGGTCTCTTCAATTGTTTGCGAATCGAAAGAGGTTACCTCTCCTTGAATGCATTTTGGAAGTCCTCCAATGAAACTTTCCAGTAGTTTCTCATTGTCCAGAACCATATATGGACATAAAGCAGCCAACTCTTGAAACCTTCTGATGTAGGTCTCAATGTCATAACCAACGGTCATTAGCCCAAGAAATTCCATTTTCAATTTCTTCACCTCCTTGGGTGGACAATACTTCTTAGTCATCAACCTCTTGAATTGATCCCATGAGAGTTTATAAGCATTTTCCATACCAATAGGCTGTGCATAATGATTCCACTATAACATTGCCTCATCCAAGAGTGTACTAGTAGCAAATTTCACCTTGCAGTCATCTGGGCAATCGCATAGAAGAAATAACGACTCGATCTTTTCCAACCAACGGATCATAGCAATGGCTCCTTCTGTGCCTCCGAACTTCGGGGGGTCACTGCTCTTAAAGTCCATGTATGTACCACTTCGAACTCTCGAACCTCCTGCAACTCCTGTAGTAGTAGCAAGTCTAGTAGCTTCAGTAACAGCCATGGTCTCGACAGCGGCAGCAGCAGCAGCTATCGTTGCTCGTTCTTTCTCTAGTGCCCTAGCTATACTATCCTCTATATACTTTTGGATATCGGCTTGTGTCATAGCTGGTGGAGTTCTCTTCGGCGCCATAACTCTTCAAAATAAAAGGAAAATGAGACGTGGTCAAATCCTATGTTAAGAATAAGCGCTCTAAAGAGAGATGATAGAAGGTGGTAAGTTTGAGGTTACTTGGAATTTCTAGAGATCACAATGCCTAAGGGGAAGTTTATATCAATAACCTTAATTTAACCAAATTTTCCTTTAAGGGACACTCATTGTAGGGAAGTTCACATATTGTTGAGGCCATGTTTAATAGAATGTTCTATAGCCTCCGATAGAAGACTTGGTATATCCCTATAGTGTTGCTTCATGGGTATTCGCTTCGTATTAAATCTCGTAACTCGGTCTAGCTAGTACTTATGGAATGATAGAGTTTGGATTCTAATTCAAAATAGTGGTTCGGAATGTCTCGTGATGTCTTAAGATTTTTGTTGAGTTTTGAATCATCCTACCACCTAGTTCTAGTCCTTGTTGGTAATTCCAAAATCCTTTCATTGTTTTATTGTATCGAGGAATCCTCCTCACAGATGGTATAGGAAGTCTTTCCTAAAAAGGTCACTCGTCAAATCCTAACTTATCGGTTGAGTGAGAGATAAATGGCGTAAGCATATATAGAGTGTTAACAGAAAGAAATGTTTATGCACTATATATCTGATTATAAAACTTTGCTTTCAAACGAGAATAAATAGTTTGTAAGAAAATTACAGTAAAGTTTATGAAAAGGTTTGTAAAACCACTTTATTGAGTAAGAAAGAAACATTTTTATCATTTACAGTTTAATAATAAATCTTAGTTGTGGCTTGGTGTTAAAGTAACAACTTGTTAAGGTGGTTTTAAAACAGCTTATATAGTGATAGAAAACGGCTTAACAATGGTAGTGAAATATTTTGGTAAGACACAATTCAGATTATAACATAACTCGTGAAATAATTTGTAAAATAGCTTACAAGAAAACAATTTATCGTTTGTCAAATAATAGAAGATTTCGTAGTTCAATTAATATCAAGATGGTTTATAGGTTGGTAATAAAATAGTCAGTAAAGTAAAGGCGAATAGTCTGTGAGGTAAGCGTACCAAGTTTTATGATTTTAAATCAGACAGTGGCTAAAATAGCTCACAAAAAGGGTAAAATAGTTTATAAGACCGTAATATTACTTGCAGGAAAAATTTGTAATATAGTTTATAACTTGCTATTGCAATTGTTTGTTGTTTTATAAAATAATAGCAAATTAATCGGTTTATCATACTATGAGAAAATAGTTTGCAAAGTATCAGTAAGGTCATTGTTTATAAAGTATTATTAAAGTCGTAAATTTTTGGTTTAATGGTACAGGAGTAAGATGAAATGGTCGGTAAAATAGTTGAAAGCAGTTTGCGTTAGATAACGATGAAGTTTATTATCTCCTAAGAGGGAATGTAGGACAAATAGTTGGTATTCAACGTTTTGTTTTGTAAGATAATAGCTCGATGATTTTTCAGAGTAACATGAAAATCGTTTCGCATGAGTATATTAAATAGTTGATAAAATGGCTGAAACCAATTGATAAGTTGGTAATAAAACAACTTGCGTTAAAACTTTATGAAACAACGTTTCTAAGATGGTGATAAAATAGTTCGAAATAAAATCAAGTGAAATAATTTCATGAAATAGTAGCAGGATAATTTGGAATAAAATTTGTTGGATGGTTTGTAGGATACATAATAGAACCTTATCGAGTAGTAATAGTCTACTAATTTGTCGAGAATAAAGTTGGCCTAACCCATAGTAAGATAGTGATGTATCGTCGTGAAATGATGGAAAATTGGGCAATTGGAGTAAGGAATGAAATAAACAAGGTGGTGATTATCGTAGAGATAATAAATGATAAGGATTACATTAGCTAGAAAGGTACTTATTATCTGTTCCTGTTGGTGGTCTAATCGTGTTTCAAGTGTAGGAGTAGTAGGCGGTCTAGCAACAATAGCCCTAAAACTCTCACAGTCCTCAAACCTATGAGATGGTGTAGTGTCTATAGTCTTAGTGGTAGATGGTAATGGTGTGTCAAATCATGCACGCTTCCCAAGCTGCAAGTCGGGTGTATGAGTATCGGGTATGAGATGTGATGGTACAGATGGTGCTCGAAATGATAATGATGATGAAAATAATGACAATGATGATAATGGAAATCCTTGTGGTGAGTTAAGAAAATAGGTTCATTAGGACTAAGCCTATAAGTTCTACCCAATGGTATGATCTGTCCCAACTGAGTGATAAAAATTTTCCTGATCTTACAGTGGATCAATAGTGATCGTGATGGTGTAGGTGCAACTTCATCCTCCTAAAAGGTCTTAGTGTCATCGTCTGATGTTATCGGTGTTGAGTCAACTGATGTTAAAAATTATGATAGGGAATAACAAGGCATTCTCCATGTCAAAGTGATGTGAGTATAATGGGATGGGTATTTAAGGGCATCCATGTGACAATCGTTTTGAAATGAAAGTAAATAACTCGAAAAAATGTACGTATAAATCGCATGCAAAGTGAACACGCACTTATGATGAAATGATGAGATGCTATGACAATGTAGTTATAGTCTAGGGTCAATGATGCAACCTAGTTCTCTATAACTGTAGCTCTGGTACCAATCTGTCACACCCCCAATTTACCTGTTTTTGCAGCGGAATGAAATTCCTGGGGGATTGACTGTCATAGCACCACAATCACAGTTACATTGAACGACCTAAAGTGTCGTTTAAAAACACATCGTTGGATATTTAATATAAACGTTCAGAGTACAACATCGGTCCCAAAAAGTTATAAAGTTTGCGGAAATATAAATATACAACAAGTCCAAACGATGGTTTTAAAAGAAAATGCCATAATGTACAATGATATAAGTCGACGCCGCGACTAAAAAGGGGTTCCTTAACCATGCCATGATGAATATGCCTTAGATACCTGAAAATACATTGCTAAAACGGTCAACAATAATGTTGGTGAGAAATCATAGGTTTATGTAAATGTTTTATACGACTACGCAAGTATAGTTCTGGCATGACAATCATGTCACGTAAAAATGTTACAATTGCTTAAGCGCATGATACCGAAGCTCCGACTGATGTACGCCCCAAAAGAGTGTCTTGCCAAACAACTCTGGTAATGTTTATGAATGAAATGCATCCGTATGACTAGTTGGGATTCACCAACCCGGATGGAGGCGTCACCCTCGATAGATCTATCCACTCACACACGCTTCTAGGAAATTAACGGCTCATACATTTGAAATGGGGACTTTTAACTGGCAACTTTGTAACTCAAGCAATGTAAATGTATTTAACATACTTGGTATTGTAATAAAAATGTTGTGCAATGTATTCTCCCCCGTAGGTTTGAAATAAGTAAAACTTGAATAAATCGGGGCTATGAAAACTCACTTGGTAAACTGGTATGATGACAAGAGTGAGTACACAGAGGTATAATGTGATGCGTTAACCGGGACCTATTACAAATGATATGATAGGTAATGAGTTGCAATGTAATGTTATGCATGCATTTCGTATGTTATTTATACCATTTGTGAGTTTTGAAAATATTACTTATCGTCGAAAAATACTCTTTTGACGTCTTGACCCTTCAAAAATGACTTTACAAGTTTTTACGTCAAAATGTCATCCTACAATGGTTTTATAATGATTTATGGTGAAATTTTCACTTTTCGTCGTAAAACAATGTCGTCGGAATTTTATAAAAGTGACAAAAATGGCTCCGGAAAACTAGTCGTAAAATGGTGTACGTCGATCGTTAGGGAACGAACTCGACGGTTTTGGAAAGTTTGTATCGAAATCTAGAAGTTTCAGTTCAGGAGTTTTCGGCATAAAGGTCTCGAACATAAAGATAATAAGGGATAAAGATGGTGATTTTGTCTAATTGTTGTGTAAAAATGAGTTTCGGCCAATTTTGAGCAACCGTAATTAATTTATTAAAACTCCGCTATACAAACGGTTGATTGTTTTGAAAAATATGCTCGGTGATCTTGATTTTATTAGAAGACATTTCGTTCCAAAAAGTTCCACATCACGGTTAAAAACAGCCCTCAACATGGACGTTGCAGCTACCGTAACACTTGTATCGTAAAGTAATATAGTTTTTCAGAAAATAATAGTTACGGCAATTTTTATGAAAACGTGCATATCTTTGTCGTTTCAAATCCGTTTTCTACCTATAATACGTCCTTAGCTTCGTATCAAAGTATACTAATATATTTTTGATAAGTCGAAATAATTTGTGAAGCTTAGGACTCGTTTTTGACCCGAATAGAGTAAAAATAGTATGCTGAAATTTCAGAAAATAATATATTTCGTCGCCAAACTTTAAAAATTCATAACTTCTTCGTTATAACTCCGTTTTTATCCGTTCAAGCGGCCACGGATTCGTTTTAAAGTATATTTTCTAAATATCAAGGCCAAAAAGTCGTGCCTACTGTCGGATTTTCCAGAAAATCAAAACAAGGACAGAACATATTTTATACGTATCGAAAATAGTTTTTCTCGTACCAAACCTATTCTAATCCCTTCAAATCAACTCCAAAGCTAATCTAATCCTACCATACACCTTCTTAGGGTGTCATGGGTTCCTAATCATCATCAAGACCAAAGTATACCAAGGGGATAATTATAGGATGACCATATATATATATATATCTAAAAATCATGTAAAAATGGTATAAACAACACAAATCATGCATGCTTGCTCCAAGAATGAAAAGATAAATATGAGATGATAAGGAAACATGAAAAAATGAAAGAAACATGCTTACTAGTTAATATGATGAGGTGATAAGAACCAAGGTTAAACCTAAATACTCTTGGTTTTTATTTCAAAACCTAATAAAGAGTATTAACTAGATTGTATAAACACTTGGACTTGAGAAAAAAATGATGATCCCTTGAGCTCTTGATGATGACCGGTTATAAGGAAGAAAAACAAAGAGAAAAAGACTTTTTGCTAACTATGTGAATTTTAGATACATGAATGAGGTAAATAATAGTGTAAGTCATATATATAAGTGTATAAACATTAACAATCAAAGGCCATTCCATCATTAATGTCACCCCTCCCCCTTGGTCGGCCAAGGGGGGAGGTACTTGTAGATATTTTTTTTTTTTTTTTTTTTTTTCCTTTTTACAAAATGTATAAGTATGATTTGTTAAAAAAATGGATGTGTAAGGTAATGTGTAAATATTATTAACTTGTAGAGTAAATGGTAATTTTTGGTGCAAGTAAATTTTTAATAGATCAAAATAGAATGTAATGAGGTAATAAAAATTGTAAAAATACATTCCTTGTAAAATTTGAGTGATAAAATAATTATCGAGAAATTTTTAAGAAAAACGTCGTAATAATATAACTTTAACGATTTATATACAAAATAAATTTAAAACACTAGGTAAACTCAAATATTGTTTTTATAAACTAAATGTAAGTTTAAAAATATGTCGGGATCATTTTTGAAAGTAACGGATTAAATATTTAAAATAATAACTCACGCGATAACGTTTATTTAATATAAAAATTACGCGTTAAATGTGAAATGAATTGTCATGAATGAACTATCATGATGCAAATGATGTCAATGAAATGTAGACTAATCTTAGTCCATATGAAATGTACGTGATGATATGATCATGAATTCGCCGCTAAACCATAAAGGTTACGCGAATTTGGAACACGTAAACCTAGTTTACGATAAATGTTGAAATAATGAGGCATAAATTGTTTCGAGAAATGACCTGAAAGTACGGGTTGTCACAGTATCTCCAAGATGCAATGCATCTAGTCCATGGTTCATGGATTAAAACTATGGGCCATGGATTAAAACCATGGGTCATGGATATTATCCATATATGACATAAGCATGATGTCATGCAATGGGTTATGGGTCAAGTTCCATGGGTATGGGTCATGGACTTTGGGTTGTACCCAACTACATTCAATGTATTTGGTCAATGGGTTAAATACTTAAGTTTCTACCCAATTGTATTACCCATTATAATACATACTAGTTATGTATATATTTGCCCAATATGTAAACACTAGTTGTTGTACATATGTATTATTAAATCATAAAATCACTTATACTTGTTTTAGTGTTTTATGTGAAAACGTAAGTGTGTTAGAAAACAATTGGCTCAAACCATTTACGTATTTTATTTGTTTTGTTAAAATGATCTTACGTTTGTTATCGACAAAACATTAGAAGATCGTAGAATATAAATAAACGTTTTTACGGCTTATTTGTACTAACAATCTCCCCCTTTTTGTTGATGACAAAACATAAAATTATTTTAAGGAAAAAACTAAAATTCGCAAAAGTTCGAATTGGAGTTTTTACTCTCTTCTCCCCCTTTTTGTCAAAACAAAAAGAGCGTCGAAAAGAAACTAACACAATGTTTTAAGAAAAGCATGTAAAAGAAAAAAAATATAGAGAGCAAGTGACAGGAAGATTTCTCGTCTTAACTCCCCCTTGACGAGTTCATCCCTTTCTGAGGGCTTCAAGTAAAAACTACTAAACTAATGCATTGCAACTATGTTTGCAAATGGTTTCGTCTTAGTGACGTTAATGCTCCCCCTTGATGATTGCAACTTTGCAAGGGGACGTAACGAAATGTAATCCATAAGAGGATTATATTGCAAATGGTTTTGCAATGTATGGTTTGACACAAAGGTCCCCTTAGCTTAGGGTGTCAAAGTCTTCATGTGTATTTTGAAAATCTACAAAACAAAGGTTAGAAAACAAATGTATAGTGCATAATTTCCTGCAAATAAGACTCAAGTTAGTAGAAAATTGGTCTTCTGTTGCACGATTCCCTCCTTGGAGGGATCTGTCTAGACAAAGTTCAGGGATCCGTCTATCTGATAACGGATTTCAGCAATGGTGATGCAATAAATGTTGTTAACATCAAAGTGAGATATGTATTCAAGCAAAAAACATATACTCAAAGCAATATGGCATATACTTATCATTCAATAAAACATAAGAGATGATCTACAAATCTCTAAAAACTAAGAGAACAATTTAGCCATGTAGTACATATTCTACTAATACTAATAAGTGACCAAAACTTAAGAAGCAACCATGTGCTTGAGTCTAAGGGTGAGTAGACTTGTTGATTTTGTCCAATCTTTCAAGAAGATGATTAAACATGAAATGGGATTCCTAAACGATCTAAGTTAAGTTTGAGACTAGGACACCATTTTAATCCTTAGACTCATGGTTGTTTGGGTTTGTTGACCTCATGAAAACGTTTGAGGAGGTGATAAAACATGAAACGTTGCTACTTACGTAGTTCATGTATCAACCCTTTAACATGTTGACAATGATAGCAATTCTTGTCATGGTTTTGAAAAGGTGGTGGTAAAGATGGAGCGACTTGATGTGGAGGTTCAAGTGAAGAAGGTTGAGGCTCCTCAAATGAAGGAGGGATTGGTGGAGGCTTATTAAATGATGGCTCAACAAGGGTTGATGGTGGAGGTAGGGAAGTGTCAACTTCCATGTGGTCGGGTGGTTGACTTTGATGTCTCCTCATAATCCAAAATGGGCCATTAGAGGGAAATGGAGAAATGGACATCGGTGCAAGTGTTGATTCAACACCTTCGTTTTGTTGTACAATCTTCTCTAGTGAAGAGTGTGTCGGTAATGGTGGAGCATGAGATGGCCTAGGGGTAAGTCCTCTAAGTTGTAGGAATGTGGAGATGATTGTGAGGTGGTAAATGATATGGCTCTAGGCACCAATGATGTTGGTTGAGTTGAAAAGGGTGTGTTTGGTTTAGTAGGAATTGTAGAGTTTGGTGATGATATTTTTGTGGGAACAATCCTTTTGGGGATTGATTTGATTGGTTGAGTTGGTGGAGGGGAAATCCTAGCATTTGTGGGTTTAACCGGAGATGATTCGGTTGAGGAAATTTCGTGTACAACACGAGCAAGTTTCTTGGGTGGTTCTTGGGTGGATGAGTTAGAACTAGGAGCTTTCCTCATGATGAAATGACTAAGGAAAAGGTTTCTAAATGCTGAGAATTATGTTGTGTTTGATGACTAAAGGATTCTAACAAGATGACTTATAAAGGGAAGGATTTGGCAAGTGCATTCAAGACTTAAGCCACTAAGATCCTTTGGAATGTGATGATTAGCATGCACAAGAGTCAACTTCAGAGTTGTACTGATCTAGGGACTTGATTAAGATGAGGTGGAGTGTTCAAGTTAGCAAGGTAAGCTTGAAATGATTGTTTTAGCTAGAGTTGACATGAATCTGTAATACGGATCCCACGGTTCCCTCCAATGAGTGATCCGTCTAGGCTAGTCCTAGGGATCCGGCTCTCAGTAGCTAGGAAAGGATAAAAATGATGTTTCTAAGGTATAAAGTCTATACCATTTTGAGTGTTTCAGTCTTCCTAAGTATCTTAAATGAAAGGATACTTAAATGATCAAGAGCAATGAGTGATTTAGCTAATGATTCCCTTTTATGGAAGGAAAATGAGACTTTATGATCACCAATGGGTGTTCAAGGATGACACTAGGAGATTTGATGGTGTCAAGTCATAATAAATGATCCTAGAGATCAGATGTAAGCTTGAGATAAAATTTGAAAAATCCTTAAAAAATAAAAGAATTGAAAAACTACTTTTTGACCCATTTTGAGATAAGGATGACTAGAAACAATTACCTAAGATTGATAAAGATATCCACTTAGGTGTTTTGAGATATGAGAAACAATGTGTCAGTATTGAAGCGGAAATATGGTGAGTTTTGATGAGTTGATAAATCAAAAGCACTTTGAATTAGATCCTAGGTTAGCTATGGGTGAGTGTGAAGCTTTCAAATGCTTGAAGGATTTTAGGTAGTTCTAAAGTCTTTGTTTAGTTGTATGAAGTGATCTTTGTGAGCTGTTTTGATGTATGGGAATCTGTACTGCTCATCTGTTGTCACGGATCCCACGGTTCCCTCAGAGGAGGGATCCGTCTAGGGTAATCCTAGGGATCCAGCAACTGCAGATCAGAAACATCACAGAAAGAAATGCAGATTTTGCACCAAACTATATACACTAATAACCATTAAACTTAACAGCAACATAAACATGTTATCCCATAAATCATAGGGAAAATGACGCAAATGGACCGCGCGCCCTAAGGCTTATCACTTTCCGGACCACTTTTTTTTTATTTGAAAATGGACCAAGGGCAACCACTGTCATTGGGCAACTCAACCACATTGCGACAAGTGTCCCGTATGTGTAAGATATTGTTTTTTGGGCAACTAACATTCGCTGGGCAACCGTATATTTTAAAAAAGGGTTTTATCGTCATTTTACATTACACAAAAAGTACACATTTGAATAG
Source organism: Chrysanthemum seticuspe (assembly GCA_019973895.1). NCBI lineage: Eukaryota > Viridiplantae > Streptophyta > Magnoliopsida > Asterales > Asteraceae > Chrysanthemum > Chrysanthemum seticuspe. The sequence continues at coordinate 47,468,831 of BPTQ01000003.1, forward strand.
TGAAAGTACAGTGGATTTATATTCAAAATCCAATAGTCCCTGACACAAAAACATCCATAGTTACCATATTTCTCTGTTTTTGCTTCTCGCACAAAAGCATTCTTACTTACTATTTTCACAAATCAAACCGTCTTCTTCTTCAGCCCCTCTCTTCCTTGTAACGTCAGTTATGTCACCATCTATAAAGCTACAGTGTTGATTGCAAACGACATTCGATTGATCCAGTTTTTTTTTTAAATGTGCCAAAATATGGTACGTAAATTTTCTTCTCGTTGTTTATAACATATGATTATTTCCAATTGGTTCTATGTTATAATAAATCGTTGTTGTTATTTGATTAATACCTATGTTAGATAGGTGTTAATTTTATTTTATAATCCATTGCTCTTTTTTATGTGTATCTGATTCGTAATTATGTATGGTATGATACCTTAGATGTCGTTAGTTAAGTATGTAACATTACTTGGTTCATTAAAAAGTTTAGTAGCAGTTTGTAGACTAATAAGGAGTGGTTTATATGCATCATCTATGCAATTGTTTACGACGTTGGTATAGATTCCTTCTATGGCCTGAATTATTTTTGGTTTTTGTTGACCCTTTTTAGGACTATGAAGCTAAGTTAATCATTACGAGTAAACTGAACTACTTTTCGTAATTATGTAGGGTAAAATACATCTATTCCGTTTACTGCTCTTCTACAGCTTTTTTAGAGGCTTCTTCCTGCTTTGCCCTTTCCTTTTCTTTAGCATTTACTTCCATATGTAATCTTTTAGCAAATTTTTCATCAAAAGCTATCTGATCCTCTGTACTTTGAAACACCAAAGTTGGATCTGCAATCCCTTTACCCTTTCCAATATCAGTTTCAGTAATTACAGCTTTCTGCACAGGTTCACCAATGTTTAGACTCTTAGCAATAGCTCTAGGTGCAGCGATAGGGTGAGATTGGTTTAGGTTGAGCAATTGTATGGCAATCTCATTCTCAGCCTATTTTGGTTTTGGTGTTGGTGTTATTGCGGTGGTTATAATTATAGGAGTGGTTGCCTCTGCAGTGGAAACGTTTGAACTGGCAGTGGGTAGAATAATAGCAGCATTGGTTGCTACAGTGGTTACTGCAATACTAGCAGTGGATGCAGCAACACTTCCAGTGGTTGTCTGCACCACTTCCTTCTCCTTTTATTCATCTGTAGCCTTTAAAGAATCATCTATTACTTTGGACATGTCATCATGTACAAAGTCATTGCATTGGACAACAATACCACATGATTTCTTTATTCGGTGGACGCCTTGCATCAAAGGTCAATCCAACCTTGTTTTCTCTTTCCAGCCAGCACCCAATGCATATCATTTCACAACCGGTTTCTTCAGCCATGGTGAAACTTGTTTGATGTTATAAAGAAAAGAGTAGCATTTACGGATTTTATAAGAACGTCTACTAGCATAACCATCTGTATTTTTTTGCTTCATTTATTATACTTGAATGGTGTGCCATACTAGTTGGTAGGAGAATTTAATTGAAGAGTAACACATACTCTTTCTAACCTATTCAATTAACTTGTGAGCAGTCAAATAAAAGGTCAACCAACATTGGAATTTAGGCGTTTGGATTTCTTATTATAAAGCATATCGTCATTAAATACCCAAATTTACACACACACCTACCCAAGTAATCAGCTTCGTTCGCTACTGCCAGTATAACATGCCTATATTGTACACAGAAATTTCTAACGTTAAGCATCCCTATATTTTTAATAGCAGCAGTAACCTTAGAAAACATGTAGTAACAACACGTAAACACACACTAAAAAAACACTGTCGGAATCACTCCTAAACTAGAATTCAAGTGTTAGTAATTAATATGTAATAGTTAACTTAATTAGGCCTTTATGTTTGTTATTAAGTTAAGGCTTATGTAGAAGGCCCATAAGCCTTGGCCCAAGTCCAATATGGAAAGGAAGGGACTAGGAGTGTTGCCCTAGCTCCCTCTCCTATAAATACCTTTGTAATACCCTTACTTGAGGGTTGGTTGTTCAATTTATCTTTCACTTGCACTCTACGCGTAACCTTCTATACTTATACGTGTGTGTGTTTGGTTAGTTGTTCATCCGATCTATCCTCTTCTCTATTTCTTTTATTGATGCTTGTGTTACTAATATGGTGACCTAACAGTGGTATCATTCGCCAAATAGTTGGGTGAACATATTTTGTTTTTGAAGTTTTTGTGGTCTTACGCGTAAAAACAGTTCCTACTTTGTTACGCTTCAAAACTCACTTTTTACACTTTTCAATGCAAGAGTCTTGTACTTTCAACGTTTTAAGGTGTTTAAATATCTGTTTTTGGCAAAAAGTTTCAAACTTTACGCGTAGATCATTGTTTTTAAGCTTGATTTTATACGTGGGATACTTTCTACGCGTAACGTGTTTATAAGCTCTGGATCATCAAGTTTCACATTTTTGTGTTATTTTGGTGATATTAAAGCTATTTCATCACAAAAATCTGGTTTGGAAACATCAGTTGGTAGAAATCACTTTTGGCTATTTTCTACGCGTAAGTAAAACCCTAATCTTACGCGTAACTTTTCCTTGGTTTGATCTTCAGTTTTGTGGATTACTCGGTGTTTTTCTTGCTTGGATAAGCCTGAAAACACTTCGACTTTGGATATCTTTTGCACTGTGATAGTGTAAAAGATCTTTTGGGTAAAACCCTAAAGTTACGCATAAGCTTAAGCTTACGCGTAGAACTCATTACGCATAAGATTCTTCTTACGCCTAAGCTCTGTCTTACGCATAAGGTAATCCTACGCCTAAGTCTTCTACGCTTAACTTTCTGTTTACGCATAACTTTAGTGTTTTCTCATTTCTTACGCGTAAGCTAATCCTACACGTAACTATTATTGTTACGCGTATTGATGAGTGCGTATTCACTCATTATTTTAGGTCAAAACTGAACTGCAAAACATCTAAAAACACTCCGAAATGCATCAAAATACTGAAAATATCTCAAAATTGTGTTTTAAATGTTTCAGATGCAAAATTATCAAAAACAAATGAAAAACGAACAAAGTTTGCATAATTGGCAATTTCAGTCCCCCAACTTTCGAAAAATGGCAACTTTAGTCCCTGGAATTTTAAAGAATGACAGAATTCACCCCTGGACATTTTAAATCGAAAAATAAACATTTTTAGTCCTTTGGTAATTCTTACTTGTCAAAATTGGTCATTTGGATAATTTTTGGAAAATTGCAATTTCAGTCCTTCAAGTTTAAAAAAATGACAGATTTGGTCCCTTGACTATGTGAGATTGTCAAATATGACCCTTGGAAAAACATTTTCAGAATGTACATGATTGGCCCCTGGATTTTTAGTTTGGTCAAGATTGGTCCCTAACATACTCCATGGATCCATTATTAGTCATTAGTAGTTAATCCAAAACCTAGTTAAATCCTTAGGCCCAAAACACAAACTACCCAATCCCTTTGACCCGGTCAACCCATCCCAACCCGGTCAACATATAAACAACCACCCTCTGTCTTCTCCTTCCCCAATTTCCCGCCCAAGCAATCCACAACCCAGAACCCTAGATTCCATCTCCTTTTTACCACTCCCCAAACACTCCACCTCCATCACTCTTTTACCCAATCTCATCAAAACCAAAACCCACCTTCTCCTCTTTACCCAGTTACCCCCAAATCCCAACCCCACTACCCAACCTTTCCCCCTCCTCTCAGCTCCAGGTCACCAATCTTTGCATCAAAAGGCCCCATGGACGACTGTGATCTTCTCATTTGTACCTAACTCTATTGGATGGCCAAGATTCAATTCAAAGAAACACAAGTGAAGACCTTGAAGACCTTGGAATAGTAGTATAAAAGGATGTTGTAAGCCATTGTTATAAGGCAGTCTTTAGTTTTGAAAAAAGTCAGTAGTTTTCTAAGTTTTTAGTTTTTAAATTAGTCTCTTTTAATCAATTGTAATGTTTAAGTTTCATGAATGAAAAAGTCTCTTTTCTCTACTTGTCTTTTAGCTTATGAATAAGCACTTACTGCTTATTGTGTTGTCATCCATTATAATTGGTTCATTAGTTTTCATCATAGTTTCTAATCAGTTTGTTTTTTTTACTAAAAAGATAAGCCAAGTTCTAAGTTGCTAAAGCCTGTTTAAGCAGTTTCAACATCAATAAGCAGAGTTTGGTTTAAGCTTTAAAAATGGGTCAAAGTGGTTTTTACCCACTTTGACCAGAGTAGTCAACCAATAACTTTGTGTCTGAATTTAATCATTTGAGTTGGAAAAGTTTTCTTTACAAGTTTACAACAGTTTTAAATTTCCCTTGGTTTCCAAAATGATGATTTCTGTCAGATTTCATTAGCAGTTTAAACCAAGTTTTTGATGAAATAGAAAATTGTAAAAAATAAAAATGGTTAGTTAAGTAGCTTGTCAATCTTGTGTCAAAAGGAAAAAAATCACAAAAATGTATAGGTAGGGCTGCTGGTGGGTTTAAGTGGGTGATATGGTTGAATTTCTGTTCTGTGCACAACTCTCTGTCTTAACAGTTTTTTTTGCAGCTGATTTATAAGCTATAGACAGCTTTTTAAAGGTATCTAGTGGGGGCTAAAGTCTGACTAGTTGGTGGACTCAAAGGATCCAGAAGCTCAGGATCCAATTCTCCCTTTAGCTCATTCCAATTAAGCTCAAAACATCACCTATCTGCTGTTTGCATCAGCAGGTCATATCATAGCAGCATTCAAGTTTTTTTTTTCAAGTGCTTATTGAGTTTTAGCTTAGCTTATTCAGAGACTTAGGTGCCCATTAGTGTATTAGCTCAGTTTTAGCTTAATTACAGCTTATTAGGTTCTCCCTAGTGCTTATCCATTGCTTGTTTCCCATATATTTTAGTTTAGGACTCCCCTTAGTGTAGCTCCTTAAGCCAACTGCTACTCCTTTTTTTTAGCTTATTTCCTTTTGTATCTAGCTTAGTCTCATACCCAATTATTTTATTTGCCATTTGTCCATTGCCAACTGCTTTTCCTTGCCTTTTCATGCTTGAAACCTGTTAAGGGGTGTTTGGTTTAAAACTGCTTTAGGGGTGTTTGGTTGTTTTAAAAGGTTGTTGTTTGCTCACTGTTAAAATCAGTCACTCATAAGCTGTTTGTACAGCTTATTGTGAGTTTTCAAAGCTTGAGTTTTTGCAAAAGTTCCTTATTTCGTTTACATCTTTAAGTTCCAAAAGAAGAAAGTTAAAAAAAAAAATAGTTTTCAAAATGTGGGACCCAAGGGATTCGAACCCTGGTCTCCTCACTCAGAAACCAACACCTCACAACACCACACGCTTAACCAACTGCCCTTGGGACTTGTCTCATTAAAGTTTTGCACTATTAAATACTTAGGGTAAGTTGGCAGATTTTAGCATAAGTTCTTTCTAGCTTATTTCCAGCTTATTTCACCAAGCAACCCACTGATTTCTTAATTTTCCTAGATCAAGCATAACTTAAAGTATTTTTCATAAAATTTTCAGATTTTTCCAAAATAGTTTAGTATTTTTTATAATTAAATTAGATTAAAATAGTTTTTAATTCGTAGAAATTAATTTAAAAGTCAAAAAAATATTCCGCTTTTTCCTAAAATTATTTTTAGTCAATTAGGACGTAGGAAAATTGATTTCACACCCGTAGCCCTTAAATTGCATTTTTTTCACTTTCGGGGCTCGGTGTGTTCCCGGTTTTTAGCGTTTTTGCATTTTAGCACCCTAGGATGTAATTTAGCGTTGTTTTATTGTTTCTTAGGCTTATTCGTAGTTTATTTAGTGTTTTCTTAGTTATACATGCTTTATTTTCATTTTCGTTCTTTATTTTGTAGAATACGTAATCACAATTCTAAAAATTCGTTTATCCAATTCAAGTCCATAATCACGAAACTCAACGATTCCGTCAATTTCACACCTCGTTGGGACACGACCCGGGGAAATCACTTCCCGGTATCACTTTTATCACACCCGTAAGGTTTGGCACTTTAACCTTTTTCCTAAAAGGTTGATTTGTCGAGTTTCACGGTTAATTTGATATTGTTGATATTTGTGTTTACTTTACACGAATCAAATTTTGGCGCCGCTGCCGGGGAGGTGTGTTGCGACAATATCGTGATTTTTGCGATTAGTGACTTGAAGAACCTTCCTCGTGAAGTTACCGTTCTTGAAAAATACAAAAAAATACTCTTCTCATTCCTCTTATCCGTATGATTCTATTTCTCTTACCCTCTCGTACCGTTTGATTCTACTCTTCTTTTACCTCAAAACCGTTTAATTCTATCTCTTTAATCCTCTATATGTTTAATTCTTATGTCGACAAAAATCAACATCATTGTCACAAGTGTGTGTGTGCGCGGTGTGGAAGGCCTAGTTCGAGCGAATTTTGCAATTTGTGCGAACTATCCATCAAAAAGTCTTTTCAAAGTTATTTCGACCACCCGCCACAACCCGAACCCGTTCAAACGTCGGAGTTACCTCAAGCACCTACCGAGGGTTACGAGGACGATTTCTTTGAATTTAGAGCCCGTAATCTAATTGAAAAAATTCAAGCCAATGAAAAAAGGTCGAGAATTAGAATTGATTACGATGAACCCGTTCAAACACCGGAGACCATAACGGAAGTGGTGGAACTTGCTAGCTCTAAGAGCACACCACTTGTCCCAACTCCGGAATCTTCAGAACATTTTACCGACGATTTCTTTAGGGCCAGAAATGACATGATTCAAAACTTCTTAATTGAACTTCGTCATGATTCAACTAAAGGAAATACCGCTTTATGTGATGTTGTTGAACCCTCGATTCCTATTCCCGAGCCCGAAATATCTTCGTTTGATCAAAGTTATTGCTACGGTTGTGGAGACTTGTTACCACAAGGTTTTCGTTGTTACAAATGTATGTGCGAGTGGTGTGGAAACTATCTTGTCAATGGATGTTGTTCGATTTGCGCTGAGAATTCATTTGCTTATGATTCTAACCCGGAATCTTTCAGTTATCCTCAAAACAATTTCAATTACCCTCCACAAAATTCATACGAACCAGAACCGTATTTTCATCATTTCAATGATCAAACGTCATTTCAAAATTTCTCTCCCCAATACCCTCGTTGTGCTAAGTGTGGGGGTCCTCATGATGATTATCAATGTCAATCGTGGACTTCCGAATTTGACAACATCCAACCCCCACAACTTCCCGTCATCGATCAATATCCTCGTATCCTTGAAGAACTTTCCGAGGAACAAGCGGCTCTCAACGAAAGATTACTAGCCGATGAGCGAGCAGCTCAAAAGCTTCTCCTCTTTAACGAAGCTTGCCGTCTCGAAGACGAGGATGAGGAAGATTGGGAGATGACAAAGGACAAGGTGCATATCTCAAGCCCACAAAGTACCGCACATGTCCACTCTCCGCCCTTATCTTGCCTATCTACCTTAGAACCGTCGGATAATCTTTTAATGGGGGACGAAAATCTTAGCACTATTCTGGAAACAGAACCGTCTTGTGTTGAGAACCTTGTCCAAACCCCAAGTGAGTCTGAGGTTATCTCCGGTAATATGTTTGATGAGCCTCTTGATGATGATTCTTCTCCTCCTCTTGACATCCCAAACGATCATGTCGAGATGTTCTCCGATTCTGACAACGATTGTACTTCGTTTGACGATTCTTTATCTTATGGAGACATCGATTATGTCGAGAACTTTCCTTCTGAGCTAGTTAGCTTAGAGGAAATGAGAGATTCTGATGATCTGAAAATTGAGGACGAGATACTTCGTGAAAAATTGTTCAATATAATTCTCCTCGTTTCTAAGATCGAATCATTCTGTGCTAAGCCAGCTTCATCTCCTATCCCCGTTGTGGATAGTGATTCTATCTTGGAAAAGCCCGAAACATTTCCTGAACTTGAGGCTTTCTCCAATGATTCTCTTCCGGAATTTGATGTATTCCGCTTTGATGACGATCATACTGAAAAGGAGAGTAGTGGCATTCCCACTTTTCATATTTCTCTTCCTGAGTATGAGTCGTCCACATTTGAATTGCCTCCTCCTTCCGAAAGGAGTAGATTTTTCCATGAGGAGTTCGCCGGTGAACTCGCTCACATCGATCCTCATCCGCCGAGAATTGAGGACGTGCTTTTTGAGCAAAATGCTCCACACACCCTTTCCTCCATGAGTAACTCATCCACCCTTGAGGATTTTACCGTGGTTGATACTTGCGTTTCATTCCTCTCCGAGGACAAAGTGTTCAAACCCGGTATCTTACCTTTCAAGGGAGTTCACTCTCGGATATTTCTTAAGTCCAACACGGATGTTGTGACTTCTCTTGCGGTGGAAAAGATTTTTGAACATTCCATTAATGTTCCTCAATCTAATCTTTTGCCCACCTATCCCACCCGTTGTCAAGTAATTGACACTTTGCCTTCTCCTCCCATTTCTTCTCCATGTCTTAACTCCTTCGAGAGTGAAGATACCATCTTTGACCCCGGCATTTCTCATTCTCTTGAGCCGGGAATATATCTCATCGGTGAGGAACTTTCACGTGCTTCAAATGTTTGTCCAAACATCTTGAATGAAAGCCCGATGGAGATTGTTTCTTCCACTTTGCTTCCCCATGAACAAATGAATACGGGGTCGAGTCAAGCTAGCGACTCGGGAAACAAAAACAGTAGCACGCTATATGGGTTTTCACCCGTATTTCTGATTTCTTTCTACTTTCTACTACCCTAGTGTGGGGGGGGGGGGGGGGTTGCCCCACATCTTTGTAAAAAAAAAAAAAAAAAAAAAAAAAAAAAAAAAGAAAAAAGAAAAAAAAAAAAAAAAAAAAAAGAAAAAAGAAAAAAAAAAAAAAAAACCTTTCAAATAATGGCCGTAGTATTTCCCTTTTACGTTCTTTGTTTCGGCATAACAGCCGGTACTTTGAATATTGAGGGCAATATTCATTTCTAAGTGTGGGGGGGAATTCTCACGAATTTTATCATGTATTATCCACCCAATTCCCCCGTTTTTGGCCAAAATTTTTTTTTGGAGTAAGTGTTTTACACTTACTCATTTGGTTATCAGTCCGCCATGTCTGTAAGACAAAAGGATTGGCTAATCCAGGAGCAAACGGCTCTTGGTAAAGATTTCTCAAATCCGTTTATATGGCTTGCAATTTGCCCAAAATTGTATGGTTCTCAACTCACCATATCCTAAAAAGTGAAGAGTTGGCTAGCCCGCAAGGTTATGGCTTGTGGTAAAGGCAGTGGAAAATCCATAATTGGTAATCAGCTCACCAAAGATAATATTGATAATTTATCTAAGAGTTGGCTAGTCCAGAAGGGTACGGCTTCTGGTAAAGACAAATCAAAACTGTTGGAAGCTGGTGGTTTGCTCAAAATCACATGGTTATCGGTGTACCATGGTTCTTACTTGAACTAAAACATTTGGCTACTCCAGAAGTAATGGCTTTTGGTAAAGAGATTCAAATCCATTAAGTTTTCTCAAAAGATTGCTAGGGACTAGCAATGGTTCAGTATGGGGGATTTGATGAGTGCGTATTCACTCATTATTTTAGGTCAAAACTGAACTGCAAAACATCTAAAAACACTCCGAAATGCATCAAAATACTGAAAATATCTCAAAATTGTGTTTTAAATGTTTCAGATGCAAAATTATCAAAAACAAATGAAAAACGAACAAAGTTTGCATAATTGGCAGTTTCAGTCCCCCAACTTTCGAAAAATGGCAACTTTAGTCCCTGGAATTTTAAAGAATGACAGAATTCACCCCTGGACATTTTAAATCGAAAAATAAACATTTTTAGTCCTTTGGTAATTCTTACTTGTCAAAATTGGTCATTTGGATAATTTTTGGAAAATTGCAATTTCAGTCCTTCAAGTTTAAAAAAATGACAGATTTGGTCCCTTGACTATGTGAGATTGTCAAATATGACCCTTGGAAAACATTTTCAGAATGTACTTGATTGGCCCCTGGATTTTCAGTTTGGTCAAGATTGGTCCCTAACATACTCCATGGATCCATTATTAGTCATTAGTAGTTAATCCAAAACCTAGTTAAATCCTTAGGCCCAAAACACAAACTACCCAATCCCTTTGACCCGGTCAACCCATCCCAACCCGGTCAACATATAAACAACCACCCTCTGTCTTCTCCTTCCCCAATTTCCCGCCCAAGCAATCCACAACCCAGAACCCTAGATTCCATCTCCTTTTTACCACTCCCCAAACACTCCACCTCCATCACTCTTTTACCCAATCTCATCAAAACCAAAACCCACCTTCTCCTCTTTACCCAGTTACCCCCAAATCCCAACCCCACTACCCAACCTTTCCCCCTCCTCTCAGCTCCAGGTCACCAATCTTTGCATCAAAAGGCCCCATGGACGACTGTGATCTTCTCATTTGTACCTAACTCTATTGGATGGCCAAAATTCAATTCAAAGAAACACAAGTGAAGACCTTGAAGACCTTGGAATAGTAGTATAAAAGGATGTTGTAAGCCATTGTTATAAGGCAGTCTTTAGTTTTGAAAAAAGTCAGTAGTTTTCTAAGTTTTTAGTTTTTAAATTAGTCTCTTTTAATCAATTGTAATGTTTAAGTTTCATGAATGAAAAAGTCTCTTTTCTCTACTTGTCTTTTAGCTTATGAATAAGCACTTACTGCTTATTGTGTTGTCATCCATTATAATTGGTTCATTAGTTTTCATCATAGTTTCTAATCAGTTTGTTTTTTTTACTAAAAAGATAAGCCAAGTTCTAAGTTGCTAAAGCCTGTTTAAGCAGTTTCAACATCAATAAGCAGAGTTTGGTTTAAGCTTTAAAAATGGGTCAAAGTGGTTTTTACCCACTTTGACCAGAGTAGTCAACCAATAACTTTGTGTCTGAATTTAGTCATTTGAGTTGGAAAAGTTTTCTTTACAAGTTTACAACAGTTTTAAATTTCCCTTGGTTTCCAAAATGATGATTTCTGTCAGATTTCATTAGCAGTTTAAACCAAGTTTTTGATGAAATAGAAAATTGTAAAAAATAAAAATGGTTAGTTAAGTAGCTTGTCAATCTTGTGTCAAAAGGAAAAAAATCACAAAAATGTATAGGTAGGGCTGCTGGTGGGTTAAAGTGGGTGATATGGTTGAATTTCTGTTCTGTGCACAACTCTCTGTCTTAACAGTTTTTTTTGCAGCTGATTTATAAGCTATAGACAGCTTTTTAAAGGTATCTAGTGGGGGCTAAAGTCTGACTAGTTGGTGGACTCAAAGGATCCAGAAGCTCAGGATCCAATTCTCCCTTTAGCTCATTCCAATTAAGCTCAAAACATCACCTATCTGCTGTTTGCATCAGCAGGTCATATCATAGCAGCATTCAAGTTTTTTTTTTCAAGTGCTTATTGAGTTTTAGCTTAGCTTATTCAGAGACTTAGGTGCCCATTAGTGTATTAGCTCAGTTTTAGCTTAATTACAGCTTATTAGGTTCTCCCTAGTGCTTATCCATTGCTTGTTTCCCATATATTTTAGTTTAGGACTCCCCTTAGTGTAGCTCCTTAAGCCAACTGCTACTCCTTTTTTTTAGCTTATTTCCTTTTGTATCTAGCTTAGTCTCATACCCAATTATTTTATTTGCCATTTGTCCATTGCCAACTGCTTTTCCTTGCCTTTTCATGCTTGAAACCTGTTAAGGGGTGTTTGGTTTAAAACTGCTTTAGGGGTGTTTGGTTGTTTTAAAAGGTTGTTGTTTGCTCACTGTTAAAATCAGTCACTCATAAGCTGTTTGTACAGCTTATTGTGAGTTTTCAAAGCTTGAGTTTTTGCAAAAGTTCCTTATTTCGTTTACATCTTTAAGTTCCAAAAGAAGAAAGTTAAAAAAAAAAATAGTTTTCAAAAAGTGGGAGCCAAGGGATTCGAACCCTGGTCTCCTCACTCAGAAACCAACACCTCACAACACCACACGCTTAACCAACTGCCCTTGGGACTTGTCTCATTAAAGTTTTGCACTATTAAATACTTAGGGTAAGTTGGCAGATTTTAGCATAAGTTCTTTCTAGCTTATTTCCAGCTTATTTCACCAAGCAACCCACTGATTTCTTAATTTTCCTAGATCAAGCATAACTTAAAGTATTTTTCATAAAATTTTCAGATTTTTCCAAAATAGTTTAGTATTTTTTATAATTAAATTAGATTAAAATAGTTTTTAATTCGTAGAAATTAATTTAAAAGTCAAAAAAATATTCCGCTTTTTCCTAAAATTATTTTTAGTCAATTAGGACGTAGGAAAATTGATTTCACACCCGTAGCCCTTAAATTGCATTATTTTTCACTTTCGGGGCTCGGTGTGTTCCCGGTTTTTAGCGTTTTTGCATTTTAGCACCCTAGGATGTAATTTAGCGTTGTTTTATTGTTTCTTAGGCTTAGTCGTAGTTTATTTAGTGTTTTCTTAGTTATACATGCTTTATTTTCATTTTCGTTCTTTATTTTGTAGAATACGTAATCACAATTCTAAAAATTCGTTTATCCAATTCAAGTCCATAATCACGAAACTCAACGATTCCGTCAATTTCACACCTCGTTGGGACACGACCCGGGGAAATCACTTCCCGGTATCACTTTTATCACACCCGTAAGGTTTGGCACTTTAACCTTTTTCCTAAAAGGTTGATTTGTCGAGTTTCACGGTTAATTTGATATTGTTGATATTTGTGTTTACTTTACACGAATCACGTATCTTTGGTGTTTTTACGCATAAGTGGTACTTTGCTTTTCTGTGATTTCTACGCCTAAGGATACTTCATCAACAACGGTTCATTAGACTACAAAGATCCATTTAACAACACAAGTTTTCAACATGTCACAACCACCATACTCTAACTATTTTCCTTACACTTATCATCATCAACAACAACAACAACTAAGTCCACAACATCAACAATTTAATCATCTACAACAAATTTATCAACAACAATTTAATCAACAACATACTCCAAAACTTGGAGCAATTCCACCACCACAAATGGTTCAACCACCACCTAGTCTTCAAGTACAACCTTACACAAACTTCTACAATCAACATCCATCCAGGAATACTATGAAGGAACCGACATGGTTTAGCAAGATGTGTGAAGCCTTAAGTAGCCAACAATCAATTCATGAAGCTGGCTCACTTGATAAAACTCCAATGCTCACTCTCGGAAATTATGATCAATGGGTGATAAGGTTCTTTAGGTTTTGTGATCTAAAGAAGCCACATGGGAAGTTTTTAAAGAAGATCATTATGGAAGGTCCATTTCAGATGCCTACTGTTATCACACCCGCAGATCCAGATTCCAATCCACCAAGAGATGTTGTCACCAACATTGCAACTATCTCCGACCTCACTGGTGATGAACTTCTACACTTTAAAGCCGATGAACTAGCAATGCAATACATCCTTTTGGGACTACCTAATCCGATCCTTCGAAGTGTTGATGCTCAAAAGATAGCTAAAGCAATGTGGGAACATATTCATCTTCTAATGAGACGCACAACACTCAATCAGGAAGCCATGGAATCCAAAATCTACTTGCTTATGAACACTTCATGATTGAACCAGGAGAGATATTAGAGTCATATCATCATTGCTTTTCAGACATCATTAATGATTTGGACAAACACAACATCATCATGCCTCGAATTGCTGTCAACACTAAGTTCCTAAGTAGTCTTGGTCCGGAATGGGAGAAGTATGTCATTTTTCTCCGTCAAGTTAAGAACCTTCATCATGCTACATACGGATTGGTGTGTGACTATTTGAAGCCTCACCAAAAAGAAGTTGACAAAGAAAGGACTATCCGTGGACTCCCGACTTCACAGTCAATTCCTGATAATCAACAACTTGCTTTGTGGGCTCAAACTAATCTTCCTCCTCAAACAGCTCTTTGATGCGTGCCAAACCGTCAAGTTTTATCACGCAAGTCTGCCACTTGTGAATGACAGACCGTAACAAACTTAAAACGGCTCAAGCACGAATGCAATGAAGATCTGGGGAGTATAGTTTTTCCCCGGGTCGTTATGTCTCAGCGAGCTATGCAATGGATTACCAAACGTAAAGTGATCGAGGAATTTGAACGAAAAAGGGATTTGAATGATATTATAACTACAGGAAAATCCAACAAATTACAACGGCTTAAATGCAAATTAAAGGAAATTAAAAAGATAAAAACTATTAAATAAACGCTATCACTATTTGCAAAATGATGTTTTTGTTTTTATGTTTTTATAAAACTGAATTAAAATCTACGCGACGTACCAATAAAAACGTGAAACTTACACAATATTAATCCTAAAAATATGAAAATGATGTTTTTACAATCCTAATGTTAAAATAAAATATTTAGAAAAATAAAATTAATTTTACAACTATTTATCTAATTATTATTAATTAAAAACTATTTTTAACTATTAAATATTAACCTAAAACACAAGAAAATATGAAACAAAGCTAGAAAAATAAAATTAAGACTTATAAAAATCTAAAATATCAAAAGAGACTTTTCAAAACTATTTTTATATTTTTCTGAATATTTTTCTATTTTCTAGGAATTAAAAACTATTAAAAACTAATTAAATTATTAAAAATTACAAATTTAACTAAGAAAAATCTAGAAAAATATTTTTTTGGCTTTTTCTATTTATCTTAACTTAAGAAAAATGAAAAATTATTTTTTTGAAACTTTTCTTAATTATTTGTATTTAAAGCTAATTAAAAATGCTTAAAAACTAATTTAAATCAAGAAAAATAGCAAACCAACTTGGAAAAATCTGAAAATTTCAGGAAAAGTCTAAAATAATATTAGGAAGCTAGGAAAAATAGAAAAACAAGGGCTTATGTGTAGGAATTTGAAACTGATAAGCCAAGGGCTTATAAATAAGCACTTAAATAAGACAAATGGACAAAACAAACTACCAACTGTTTACAGAAGCTAAAATAAGCTAGAAGAACTAAATTGCAACAAGTATAAACTGCTTTTAACCACTGGATCACAAGTTACAAAGATTTGATGTTAAGAGATTATAAGCTAAAACAGTTTTTGGGGTACTACTTTAAGCCCAAGAATAAGCAATCAAATAAGGTAGCAACTAAAAACCAAAACTTAGAACTTACACTAGACCTAGGTGAGACCTTGTAAACCAAAATACAGACCAAGGTGAGCTAAGGTTAGCTCTGTGCAAGGTCTGCAAGAACTGCACAAGTCCTGTGCAGTTCAAGCACCTGTGCACAGGGCACTTATCCCCTTCTTGACAAGCATTTTTGAACCTTATAAAAATTCCACAAAAATATACAAAAATGCTAATAAGAGAGTAGACCAGTTGAACTTTAAAAACCCAAGATTTCAATTGATTTGGCTCAAAAATGAGCTCATGAAAATTCCTTCTAGCTTGGCCAAAACTGAGTTTTGGCAAGTTTTGACTTTTGAAGAAAAAGTGAATTGTTGACTTAAATGAGATTTGATCCAATTTTGTGAACTGAAAATGATGTTAATGGATGAATTAACACTACTACTAGCTTTTTCTATGATATTTAAACACAAAACAAGAACTTGCTTTTCAAAAACTTGATCAGATATGCATATGAGACAGTTTAATAGGATTGTTGACTTATCTCTTTGCAGACACAAGTATATGACAGATATGAGCTAGAATAAGCCAACCAAGCATGAGACAACAAATACCAAGCAAAGAACTAGCCTCTAATGCAGTTTAAGCTACTGAACCAAACACCCTTATACTAACTGTTTAAGACTCAAAACTGATCCAAACACTTAACTAACCCATGATACTGATCCAAATGAATTTAATTACTCTAAATACAACTATTCAAACAGATTTTAACTTCTTAAAACTACTAAAACAGATTAAGCTATGAAACTTAGAAAATTACTTACAAATAGGTCCTTAGCCACTATGGCTTGAAACATGTGAAACAGAGAACCACTATCCTAAATATCAACCCATTGACTCAGAAACAACCCAATTCCAACACTGCTTCAACCCATGTTCATTTCCATTACCAAATTGAACCCGTTTGACTTTCTGTTGACCAAGAACGAAAATGAATGGAAACTTAATTGTAAACTTGTGAAAAGCTTTAATAAGCTTACACAAGCTTATTTGAGCTTTGAAATAAACTACTAAACACTTGTACTCAAGATTTTGAAGTTGCAATTTGAAACAGTGAACATGAAATTTGGATTGTAAACATAAACTGAGATTAATGCTTGAAATGAGTTTCAATACAGTTAAACACTTTAAACTGATACAAATTAACAAAAGATTACAGGTTTTATGCTAAATTAAGAACTTAAAGATAAAAACGACATTTAGAGAAAATTAAAAACTAGTAGACTCTTTTTCTTGCTTCCCTTTGCTTTCTTTTATAATCCAAGTATCTTCTCTCTCTCTTCTGAATATATCCCAGCATGTTTCTCAGCCATTGGATTGGTAAAATTGATCTTGGCCCTTGAATGAGATTTTGGCGCCAAAACTCTTATCTGCCAGTTGGGATTGAGTGAAGAGGGGGGAGGTGCATTAAATGCAGTTTGGAGGTTAGCTAAGGAGGGGGGAACAAGTTTGAGTGGATGAGAGGAGGGGGGATGGGAGATAGCTTGGTTGCAGGTTAGCAGTTGGGAGGGGTGGACTTTGGTGCCAACTTGGGTGGTTTGACCAAGTGGTTGACTGGGGTTAATAATAAAGGGAGGTCCAAATTGCATATTGACAGGGGTCCAAAATATAATGACCAGGCCAATTGGGTGTTAAAGGGTTTAATACTCAAGGGGCCTAAGTGTAAATTCTGAAAATTGAGGGACTTGAGCTGCCAATTCATCAAAGATGTTTCAAGGGACCAAAAGTGACAATCTCAAAAAGTACAAGGACCAATCTTGCCATTTTCAAATTTCCAGGGGCCATTCTTGCCAATTTTCAAAGTTGGAGGGCCAAACTTGTAATTTTCTCAAACTTTTTATATTTTTCACCAAAGGACTAAATTTGACAACTTATGATTTAAAAAGGACCTTTGGTGATTTTTTCTTTTGAAATTAGGACTCAGGGACTATTTCTGACAATTTTAGAAACTTGGGGGACTGAAACTGCCAATTATGCAAACTTTGCTCATTTTTCATCTGATTTTGAACATTTTGCATCTGAAACATATAAAATGAAATTTTGGAATATTTTCAGTATTTTGATGCATTTCTGAGCATTTTTAGACGTTTTGCAGTTCAGATTTGACTAAAAATGATGAGTATTTACACACTCATCAATCCCCCACACTAAACTATTGCTAGTCCCTAGCAATCTTTTGAGAAAAACTTAGTGGATTTGAATCTCTTTACCAAAAGCCATTACTTCTGGAGTAGCCAAATGTTTCAGTTCAAGTAAGAACCATGGTACACCGATAACCATGTGATTTTGAGCAAACCAGCAGCTTCCAACGGATTTGATTTTGTCTTTACCAGAAGCCGTTTGCTTCTGGACTAGCCAACTCTTAGATAAATTATCAATATTATCTTTGGTGAGCTGATTACCAATTATGGTTTTTCCACTGCCTTTACCACAAGCCATAATCTTGCGGGCTAGCCAACTCTTCACTTTTTAGGATATGGTGAGCTGAATACCATACAATTTTGGGCAAATTGCAAGCCGTCAACGGATTTGAGATATCTTTACCAAGAGCCGTTTGCTCCTGGATTAGCCAATCCTTTTGTTTATTAGACAAGGCGGACTGATAACCAATTGAGTAAGTGTAGAACACTTACTCCAAAAAAAATTTTGGCCAAAAACGGGGGAATTAGGCGGTATATTTACATGATAAAATTCGTGAGAATTCCCCCCCACACTAGAAATGAATATTGCCCTCAATATTCAAAGTACCGGCGGTTATGCCGAAACAAAGAACGTAAAAGGGAAATACTACGGCCATTATTTAGAAAGATGATTTTTTTTTTTTTTTTTTTTTTTTTTTTTTTTTTTTTGAAACTCTTATATACACAACATGTGGGGCAACCCCCCACGCTAGGGTGGTAGAAAGTAGAAAGAAGAAGCTAAACTGTCAAGTTTTGTCACACAAGCTAGCCACTTGTGAATGGCTAACCATAACAAACTTCAGACAGCTCAGAAATATGGGTGACAACCCATATGGCATGCTACTGTTTTTGATTACCGAGTCGCTAGCTTGACTCGACCCCGAATTCATTTGTTCATGGGGAAAGTAACGTGGAAAACCAATCTCAATCGGACTTTCGTTCACAATGTTAATAAACATATGAACATCAGAAAGTTCCACACCGATGAGATATAACCGCGGTATTGTTAATAGTAGAGACTATAAGGGATGATACCGGGGTCAAAGATGGTGTCCTCATTCCCGAAAGAGAAAAGGGAAAGAGCAACCACACCATCTGTGAAGAATGGAATAAAGACGTACATGAGAATGCAAGTCCATTCCTCAGCAGAGAGAAGCAAATCACCAGTTTTGACATCTTTAAGCTTAAACTTGAAGCTTAGATGGTGATTGTCAAGAAGATGTCCGGGAGGGAGGGTGGGAAATGGTTCTTCAATCAACAGATTTTTCAGAAAAAGGATGTCTCCCTCAGGATCAAGGTAAGTGTTATCAATTCCGGTTGGAATTGACTCATCACTAAGAAATGCATCGACTTCATTCCAAAAGTTGTCATCTTCCTCATCAGGAGTGAGAGAAGGGATGGAAGAGTCGGGAATAAGACTAGAAGATGAAGGATTCTTTTTGAGCAATTCATCAATGGGAAGAATGTCTCCCATTGGATCACAAACATCATCATCCAACTCAGATGAAACTGAAGAGAGTTTGGTTTCATCCACAGAGTTAACAATCTCGATGCGACAAACTGATTCCGGAGGTGGGACAAGTGGTGTGCTCTTAGAGCTAGCAGTTTCCACCACTTCCGATGAAGTCTCCGATTCTAGATCATCATCATCAAGAACACTCTTGACTTCCCTGGTACAACTTTCAAACCATTTGTTTGAACCAGGGTTGATTTTCAAAGCTTTAAGCTCAGCACGTTTTTGAAAACTCCTCTTAACCGTGAAGTTTGAGAGTGTTGCATTGAATCTTTCAGATCTTTGATCAATTGTGACAATACTCTGTTTGTACAGAGGTTTGGAGTTCTGGTTGATATTTAACGTGAGCTCTTCGTTGTCAACCCGTATGGTCAACTCTTCAGCAAACACATCAATCAGAGCACGACTCGTTCTTAAGAAAGCTCTCCCTAAGATGAGGGAAACTCTAGGATCTGCATCGAAGTCTACTACAACAAAGTCAGTAGGAAAGTGAAACTTTCCCACTTTCATCACGACATCCTCGGCAATCCCAAGTGGACGAGTTACGGTACGGTCCGCTAGCTCGAGTGTCATACAAGTGGATGAAAGTTCAGGAAGAGACAGTTTCTTCCATACTGAGAGTGGCATGAGGTTAATGCTAGCGCCAAGATCGGCCAAGGCGGAGCATTGAACCATCCCCAAGAAATCACACGGGATTAGAAATCTGCCAGGGTCTTCAAGCTTTTTGGGAAGCTTCTTGAGAATGACCGCTGAGCATTGCTCATTTAGAGGAGTTTTAGCCATCTCTGATAGCTTATCTTTGTTGGTGAGTAAGCCTTTAAGCGTGGATGCAAATTTAGGCATTAGAACGAGAGCATCAACGAAGCTTATATCAAAGTGTAGCTCATTGAAGATTTGGAAAAAAATTTCCATTTGCTCTTTGTTTTTGTCTTTGAGCTTCTCATCATTCATTCTTGATGGGTAAGGAAGCTGACTAGACTTTTGAGCCGGGATGGAAGGCATTTCTGGCTCAGGATTTTTTTTCGGAACTTCGGGTTCCGGACTTAAAACTTGGACTACCGAAGGTGGGACGTGTGCGGTACTTCGTGGGCTTGAGAATTGCACCTTGTCCGTTGTCTCCTTGGTAACTTGACTCAATGCTACAGGAGGAGGGGGCATTGGAGTCTTAGGTCCATTGTGCGTCTTACCACTACGAGTGGTGACGGCTTTCAACTCGGCATTGGGATTATGAATTGTATTGCTTGGGAGTCCTCCAGAAGATGATGAGGCTTTGTTCATATTCATGTTCATGAAACTGCTCATCATATTCTTTAACTCATTTGTCTGCCGAGACATTGTGGTATCAATTTCCTTTTTAAGCTCAACTCTCATGTTATTGATCTGAGTTTGCATTGATCGTATGTTTGACTCAGTCATTTTCATGAAGTCATTTGGCAATGGAGCTTGAGGAGGTTGTTGATAACTTTGATGATTAGGAGCTTGATATGGTTGGTTGAAATTGTTCCGGTTTTGATTGAAATTTTGAGAGTTATTGAAATTTTGTCCTTGATTCGGAACAAAGCGATTTTGATTGCCATGGTTTTGCACAGGAGGAAAACCAGGTGGTGTCATACCGCTAGGTGCACGGTAGTGAGGATCAGCCTGTGGTCGGTATTGATTGTGGTTTACCGAAGCCACGGGAGCTTGGTAAAAGGAAGCATCGGTTGCTTGACAATCATAATACGCGTGTGGACCACTACAAGTTTCACACACCTTGTTTACGGCTTTGACTGGTTCAGGCTTATGAATTTCGCTTTTGATTTCTTTAACATCCTTAATCATACAACGGATGGCATCCGTTAGAGCAGCTATCGGAGCTGCTAACTCAGAAGAGTTACTGGATGAAGAAGCAGGAATGTTAGGAGTATTGACTTTGTTGCGAGAAATAGGAACTTTTGATTTTTGCTCGCAAATATCAATCACATCTTTAGGTCTACGATTCAAGATATTGCCGCCTGCGGCTGCATTCAAGGAATCTTGATCGTTACCGTTCAACCCATTGTAAAAGATATTGACTTGTTGAAGCTCCGTGAATTCATGATGGGGGCATTTCCTGAGGAGATCTTTGAATCTCTCCCATGCCTCTCCAAAGTTTTCATCGAAATTTTGACGAAATCCAGAAATTTCATTTTTAAGATTAGTCGTCTTTGATGGAGGAAAGAAATAATTCACAAACTTTTGAACAAGATCCTCCCAAGTTTCGATAGATCAAGGGGGTTCTTTTTCCAGCCAAATCCGGGCTGTCCCCTCAAGTGAGAATGGGAAAAGCATCAACTTGATGACTTTTTGTGGTACATCCTTGAAATTGATAGTTGATGTCAACTTGTTAAACCAACGGATGTGTGCATACGGGTTTTCACGGTCAAACCCGTGGAATTGATTTGTAGACACAAGTTGGATCAAATGTGTTTTCAATTCAAAGTGATCAGAGTTGATTACTGGTAGAATGATGGCATCTCCATAACCCTCGGTGGGTGCTTGGAGCATTTTCGACATAGTACGTTCGTCTGCCATATTGTTGTTTGAAATAGTACGAATCTCGGGTTCGACTATTTGGGCAGCACGTCTACGAGAACGTCTTCTTGGAATTTCTGCTAGATCACGCAAATGACTCAATGATCTAGAAGAACGAGTGCGCATGCACTAGAGATAACTCTAAGGAATCTCAGAGTTAAGAAGAGGAATTATGAAATTGGGGAAAGAAGATTATTTTTGAGTTTTATGGTTATACATATATAGAGAAACAAAAGAAAAATATTTTTGTGTTTTATATATTTTGAGATGTTTTTGGGTTTTTGAAAATTTTTATAAGAAAAATATGGATATAGATATAGAGATGGATGGTATGAACAAAGAGTGAGTATTCAAATTACTAATCTGCTAGACGGAAGATAATCAGCACAACACCCCGGCAGCGGCGCCAAAAATTTGATGCGTGCCAAACCGTCAAGTTTTATCACGCAAGTCTGCCACTTGTGAATGACAGACCGTAAAAAACTTAAAACGGCTCAAGCACGAATGCAATGAAGATCTGGGGAGTATAGTGTTTCCTCGGGTCGTTATGTCCCAGCGAGCTATGCAATGAATTACCAAACGTAAAGTGATCGAGGAATTTGAACGAAAAAGGGATTTGAATGATATTATAACTACAGGAAAAGCCAACAAATTACAACGGCTTAAATGCAAATTAAAGGAAATTAAAAAGATAAAAACTATTAAATAAACGCTATCACTATTTGCAAAATGATGTTTTTGTTTTTATGTTTTTATAAAACTGAATTAAAATCTACGCGACGTACCAATAAAAACGTGAAACTTACACAATATTAATCCTAAAAATATGAAAATGATGTTTTTACAATCCTAATGTTAAAAGAAAATATTTTGAAAAAGAAAATTAATTTTACAACTATTTATCTAATTATTATTAATTAAAAACTATTTTTAACTATTAAATATTAACCTAAAACACAAGAAAATATGAAACAAAGCTAGAAAAATAAAATTAAGACTTAGAAAAATCTAAAATATCAAAAGAGACTTTTCAAAACTATTTTTATATTTTTCTGAATATTTTTCTATTTTCTAGGAATTAAAAACTATTAAAAACTAATTAAATTATTAAAAATTACAAATTTAACTAAGAAAAATCTAGAAAAATATTTTTTTGGTTTTTTCTATTTATCTTAACTTAAGAAAAATGAAAAATTATTTTTTTGAAACTTTTCTTAATTATTTGTATTTAAAGCTAATTAAAAATGCTTAAAAACTAATTTAAATCAAGAAAAATAGCAAACCAACTTGGAAAAATCTGAAAATTTCAGAAAAAGTCTAAAATAATATTAGGAAGCTAGGAAAAATAGAAAAACAAGGGCTTATGTGTAGGAATTTGAAACTGATAAGCCAAGGGCTTATAAATAAGCACTTAAATAAGACAAATGGACAAAACAAACTACCAACTGTTTACAGAAGCTAAAATAAGCTAGAAGAACTAAATTGCAACAAGTATAAACTGCTTTTAACCACTGGATCACAAGTTACAAAGATTTGATGTTAAGAGTTTATAAGCTAAAACAGTTTTTGGGGTACTACTTTAAGCCCAAGAATAAGCAATCAAATAAGCTAGCAACTAAAAACCAAAACTTAGAACTTACACTAGACCTAGGTGAGACCTTGTAAACCAAAATACAGACCAAGGTGAGCTAAGGTTAGCTCTGTGCAAGGTCTGCAAGAACTGCACAAGTCCTGTGCAGTTCAAGCACCTGTGCACAGGGCACTTATCCCCTTCTTGACAAGCATTTTTGAACCTTATAAAAATTCCACAAAAATATACAAAAATGCTAATAAGAGAGTAGACCAGTTGAACTTTAAAAACCCAAGATTTCAATTGATTTGGCTCAAAAATGAGCTCATGAAAATTCCTTCTAGCTTGGCCAAAACTGAGTTTTGGCAAGTTTTGACTTTTGAAGAAAAAGTGAATTGTTGACTTAAATGAGATTTGATCCAATTTTGTGAACTGAAAATGATGTTAATGGATGAATTAACACTACTACTAGCTTTATCTATGATATTTAAACACAAAACAAGATCTTGCTTTTCAAAAACTTGATCAGATATGCATATGAGACAGTTTAATAGGATTGTTGACATATCTCTTTGCAGACACAAGTATATGACAGATATGAGCTAGAATAAGCCAACCAAGCATGAGACAACAAATACCAAGCAAAGAACTAGCCTCTAATGCAGTTTAAGCTACTGAACCAAACACCCTTATACTAACTGTTTAAGACTCAAAACTGATCCAAACACTTAACTAACCCATGATACTGATCCAAATGAATTTAATTACTCTAAATACAACTATTCAAACAGATTTTAACTTCTTGAAACTACTAAAACAGATTAAGCTATGAAACTTAGAAAATTACTTACAAATAGGTCCTTAGCCACTATGGCTTGAAACATGTGAAAAAGAGAACCACTATCCTAAATATCAACCCATTGACTCAGAAACAACCCAATTCCAATACTGCTTCAACCCATGTTCATTTCCATTACCAAATTGAACCTGTTTGACTTTCTGTTGACCAAGAACCAAAATGAATGGAAACTTAATTGTAAACTTGTGAAAAGCTTTAATAAGCTTACACAAGCTTATTTGAGCTTTGAAATAAACTACTAAACACTTGTACTCAAGATTTTGAAGTTGCAATTTGAAACAGTGAACATGAAATTTGGATTGTAAACATAAACTGAAATTAATGCTTGAAATGAGTTTCAATACACTTAAACACTTTAAACTGATACAAATTAACAAAAGATTACAGGTTTTATGCTAAATTAAGAACTTAAAGATAAAAATGACATTTAGAGAAAATTAAAAACTAGTAGACTCTTTTTCTTGCTTCCCTTTGCTTTCTTTTATAATCCAAGTATCTTCTCTCTCTCTTCTGAATATATCCCAGCATGTTTCTCAACCATTGGATTGGTAATATTGATCTTGGCCCTTGAATGAGATTTTGGCGCCAAAACTCTTATCTGCCAGTTGGGATTGAGTGAAGAGGGGGGAGGTGCATTAAATGCAGTTTGGAGGTTAGCTAAGGAGGGGGGAACAAGTTTGAGTGGATGAGAGGAGGGGGGATGGGAGATAGCTTGGTTGCAGGTTAGCAGTTGGGAGGGGTGGACTTTGGCGCCAACTTGGGTGGTTTGACCAAGTGGTTGACTGGGGTTAATAATAAAGGGAGGTCCAAATTGCATATTGACAGGGGTCCAAAATATAATGACCAGGCCAATTGGGTGTTAAAGGGTTTAATACTCAAGGGGCCTAAGTGTAAATTCTGAAAATTGAGGGACTTGAGCTGCCAATTCATCAAAGATGTTTCAAGGGACCAAAAGTGACAATCTCAAAAAGTACAAGGACCAATCTTGCCATTTTCAAATTTCCAGGGGCCATTCTTGCCAATTTTCAAAGTTGGAGGGCCAAACTTGTAATTTTCTCAAACTTTTTATATTTTTCACCAAAGGACTAAATTTGACAACTTATGATTTAAAAAGGACCTTTGGTGATTTTTTATTTTGAAATTAGGACTCAGGCACTATTTCTGACAATTTTAGAAACTTGGGGGACTGAAACTGCCAATTATGCAAACTTTGCTCATTTTTCATCTGATTTTGAACATTTTGCATCTGAAACATATAAAATGAAATTTTGGAATATTTTCAGTATTTTGATGCATTTCTGAGCATTTTTAGACGTTTTGCAGTTCAGATTTGACTAAAAATGATGAGTATTTACACACTCATCACTCTTCAACCCGCTCCTCAACCAACTGTAACCATTACACCATATGATCAGTCACAGCAACAACCTCAACAAACTCAATTGGTTCCATACAACAACAACAATGCTCAAGTATTTACAGTGAAGCTGATGAGGACTCTGCTGCTTTCGATGAATTACAACAAGGATTTGTTATGATTGCTAAAGCCTTCGGTCGGTATACAAACAAATCCAATAATCGCATTCGTTCCTCATCCAATACAAGGAATCAATCTGTTGTGAACAATGGACGCGTTGAAGTTCAGAACCGTGGTTATGGTCGTCAGATGGGAGGTGGTCAATGGTTTAATGCTATTGGAAGGAATAACATGGGTGCTCCGCAACAACAAAGGGGTCAAGTGGTTGAACAGGGGAATTCTCAGAATGGGGTTAATGGTCTTCGTTGTTATAACTGCAATGAGAAGGGTCACCTGGCTAATGCATGTCCTAAGCCGAGGACAAGAGGCAGTGCTTATCACAAAGAGGCGTTGCTCTTGGCTCTTAAGGATGAAGCTGGTGGAACTCTTACCAACAAGGAACAAAGCTTTATGGCAGATGCATATTCTGATGATGATATGGAGGACTTGCAGGCTAATGCAGCAGTGATGTTGATGGCACAAATGCAAGCTCTACACATGAGTGACACAGGCCCAATGTATGACACTGATGGCTTGTCTCAGGTACCGGAACAAAATATACTCATCACTGATCTGATATCTTCGCCAATTTCTCCATCCGACAAGGATCAGAGTGTTCAACATGAGCCATCCACATCTCATTCCGATGATTATCAAATAGATCCCGTAGTTATATTTGACGATCAAGATAACCTTTTGGTTAATATTGATAATCAAGTTGACTCCGTGATTATATTTGAGGATCTAAATAATGATCATGTTGAGACTCCCGTTGAACAAAATGAGCTTCTGTCTAATAGATAAATTGAGCGTCTAACCTTAATTAAAGACCAACACTCTCGTTTGGAAATTTGCACGAAATTAAAAGAGAAAAATGCACTGTTAATTAGGGATAATGAATGCTTAATTCGACAAATCAATTTTTTCAAAACTCAAGAAAAACGTGAAGAAGGTTTTGAAGTCGCTTTTGCTAAATCTCATCAAAATGAAAAATCATTAGAACGACAGATACGTGATCTAGCCGTTTCCAAGAATGCTTTGTTGTCTTAAATAGAACAACTGAAACATGAACATAAACAACAACTTAACGCTCTTACTTTGGAAACTCAAAAAGCCAAGGCTGAGTTGTTAACTTGTCAAAAACAGTTCTCTGAGTACAAACAGCATTCTACGAAACGAATAGATAACTATCTTAACACAAAATCAAAGAGTTTCGAACTGTTGTTTATAAACATGGTGAGTCAGTCACAACTATTCAAAAGTTTACTTTTAAACCAAATCCAAATGGCTATGGACCAATTCTTGCTGATTACAAACCTATGTTTTCAAACAGAGCATTCAAACCAAATCCTGAAGTTTACAGTGAAGAACATAGAATTGATGATTAAATTATGATTGTTGTTGAATATAATCGTATGGAGGAATTAGATGCAGATGACGAGAGTCGGTCAAAAATGGAAAATGTCGTTTATAACAAACCATTTAACTATTCAAAAGCCGTTACTTTTGTCAAACAACAAGATACTTCTAACAAACCTTTTGTTATCACACCAGTTTCTCAAGTTAGTCCCAAACAAAATGGTGCACAAATTAATGGTCCTTTACCTTCACTTACTGAAGTTAAAACAAAAGCCGAAAGTTGTCGCGTTATAAAATATTTTGACACTTTCTTATCTGACCTCAAATTAATGGTCCTCTTTTGTAAATATTTTTCAAAAACAAAATACAAAAATATAAAACCTGATAAAACAACAAAAATATTCTTCTATCTTTATTTCTTTTTACATGGCAAGTACAATTCTTCCGTCAACACTCAAATCTTTCAAAATTCAGTATTTTTTCGATCAAGTGTTGAGGGAGAGAAAACAAATATTTTTCAGTTTCATAATACATTGTACTTGCATGTTACACTATCCCGGTTGTTTTCTTTAAATATGGTGGTCACATTTCTGGTTTACTGACACTCCTCGGACTAAAATTTATAAAATTTCTTTATTTCTTAAGTCAAGGGGGAGTGTCGTCAAATTTCTTTTCAAATATCACTCGTTTGGTAACCAAAATGGAAGTTAAAGGCATTGGATGAAAATGGAAAAGGTGGAGGGACTAAAACTGTCAAAATCTTAAAGATATTTTTAATAAAACTCCTCACCTAATTCATTAAATTCACTTCATTTAATATCTCACCAAACTTAATCCTACGCCTAACATTCGATCTTCAAATCCGTGTTTTGGATCATCATTTTGTAAGTGATTTCGTAATCTAAACGTGTTTACAAACAAAGGTTTTGATTTATATTAAAAACTAACTGTTAGATTTTCACTTATGATCGATTTGGTGTTCTACGCATAAGCGTATGAAGACCTAATCAAGAATGGGTGTTTGTGGTGAAAAAGATAGTGTCAAAACGTTCATATAACATCATTGAAACTATTTTGATCATAAAAAAACACACCCAGATACACGAATTGATTGATATTGGGAATTAGGGTTTATGCGTGAAATTGAGAATTTTCAAATGAGAACGTTTTTGGTTAAAAAGATAGTTGAGTGAGGTTGTTCTTATGGTGAATTGATGATATCTAAGCTCAGAACCAACCCAGAAACACTAATTGATCTTTAAATAGAAATTAGGGTTTAAGTTCATACGCATTTGGGTATTTTGATTCACTTAAATTCTGATGTTAAAACTTGTATAGAACTACTCATAAGGCTTCTTAGACCTCCCTGAATCATTTTGGTGCAATTTCTATGGCTAGATTACTTACTCGTAAAAATTGAACCTTAGGGTTTAGGTTTACGCATAAGTGTTCTTACGTGTAACTGTTATATGTGTGTTCATGATATGATCTGATGGTGATTGAATGTAGATGTTAATAATTGTGTTATGACGAATTTATTTCAGGTCTTCTACGTTTGAAAATTCAGAATCAAGGTTTCTATCAAACTACGCATAAGGATCACCTTACGCGTAGAATGTTATGCGTAAGAGCAATCTTACGCGTAACTATTATGCGTAAGGTTCTACATAAGGGACTACGCGTAGCCTGTGAAGGATATGCGTAAACGGTGACCTCTACGCATAAGGTTGACTCTCACGCGTAAGGTTTATATACACTTATGCGTAAGCTCTACGCATAAGGTTCCCTTTTCCTACGCGTAATACCTCTTTCGCGTAAGTCAAGAACCTACGCATAAGCTTGCGTTTACGCGTATATCGCTCCTGTTTACGCATAAGCTTGCCATTTCTACACTAAGCCTTGTTTAACCTTAATTATGAATTGTTACGCGTGCAAACTTGTAAATAAATAAATCATAACACCACGAAACCAATAATGTCTCTATAAGCTTAAATGTTTAACAAGTTGTGAAAAACAAGTGAAAACATGGACTTTAAAACTTAAAGCTAATCAACTCACGAAACTTATCACGACGTCATTGGACTATTGAACAAACAAGTGACATTGGACTCGTAACAATCATCGACATATCACATTCAATAAATTAGACAATAAAACCATCTGTTGACTAATATAATGTCTTTCGATATGTTGGTTCTTTTGGCTAAATATCTTTCAGATCATGACATGGAAGCTCAAATGCAGAATGTGGATGCACCAAATGTTCTAACCGTTGCTGATATCTTCCCAAATGGTTATCCGATGAAGATTGGAAAGAAAAACCTTCGTGTTGACTTTGATACCCTCACATGCTCAGAGTCTTCTTGCTTGATAGCAGTGGACATTCTGAAGAACCATTCTTATCAGAATATGTTCACCAACTCTGCCACAGTTCTGGAGATCTACATTCAGCAATTCCGGCACACAATGAAGCAGATCAAAGGGCAAAATGATGTGACTGTGACTCTCAATCACAAGCAAGTCACCATCACACCAGCAGGCTTGCGGGCTATTCTCCTCATTCCTGTCATTGAACCAACTGAGTACAACGCTACACCTTCTGAAGAGGTTGTTCTGCAATTCATGATCGACAACGGTTATGACGAAGCTATAGGGGTAATCACCAAACACTCTTACGTTGACCTGAAGAATATCCCTCTGCCCTAAAGAACCCTCTTCATCATCATCACAAAATCTGTTTCTGGACGGGATAGTGGTTATGAGCATCCCAAGCTCATGGAACTACAGATATTTTGGGCTTTGGTCAACATGAAACATATCGAAGTTGAAGCTCTGATATGGGATGACATGATGTCTTTCCTCAAAAAGCGAGGCACCAAGATCCCATACATCAGATACACAAAACTGCTGATCCAGAGAGCTCTTGGGTTAAATCTCGATATTCCCTTGAGACTCGACGACCCAAACAATCACTCCATGTTGTATGAACCTACTCTAACAGTCAGATTTAAGGAATCAACAACAAAGAAACAAGGTGTTGTGCTGCCGGATCACCTCCTCTCTAATGAAATCAAACAGCTTTACTCATACAAAAGGTATCTAGTAGCAGTTGATGAAGGCAAAGTTGGTTTTCTCGATGACAAGTCTTCTGACACACCTTCTAGGAAAACCAGAAGAGGCAGTGCAGGAAGTGTTGCAAGCACTGAGAGTCAACGAAGGATCCCTAAGAGGAAACCTCCACTCAAAAGGAAAGTTCCCTCTAAGGAAGTTGTTCCTATTCCCATTCCCAAGTCTGAACCACAAAGAAAGCTAGTCGATGAAAGCTTTGATGAAACCGAATCAGACGAGGAGGTCACCTACTTTGAAACTAAAACCGATGTCACTCCAACAGTAGCTAAACCTCCCAGTCCAAAAGCTGACCAAGGGAAAGGGAAGACTCCAGTACTTGAGCAAGAAGATGAAAGCTCAGATGAAGAGCCACTGGATACTGATTACAGGAAGAAGTTCAAAAATCATTAGACTCAAACACAAGGCAAAATAGTTTGAACAGGAACAAATGCGTGGCCCCAGAGGGTCAAGTGGTGGTGTCCAATCTACACCAATTCCTGATGCGGTTAATCAACCCCATAAGGGAATTTGTGCCACCACTCTTGAGCAACAACAAAAGTGCCTGGAGGATTCTATTGATTATGACATTAAGGGACCAGAAACAGAGAAGTCTGAGAAAGAAAAAGCTGATGAGGAAGCTCGGATTCAGGCTGAAGAAAAGACTAAATCTGGACAAGATGACGAAGTAAACTATGATGATTATCTTCTCAACAGTCCGACTCATTCCAAGGAGAAAACTTTTGAACCTCCTAAGGACCCTGAACCTCCTCATGACTCTTCATCATCAGATTCATCCTTTCACTCTTCACCACCACCATCCAGAAGATCAACCAAATCCACATCCAAATCTGTAAAGAAGCCAACGGACTCTTGGATTTCTCGGGCAAAGACAAGGATCGTTAAAGCTGTCAAGCAGGTCAGGAAGAAAGACATGCTTTACAGAAAGCTGAATTTTCTTGCTGACCAGGTTCAGTATCTTCATGACGAGAATGACAAGATGTCAGCTGAAAGGGAGTACATCCAGAAGTTCATGCAATGTGATCCTCAAGGGGAAATGAACGAGATGATCAAAGGTTACACTCACAAGTTCCTTTTTGACATCGTTCCTGGTATGACAAGAGAAATGTACACCAAACAACTCTATCCGAATCTATTGCATTTGGCCAAGCAAACTATGATATCAACACCTATGCAAGTAAACATCAATCCAGTTGATCCCATAATATTCTCAGATGCTGAATTGGTTTCCAGGCTGGTATCTCAAATGTCGAAACGATTTGCAACTTTTACTTCATACGAAGGTAAATTGTTTGAAGCATTGCTGGAATACCAACTCAAATCAGCATGCAGAGAAGAAGCTCAAAGGCCTAAACGTCTAAGAGACGATGAAGACAAGGATAAGGATAAAGATAACAAACCCAAACGTTCAAAGAAGTCTGGTGAACCATCATCTATGCCACCACCACCCCGAAGGACTCCACCACCAAGACGATCTCCTCCTCGCTCTTCTACTGACAAACCTCAGGACTCTGAGTTACCACTCCAGACTGAGAAAATCGGTGATCACTTCGAGTATACTGGTGGTGACGATGAGGAAGTCCCTGAGCCCTAACAACAACCCACCTCTCCCGACATAGCTAAGAAACCAGAATCCTCCTCTAAGCCAAATAAAAAGAAGAAGAAGACGTCAAAGACTGACGTCGTATCATGGCTAGACAAGGATGACACTGAATTTGACTGGTTCTCTAATCTTGTTCATTCTACTCCCTAACCACCGGAAGGTTAAGATGCGATAGAAGGTCGAACATTGGAGCATGCTAAAATACCTCAAGACAAGTTTCGGTTGAAGAAGATGATGAAATCAGAGTTGAAACGAATCAAGAATGAAGCCTTTCAACTACTCAAAGACAGCTCGGAAAGTGCTATTGAAGTTGAGTATCACCTTGAAAACATAGCACGAGCCATGTCTAACAACATTGATTGGCTCAACCCTGAAGCAAACATCGACTTCTCCAGAAGAGACAAAGCTCCATACTACACCGACTGGTCTAAACCTCTACCAACGATTGGCCAACCGGATCAACCTCAGATTCCATTTCGATACTTCTCCAACAATGATTCGGAATTCCTTCTACACGGTAGCGATGGTTCAAGAAAATACGCTACATCACTTACACTTCCGTTCCCGGCAGCCATATACTCCAACTGCATAGCCATCGAAGAAAAGGCTACTCACATGTTTTCTAACAGTGTGGAACAATATGACATTGATGCATTGCACGGGATTCACCATTGGCCGGAACGCCGACGAATCTACTACAAAAGCTGCCAGGTTCGAAAGTCTCAACATGAACTGCACAGTACTAAAGGGATCGTTGCTATTAAGAATGTCACTCTTTCGTCTAAATGGGATTACACCTTTCTCAAGACCATCGCGGTCAAAAGACAAGACGAAAGGGACTATGAATTCTGTGAAGCGGACTTTTAGAACTTGTCTCTCAACGACATTGAAGATCTGTATCTTGCAAAAGTACAGGGACGAATGAGACAATTCTCAACTGAAATTCAATGTGAATACATAAAGTCCTTACTTATCTTTATCAGAAGCATAGTGATCCAGGAACGTGTAGAAGATTTACAACTTGTTGTTGAATCCTATCAGACCCGTGTCAACTTCACCAGACCTCAGCTAGAACTTCTTGACATCAACCAGCTTCCACAATACACCCTCGTCAGCAAACCATTCGGCGTAGTTTACCGTAGTGAACTACAACAAAACTGCTTGATGGCGTGTCGAGATCTTCACAAGTTTGGGGATCACACATTGAAGAAGGTTAGGGATGGCTTGGCTTATAGGTTGAAGGCGATATATGAAGGCATTGGGTCTCAAAAGCGATGGAACTCTCAGGAAAGACGGGATGTGCAGAGGATCATCACCCGGATTGATGAAAGGTTGTACAGAAGGGACCAGTTCAGAACACTGGAGAGCTTTGTAGGTGGTCGTCCTAGGATTTCTCTCACCGGCTATCAACGCCCTGATCGCATTCCTGGAAAGATTGATGGACTTCCTGGTACCTCTTAAAATGCTTCTATTTCATATTATTTTGGATGTGTGATTTTATATTGACAATGGCTTGTGCACACATAACAGTGTACAACCCGTTCTTGTAATGAAAGAACCCTGTGGTACGCTTCAGTGCCACAATCCTATAAAAGGAGCGAAAGCTTCTTACTTTTGAGTAAAACCTATCAAACCTTTCAGTTTTCAAGGTTTTGCTCAAAAGAACAAGCACTTCCCCTTATGTTTTCTACCTCAAAAGTTAGTATTACTTATTGAGGGGGAGTATTTGCTAAAACTTTGTTCACAAAATTGTTCTTCCTGATAATCTTCCCACAAAAACTCGAAATGGTCATATTTATTATCAAAACGTTATCAAAAATAACATTTATATATACCATTTTTGAGGTGGAGAAAATTGTTGTGATAAGAAATATGTTGATCTGCCATTGAATTGTCGTGTGAAAAGACTTAACCCATGAATTGACGGGATCTGAATAGTCATACATTGAAAAGATTTGTCTTCCAAAGACTTATCCAAGTAAATTGTACCTATTCGAGAAGCTCACCTTTCGAGGTTTTTCCACACCTTCAAGGTAGTTATTAGAGCTAGTTGTCACCTAAAAGCTGACAATGTAACTCTTTAACTATGCAACATAACCATGTCTCATGGGGGATTGTCTATCTTGAGTCGATCAATTCAAAAGTACGCGCTCTTCTCTCACCGTACAAATTTTTGTCTAAAACACTTAAGCACGTGTGGAGGGGGAGTATTTCTGCAAATGATCAAACTCTTATAGTGGTACAAAATGTTTTTCAATCATAACCACTTTGAGGGATTTTCAAGAAAATGGTTTTATGGCAACATAGGTTAGTCATCGAGTTATAAGGTGACTAGGGTTAGGAATAACCGTCCTATGATCCGCCAGAGCCGGAGGGATCTACCCAAGGACATCACAAATAGTTAGTACTTAGAAGTCCTTAGGTATGGTTATAAAAAGGAGAAAATGAGAATCGGAGAAAGAAGGAGTTGAAGAATTAAAAAGAAAAGCAAAGAAAAGGGTGAAAAGAAATAGCCCTCCAGATTATTCAACTTAGGGCAGACACCGGGTTCAATTCATACGCTACTGGTTGTCACTTAGTGACACCGGTATTGAAGATTAAAAGTCATCATTGACCCAGTGACGCATGCACTAAACCTTCTTAGCCACTCAAGTTTCTTCCAACAGAAGCTTGTTTCATTCTCACAGGGAACCCTACGTAAACTATTGGCTTTCTCTTAGAGATTGCTGGTATTGAAGAAGGAGAGGGGCTCAGGAAAACCAAAGTGCACTATTGTGTCTAGAGCCATGAGATTCATCAAAAGATCTCTTAGGTACACTTGACATTTCATCACTTGTTGTTCAACAATAAGAACAACAGTGGTACGTTATCGAGTCCTACACAGATCCTAGCAATCTGTCGAGAACATTTATGAGAGGTTCATTATAGTGATCCTCAGTGATTAAATGGAAACTCCTGCCAGGGTCAACATCAAACAACCCTTACAGCAGGTCACTTCGGTAACTCCCCGTGGATTATGCTTAGTGTGTCTCAAACGGTCTACAGTCGTGAGGTGATGCTTCGGTGTACCTCAGCGACTCATCTGAACTGTAGGTGTACTTCGGTACATCGTGTTATCTCACTTGTGGGACTCATGTTTAGGAACGGCCTTTGTGAGAATTAGAGATGTGTTTTCACACTATGCTGTTAACACCCTCGAAATTGAAACTTGTAAGTGCCGGAATTCGGTTATTACTAACCGTGTGTATGTTTTCCTCTTGTGGAAGCTCTGGAGCGGAATGATCGTGCAGATTCTTCACATGCTCATACCAACATCATCACTAATGCAAGTTCTCTCAAAAGGCAACACAAAAGTCAGAATGATTCTTCGTCAAGTCAAAGAATCTTCCAAGTTTAAAGACTAAGAGAACTACATCCGTACTGAAGTCCAACGTTAAATGAGCGTGTGAGCATGTTGAAGAAAGACGTGGAGACACTGGAGGAACGAAGCAGACCTGAAGCAGACTACAACAACATACTATCACTACCATCACAAAGAACAAAGATCTAAGAACAAAGAAAATGATGACGTCAAAGCAGAATTTTTCAAAGGAAACAATTTCTCTACACTGGGAAGATTGTTCGAATCAAGGCAATTCTTCTCACAAGAAAGAAGAATGTCAGAAGATGTCAAAGCTACTATTACATCAACACCTTCACCATTCACATTATCAATCACTAACACTTAGGGGGAGATTTTTGGAATCACTCCTAAACTAGAATTCAAGTGTTAGTAATTAATATGTAATAGTTAGCTTAATTAGGCCTTTATGTTTGTTATTAAGCTAAGGCTTATGTAGAAGGCCCATAAGCCTTGGCCCAAGTCCAATAAGGAAAGGAAGGGGCTAGGAGTGTTGCCCTAGCTCCCTCTCCTATAAATACCTTTGTAATACCCTCACTTGAGGGTTGGTTGTTCAATTTATCTTTCACTTGCACTCTACGCATAACCTTTCTATACTTATACGTGTGTGTGTGTTTGGTTAGTTATTTATCCAATCTATCCTCTTCTCTATTTCTTCTATTGATGCTTGTGTTACTAATATGGTGACCTAAAAAACACACCCCTAGAGCTGAACGAAATTTTGGGCGGAGGGACATTTTGGTCAAATATTGAATGAAATTTTCAGGGGTCTAAGTGAATTATTGTCATTTGCTTCCACACCCCTAAAGTTTATCCCGTTTTTCTCTCTGTCTCCTTCAATCACACATAAACACACACTAAAAAAACACACAACCTCTTATAGCAACCATTTCTGGATATTAATCGCATCACCGTCATCTCCGTCATCTATTTTCTGATTGAATCCGGAGTTGTTTATCTCCGGCGTTGACTTTGGTATTGACTCTCTAATTTCTTTTTTTGATTGAATCTGATTTAGTTTTTAACAACTTTTCTCCGGCGTTGACTATCTCATGTGTATATGTTAATTGAGTTTCATATCTATTTTGTATACATGTGAAGATGTTAATTGATTTATTAGATACTGTTTGTTTGTTACTTTTGACTATCTCATGATGTGTTTTTTTTATTTCATATCTATTTTTGCACATGTGAAGATGTTTATTGATTTATCTAGATATTGTTTTTTGTGTTTGTTTATTACGTTGACTATCTGATGAAGCGTTTGTGAAAGAATCGTTTATGAATTAGGTGTTTGATGTTTAGAGATGTTTTTAGATTGCATAAATCATAGTTTATCTTTCAAGAATATCGAGATTAGCGACTGTTTTCTATTCATAGTTTACCTTTGAAGAATATCGAGATTAGCGATTATTTGATTGACTTACGTTTTTTAAAATTATGTTCGCTAGTGAAGTTTATCATTAAGTAATGGAATTTTGAGGTTATTATCGTATTTAAGTTTAGTTAGTGTATATCCGCATGTGAAGAATATCGAGATTAGCTATTATTTTTAATATTTAATTTTTCACAAATGATATCATAAAATCATAACATAAAAGTTGATGCAGTAATCTAGTACCTTGTTAATTAGATAAATAGTTACTAGCTTACATACCAAATAAGTCCAAAATAGCACATTCTTAAACATATACAAAGCACATTCATAATCCTAAAAATCATCAGCATCACCTGCAACTTCTTTGAGTATCTTGATAAGGTTTTTGGCACATTCAACCATCTCTTGATACTTAGCTTTGACAACAGCATTTTGATCTTTCAAATTCTTAAAACTGGTTATCATCTCTTCATACTTCGCTTCAGCATCAGCATTATGAACTTTGTAAATCTTAAATTCAGCTATCGCCTGTTCACACGTTGCTTCCAAATTAGCATTATCATCTTCGATCCTCTTGAAACGCGCTTTCATATCTTCATACTCACATTCATACTCTGGAAGTTGTTCAATCATTCTCTTCCTCTTATCAATCAGCTCTTGTTTCTCTCTAAAATTTGCTTATATTGGGAAAGTCTTTCCCGGCTCACAAGCAATTACCATTTTCTTGAAACGGTCTATCATGTCTTTAAATAAAGAATCCTGCAAATTAGTACACTTCGGAGTGCATGTACCATCTTGACACAAAGAACACGGCATTTCATAAATGATTGTGATGATTAATAATCTAATTGATCTAAATATTAATTGACTGAAATATCACAGTACAAGTTAAATGTAAATTTCACAAATGAAATGGTGTTTTTAGATTTAGTGTAGACAGCTGTATTATTTATTGACAATTTGAATTAGTGTATAGTGTGAAAAATCCAAAGTCACTGTAAGAATTGGTGTTTGCAAATGGGTTATTTGTGGCCACTAAGAGTTAGTGTATAGTTTTGGATGTGAATCTAAAGTGGATTTCTAAAATACTAGAGTATCAGTGTAGTTTTTTTTTTCATCTCAGTGAGCCAATGTTTTTATCAAACCTGAAATCATGGCCTCTGCATTTTGCTTTTTTTGACTATTTTTTTGAACTCTAGCATTTTGCTATTTTGTTTACACTTGTTTAAAGGTAAGGATGTCAGTTGCTTTTTGGGAAATGGTTTGTGTATTTTTAAGTGACCTGATGTGCATAATGTACCATAAAGTAAATCCCTGCTAGTTAAATCACATTTAAATCGATTTAATAATCTTCAACAATCTGTAGACATAGTATATGTGCCTATTTATACACATGAGCTAATGCTAGAGTTAAGATTAAATGCATATTTTCCATTCTCATCAGCAACAATGTACTAACAACTTTGTGATAGTCAATAACGTTTTTGAAAGTTTATATAGCTAATGCTAATGGCAGCCCTGTCACCTTGGAAAACATGTAGTAACAACACGTTTTTTTTATTTGTCCTTGACCACTAGCAGTACAAACATGTAATAGCTATTTTTTAAGTATTTATTCTGAAACCTTAGACAACATATAGTAACAACACATTTATATTATAGGGTCTTCTGCAGTAGCAGTCCTTACTTGAACAAGCAATTTTTTATTCTATAGTGTGACAGTTGTAATATACAAGAGGGAACTAAAATGACAAACACATAAACCTTTTTACCCCACACACTACTTATCCTTTTATGGTCCCAACCACACATCATTTATCCTTATCGTCCCAACAATCAACATCCTCACATTCCTTCTTATACCCTAGGTCACTTTCATCGAAGAATCCAAATAAACAAATCGTTGTCCTTTTCTTCTTTTTTAGAAACAAATCCAGGTTTGTTGTACTCCCCCGTATGTACTTTGTTACCTTGTTCGTTCATATATTTATTGAGTACATGAATATAAATAACTGTGCAGCTTTATATTTTATATTCTATTAATAAATATTTATTTAAATAAAAGTTATTGAAATTGTTATTAGGGTTTATGTTTTATAGGTATGGTCAGTATACCCCCTTAAAGTCTAGTAGTTGATTCTAATTGTTATTAGGGTTTATGTTTTATAGGACATGTCGGAAACCAAAGAAGTCATATTTAAAGTTCACCACAACGGGAAATTTGAATTTCAGTCACTCCGCTATTTAGGCAGTCGCCTTGCTGATGTCTGGTATTTTAGCTCCACCAGGGGTGCGTTTACCAGGGTGCTTGATCATGTTTTCAATGATATTGGAGGGGAAAAATGGGCTTTATTTTATGCTGCACCAAATAAGGCACTCGAAGATGGTTTAACATTGTTGCACACAGACAATGACGTTCGACGAATGTATGACCTTGCGGATGAGAATTGATCCATGGACGTCTACATTATGCACAAGCTACAGGCTTTGTCACAACTTTATTTCAAAAACAAGGTATGGCAGGAAGAGGACGTTGGCATGCGGTGCGGTAGTGCAACACCTTTCAAAAGAAGGAAGCTAACAAAGCGTTTTTCTATCACGAAAACTCAAAGAGGGTTCGAGATCATAGAAAAAAGGGGGTAGTGCACAAGGAAATGAAAGATTGTTGCAACAAAATCACTTACACATTTCTTTTAGCCAATAAAAATAAAGTTACAATCAATCATATCGCAACACCACACAACACATGCCTTAGATGCATGGTTGCACCTGTTATGAATGTTTGTTGCCTTTAAAAAATTATGAGTTTATGCTGCCAACCATGCGATATTGCTTCTATGGCCAACTTAGTGCTGTTAGGTTTATGCTGTTAAGTCTATCATTTATGATCATATGGTTAAGAATTATGGTTGCCCGATCATACAACAAGTATTGCCCAATTATGGCATTTAGTTGCCCAGATTGCAAATTGGACGGTGGCCTGAGGTTCAAACGAAATTGCCCAATAACATAAACTTGATTGTCAGAATTTTCGTGTCTAGATAGTAGATGACGATAACGGTTGCGTTTGCTGATTAGAATAGCACAATTGGGGATAAATACGCCCAAAAATACTAACAACTGCTACAAGAGTTAAAACTGTTATTTTGAAAGTACAAATTAATTTTGATTCAATTGGGGATAAAACAAATAAAGAGTGACAACTGCTAGCGCAAAACATAGTTTAGACCCACACACAGCATAATTCTCAACACCTAACAATCTGTTGCAATCAATTTTGAAATAAACATCAATGGTGCCCAACTCTTCTGCTGCAACTCACAACATGGTTGCGTTTTTGGAAAATCCAAAGGAGGCTACAGGGTTTGAACAAATTCTCAATTATGTGCATATGTAAATATGCAACCACTGCTACAATATACGCAACCACTGCTAGTGTCGCTGAAACCACCGCTAGTATCGAATAAAATATCAACTTTGTTTCTGTTTTCCAAATCATTTATATTAAAAAAGTCCCTAAAGTACAAAATGGATTTTTGCGAATTAAAAGGTTGACTAGTTGCAGTTCAAAGTTTAAAAGTGAAATTTAAAGCGCCGATATGAATGATTTACTTCAGTTTGTCAAACTTGCATAAGCAACATTTCCAAAACCAGCAACATATGTGAAAGCTACATTTTACCAAAAAAAATTATATACAGACATAGCAAACATTCAGTAAAAAAAGGATAATAAATCGATAAATTCAAACTGTTTATAATTATGGATAAGGCTTATCGAAATACCAAAAAAGGAGAGAAAATCTGCAAGTAAATATTCACGTTCCTTCCCTAGAAATTTTATGACAAATCCAGCAGGAAAAATAGATGCCCAGGGTAGGAGCCTAGGCACGTGCCTACCCACAACATTCCTTCAACCAAAACCCGTGTCCTTTGAGGTTTGTGGAAGCCTGCCCAGACCATATGGCGTACCAAAGGTGGGAGTTTAAACCAATTAGACTCTCATTAGCCATTTGGGATGTTCAAAGTTCAGGCGTTTTCTTCTTAACCTCGCTCTTCCCGAGCGGAAGAAGTAAGTATATCATGGGTATTGGGTCGAAGGAGTGATAGAATGTGCAAAGAGAGGCAAACAACACGGCTGAAAATTATGGTCTCAGTCCTCTGCTGATTGCATACCCGGCCCCCAAGCAAGTGTACGTCTACCAATCCTGGCAGATCGGGTTGGATAGACTGGGTTAAAGGTAAAAATGACGAGCTTGCGGGTGCCGAGATAAAATAAAGAGCAAACCACATAAAGAACTCACAAAAAAAATCCCATGCGAATGTGTAGTGGATGATTGGTGTATTTTTTGACAGTTCTCTCTCCTTACTCTAATTCAAACCTATCACCCACTGACACGTCAGCGTGTGGATTTGTGTTTTGTGAATTCTTTATGTTGTTCTAGCATTGCTCTAAAATAAAAGCTGCACGGATGGAAAAGCTACCACACTAAAAGCTCTTCCAGTACCGCGTAGAGGGGCGGATTTACATGAAAAACCCCTTGAAAGGCCTATCGAACTTCTCAGGGAATCCCATGGAAAAATACGGCCGCCCCACGAGGAAGCAAGCCACGGGAAATCCTTCAAGAAAATGATAGCAAACAAGAAGAAGGATTCCGCCCTCACAAGAGAAAGGCAAAATACCAACACCGTGAAAGCCAGCGGAAAATGACAATGTCAACAAAAGACAAACCAGTGGTAGTAGAAGTCGCGTACCACTGCTAATGTAGTTTTTCACTGCTAGTATGAGTGTGTCAGTTTAATATGTAACATTCTAGAATTTCTTGGGTACGATGTTTTGTATTAGATAAGTATGGTAAGTATAATTATCCTGTAGAGTACATACTGTATATTGCAAATGACTCCTTAGCCTATAAAAGGAGGTCCTAGGCTAGAGTTTGATATAACTTTTCATCATATTTAGAGTCGATACACTTCAAGGTTGTAATCGCTAATACTATTCAGAGTATTCGTGTATTAATAATATATCCAGGTGTTTACTCAGAATAACTGTTCGTTACTTATTATTCTTCTTATTGATAAGCACTAGATTCCGCATAGTGTTTAATAGCTTGTGTTCGTTTAGTCACCTTCTATACTAGATCGTTTCGTCAGACTCAATGTACGAAACTATTTTATAGACCATAACTTATTCTAAAAACATCAACATCTTCACTTTGACGTAAGCACATAACGCTTCAGGTTATTAGATGTGTAGAGTTACATTCATTTGAGTCGATTATTTTGATGTTTATGCGACATTTCTAAACGTAAAAAAATGCTACAATGCTTTTATGCTTGATTACTTAAATTAAATATCTATAATTATAAAATGAATTGGTTGTATACTTACAACTGCTAGTTAATTTTTACTACTGCTAGTTATTCTGACTACTGTTAGTAAACTGAATAGGTTGTATACTTACAACTGCTAGTATTATATGCACAACTGCTAGTTATTCTAACAATTGCTAGTGATAGAAGACATCAACAAAATTATGCTAGTTGGAGATGCTGTTGTGTATGGCCGTTTTTCTGCTGACCGTGTGTAGGTGGTGCTGTTATCATTATAGGCCCGAATAGCCCCATGATGGTTTACAGCTGCTAGTTGTATACTCACAACTACTACTTAATTTTACTACTTCCAGTGATAGGATACCTCAACGAAATGATGAAACAGTTGTTAGTGCTGTTGTGTGTGGCCGTGTTTCTGGTGCCCTTGGGTAGGTGCTGCTATTACTATTCTGGGTCTGAATAGGCACATAGTCGTTTACTGCTGCTGGTAGTTAACTTACAACTCCTAGTTAAATTGTAGTATTGGTGAATGATAAAGCTATTTTTTGTAAGTGTGAATAGTCACTCGTTGGTAGTTATTAGTAATTGTAGAATACGACTTGTACGACTAGAAGGACTCATTGGTTTATAAAAGTAGTCCATAGGGAAAAGAAGTTGCCCTACGTACAACAGTTAGTTCCCAAATTGATATTTGGAAACAACTGCTAGTTGCCCAGATGAAATAAAAATGGATAATGGGATTACACAACAGAGGAAATACTAAATACGTTGACATACAACGTTTCATACAGACAACAACCTACTACATATTACGATTACTACATAATTATAAGTTTAATGGTTACATATTAAATAACCACTTGATATACAGACACACCAAACTTTCTGTACAAAAATTTAATTGACACAGGGTATTCAACCCATACATAAAACTACAACCACTAGAACAATTTTACAACAGCTGTAACGAAAGATCGGGGGAGTTTCAACAGCTTCCTAGCGAACTCCCAATTATTCTTGATATTATCATAACCATCATCCGTCAAATCGCTGGCCCTGATATACATTTTCTTTAGCGACGTGGAACAAGTAAGTATAAACTTTATTATGTGTAATTCATTCTGTGATCTAGGAAAGGATTGAAAAATCACAGTCTGAATCTGCCCATGGCTGAATGTGGTTGTGTCTAAATCTAATGAAAGTTGTTCCAAAGGTAAAACACTAAGCGTGTGTGCAGCCTAGAAAATCAAATAGTATTGAGATACAAAAACATGCCAATTTACGGATTTTTATTTGATACGTATGAAATAAAGTATTACACTTACTATGGTTTCCAGGATTCTCAAGTTTGGAGAACCACGAATCATTTGGACGATGAGTGACACGATAATAGTATCGCCAAAATCAACTCCTTTTAGATTTAGATTAACGAGGGATACAAACGGCAAAGGGACATTCATCCTGGAATTACCATCACGCATCAACTACAACATGTCGACTTTTGGGTTAGTTTAAAAGATTAAATGTCGTTAGAGTTACACATATCTTTAACATTGTAAAATTAAAAGTGTAAATCTCAAAACGGTCTTACCTTGCAATAGTCAAAATCCAATGTAAGGGTCTCAAGAGATGGAAGTCCTGTCAGGTGAAAGATATTGGCTGCTATGATTGTCGTGATAGCATTCGAAATACCGAATGACAAATGTAACTTCTTCAAATTCCTAAGACTTGCAAGATTCCATAGTTTCATCCCGTTTGTACTCTCAACATCCAATCTAAGAGACTCAAGTAAGGGACAACCAGCAACTAAATCCCAAACTGTACCGGTTAGAAATTTTACTAAACACAATTCTAAGCTCAGTAAATTTGGAAAAGTAGTAAAAAACACCAAACTAGGAAAATCACAACAATGAATTTCAAGATGTTTCAATTCAATACGCGCATAAAGTTGGGTTGGCAATGTAACTGGTTGTCCATACCCACTTCTAATTGTCAGGTCCTCAATTCCTTGCAGTGCCAAAAACATAAGCCAATCACGAATCTCTTCATAATTCAAGTCTTCCATTCTAGACAATGGTTTGGGATCTACAAAGAAGAAAAACTTTTTTATGGGACCCGTAAGCTGATTTAAAAGTCTAGTAACATGCCTCCCATCAAACTTATATGTTAAATAATAAAAGAAATCCT
This sequence comes from Chrysanthemum seticuspe, assembly GCA_019973895.1. NCBI lineage: Eukaryota > Viridiplantae > Streptophyta > Magnoliopsida > Asterales > Asteraceae > Chrysanthemum > Chrysanthemum seticuspe. The sequence goes on from BPTQ01000003.1 coordinate 47,512,559, forward strand.
CATCAATTATGACTTCGGTGAGCAAGGTTCACTTAAACCTCCAGTTTGTAGAAAAAATAGAGGTGCTCACTGCTTCTTTTATTGGCAACCGATTCAAAATATTACTGATCACTGTATTTGGCATGTTGCTAATATAATCTCTCATATTGGTGATAACATTAGCTCGAAACGACATGGCTTTTAAAGAAATTTTGTTGGTTTTTTTAATTTTCGACAGGAGGCTTTGGATGAGGGTTTTTGATTTGCAATTGATGGTCAGAACGAGGGTGTGCTATTATGATCATTGAATGTGGTTTTTGGGTTGGTTCATTGATTCGCGCCCCCAAGATACAAGCTTTTCAAATTTGATCCGTAAAATATTACGAAATGGTATATTTTAGTAAGCCATGGTAATATGGCGGACCTATTACACAATCAATGTGCTGTAACTTGTCAAGCCGAGTCGGTTCCAATTTAACACAAGTATGTTAATAAAACGATAAACGCAAATTGTTTATAATTAAGTCAATATAATTGCCTAATTGTTAATACCTTCGACTACATTTTTATATCAACGTACGAAACTATTTTATATACCATCATTTATTCTAAAAACGTCGACGTCTTCACTTTGACGTAAGCACATAACGGCATCATGTTATCAGATGTGTAGAGTTTCATTCATTTGAGTTGATTATTTTGAGCTATATGCGACATTTCTATACGTAAAAAAATGCTACACTGCTTTTATGCACGATTACATAAATTAAATATCTCGAATTATAAAATGAATTGGTTGTATACTTACAACTGCTAGTCATTTTTACTACCGCTATAGTGATTTTTACTACCGCTAGTAAAACTGAATTGGTTGTATACTTACAACTGCTAGTAATTTGGTTACCACTGCTAGCTATTTTAACCACTGCTGTAATAGAAGACATCAACGAAATGATGCCACATTCGTTAATGCTGTTGTGTATGGCCGTGTTTGTGCTACCCCTGTGTAGGTGCTGCTGATACCATTTTGGTGCCCTTGTGTAGGTGTTGCTCTTACTATTCGTGGCCTGAATAGGCACATAGTCGTTTAGTACTGCTAGTATTAAACTTACAACTGCTAGTTAAATTGTACTAGTGTTGAATGGTAAATCTGTTTTTTTTCAAGTGTGCATAGTCACTAGTTGGTAGTTATTAGTTGATTGTAGAATACGAATTGTAACAGCTAGAAGGACTCCTTGGTTTATAAAAGTAGTCCATAGGGAAAAGAAGTTGCCCTACGTACAACAGTTAGTTGCCAAATTGTTTTTTGGAAACAACTGCTAGTTCCACAGATTAAACAAACATGTATAATGGGATTACAGAACATAGGAAATAGTAAATACGTTGACATACAACGTTTCATACAAACAACCTACTACATATTATGATTACTACATAATTATAAGTTTAATGGTTACATATTATATAACCACTTGATTTATAAAATTCACCGAGTACGCAAAAAAAGCTAACCACTCCATGCCTCCTTCCCATACAGACAGCGTACTAAAACCACAAAGCTTCATTCCCATTAAGCATGATCCCTAACTTCTGCCGAACAAACCTGTTGAACATGAATATAATGGTAAGTTAAAAATAAAACATTAATAGAATGGTAAGTTAAAAATAAAACATACCATAAACAGCACGGTCTGGCTGATTTAACAAAAGAAGAGATTTTTTGTATGGAGCGATGTAGAAAGTTCCCGCATCTCCTAACATTCCCATGCAGACAAATAATTCAAGTTCTTTGTTGTACACAAATACCGAGTGACCCAAATGATTGCCGCTATACGCTTCCACTATTGGAGCCTGATCCTTTGTAAACCCAAGCAAACGAACCGAAAATAGGGTAGGAATGGCGAATAGGCTTCTAAATGATGTTATGGAAGAACCATTCATGTCCAACAACCATCCGCAAAACAATGGAATATCTTCACCAATGATTGTCCCAGAAATCACTAGAGAGGTCCCAAGATCGAAAACATTGAATGAAACTAGGAGTTCATTTTTTAAAATCTGCGGTAGGTCTATAACTATAAATTGGCTGGTTACCAAATCAAAAGAAATCAACATATAAATCTTGTAAATAACACCGTCCTCATTAGTTAACTTTTCACTCCTAGTCCAATAGATAAAACGACCTACAACTGCATGACTTTTACGTTTCAATTTGATAGTTTCACGAGGGGGTGGAAATTTTCAAGGATTGCCTACCTTAACGAGTTCAAAGAAAAGAAAGACACATACCATAAACCACTTTGGAAAACAGGATAGGAGACCTTCACGATCGTCGGGTCAAGAGTGTCCGGACGGACGGCAAAACCAAAACAAATCTTTTGACATTCGATTTGATGCGTGTAAAGAGGGACAAATACTGCAAGTGATTTTTTGATTTCCGGGTTCCAAATAACAGACATTAGATTAGAACCATAGACAAAACACCAAATACCATTAGAATTGCCAACTGTAATCATAGATGAAAGCATTAAATCTTTATTAAGTGGCGTAGCGATTAGCTGTTCATCTAAAGGTAACATAAAACCTTGGTCACCCATATCCAATGTTAGCGTAAATAAACACTCATCATTACGACGAACACCGTAAATAAAGATGAAGCTTCCATAATCTATACTTGCCTTCCATAACTTGCAAACACTACGTAGCTGGAGTATAGACTTAGGAAGTAGCCTACGGATGATATCTAGTTGAACATCCAATGGGATATTGTCAGACACATTTTTTAAACAAAAGCAGAAAGATTGGGATAAATATATGAAGTCAATAGACCAAAAGAAGAAAAAAATATTTTGTTAAACAAAATAAGAAATATTTGTATTGAAGAAAGTGATTGGGAACATAACACATTAAAGGACATGTACCGTGATGTATTTTTGGGCAACCAAATATTATATTATGCTATATAGCAAATATTAATAAAGTATACATAACCAATATAGAAGTGGTTTGCAAACCATAGCCGTTTTTGTATATGTGCATGAGTATTTACAAAAGAAAGGCCGTTGATTTAAAAAATATATATAATAATCGACTAATATATAACACAAGTAAAAATACATATAGTAAAAGTTGAAAGAAAAAGACTTCACTAGTGAACATTTGACAATAATTATGGGTCAAACGGACATTAAGGATCGTACCTTGAAAGACGGCTATCAATTTGTGTATTCAACCTTGTGGTTCCAGAAGTATTCAAGCATCCGTTCACGATAAGCTAAAGCCCAATCTGCATCGACTGGTCTAAACAGCCACATCAAATCAACCCATACATCCAAGTGCTGCGGACAAATAAAAAGTACGTCCAAACGCCCCTTTTAGACTGAAAATAGTAGATATAAACTTCAACAGCTACTTGAAAAGCTTAAGATAAGATATAAAATTTAAAGGTTAGAAGTACTTGTATGCTAGAGAAAATCAATTCAAACAATACCTTAAATATCATAGAAAAGAAGTTCTAACAAGCTATAGTTGCTCCATTTTCAAATCAATGTCTCACATTCAGAACACCATTCCTCCTAAATATATCTAGAATATAAAAAAAGATATAATAATTTAGATACAATAATCAATACCGAGCCTGAATCTAGAGTATAAAAGAAGATATACTAATTTAGATACAATAATCAATACCGAGCCTGATTCACATGTTTTTTAGCAGAACATAATTGCATCAAATTAAAAAATTTACAAAACCTGAATTTCGGTTTATGGGTGATAACCCTAATTTTGACTTTCATCAAGGGAACAACCACAAATGCAAATTTGACTAAAATTAAAGATTAAATCAAAGATTAAATCAAAGATAAAAAATATTAAATAGATAATAATAAAAGATTGTGTTTGGATACGAGCAATTTTGAGAGGATTCCTTTTTTGACACTTAAGTAGATAATAACAAAAGATTTCTTCAGGTGATTTGAATTACCTGTAACAAGAACAGGCCACTGCAAAAAAAGGTTCAATTGTGTGGTGGTGCCGCCGGATGGTGGTGGCGTGTGTGGAGGTGCGGCCGGATGGTGGTGGCGTCGGGTTGTTGGGTGGTTGTGGTGGTGTTAGTTGTGATGGTTTATGTGGACGACAAGATGTGTGTGACTGTGTGAATCTGTGTTTTGTGTGGGCGTTTGATTTTTTTTAATTTAAAATGTAAAATGACAAAACTATCCTCGTGTATAAATACAAGTTGCCCAAAAAATATAAAGATACCCAAATAACAATACAAGTTGCCCAAAAAACAATATGTTACAATACATGACAAATACCTTCAAAATACGTACTTGTGTCATAAGTTGTCGGACACATGGCAGCCCCTGGTTGGGTCCAAGAAAATCGGTGGGCAACCGGTCTATTTTCAAATTAAAAAAAGGTGTGGTCCGGAAACTGATAAGCCTCAGGGCGCCTGGTCTATTTGACTAATTTCCCTAAATCATATCATAGATAATAGCAGTAATGATAATATCCAAGATAACACAAACAAGCGTGCTAAAACAAAACATATTCATTCATACACAAACCAAATGTCTAAAAACAAGCATAATCCTAAAGTGTAGGATCGTAAATTTATGTTGTTTAGATGATTCGGTTGGTCTAGGATTATGATGATACAAGAAAGCCATTTTAGAGAGATGAATTGAGGAGATGGTGTTTTCTAGAGAGATAAACAAACAAATGTAAGGTTAGATTAATGAGAAAGCACCACTCTTCCCTTAGTGGGAAGGGTATTTATAGTTACAAACTAAACGACCTCCTGACGGCCTGTGGATCAGGTATACAGTGGGTAAAGATCCGTCCTTCCTCCACGGTGTTACTCTAAGCTAAACTACGCTAATAACTAACTAATAAACTAACAAATAACGTAACTAACGATATGTCTACGAGCTAACTTATGCTAGATAATATTTGGGGTGACCGATACTTCACTATGGAATTTCTAATTCCTAACAATCTCCCCCTAAGGGAGGTCACCCCATGTTTTACATTTTGAATCCTAGCATTCTATTTAATCTTCAGTCTTGAGCTCGTAGACATTAATTCTTCAACATCTGCATCTTTGTGCTTTAGCAGTGATTCTTTAAAGTCTGATAACTTTGTACTTTAAGTGGAGGTCTTTGAACTGATCCACATCTTGATGATCTTCGAGCTTTCTTTGAGATCATCAGCCGCAGTAAATCTCTGGATCACCCTTTGGTGTGTTGCCATCATGTGATGTTGTGACTTTTGGACCGACATGCTCACACTTTCAGGATCATGACATCTTTCCATCAGAGTAGCGGAAGCTTTACTGGTTCATGATATTTGCAGCAGTGTAGCAGAAGCATAGTATAAAAATATCAGAGCCAGGTTCTGTAGATATGCACAAGTCAAGATTTCTTCAATTAAGTGTGGATGTTGTGAGCATGCGGCTTTTGATTGACTTCTCAATTCTGATCAGCTGCAACCGTCCAAATATACCTGCAAACAACAAATAGCAATAAAACACACAAAAGATTCTTTGATCACTTTCGTTGAATTGAGGTACACGGCCCACAGTTCCCCGTTCATCACTACAAGTACTGCTTGTGATCAGGTATAATTCCGAAGAATCTCCTTGACAGGGTTTCGCAGCTGTTCTAGCTGTTCTCAAACCGGAACGTCTCAAAGAAGACAATACATAGTGAGTGAACCAGCGAATTGAGATTCACTGATTGATGAAAAATTGATTTGAAAACAATCGCGTATTGCTTAGAATAAAGAGTTTTGCAATACGACGAAGGTTTTATGAGAAATATCAATTTTCAATTTAAAATACTTTTTGTATTTGAAAGAGAATACACATTCGATGTGCTAGAGAAAAGAAGAGATTTGCACATCGAATGGTTTTTCCAAAAGTATTTTTTCAATCAGAGATACTTTTTGTGTTTGAAAACATGAATACACATTCGATGTGCTAGAGAAAAGATGATTTGCACATCGAACGGTTTTTCCAAAAGTATTCGTCAATTCATTTCCTGGACCAAGGTTGATTCACGAATTAATCGCCCCATCGTTTCTATCCAGTTGTCACAAGCTTGATCTTTTGGAAAGATCTCACATGTCACCCACCAAGAGCTTGTTTGATGTTGGCTCTAGAAGGATTTCTATCTTCATCGTGAATACTCTTACATATCACTCGGATGTTCTGGCAATACCACAAGGATAATGCGTAGGACTCTTAATATATTCTTACTTTCAACATTATGTGAAACAACAAGTCTTCATTAATTTTGTGTCCTAATGAGATATTGTGGATGATCTCTTGGCTCTAGACTCAATTGTGCACTTTGGTTTCCTATGCCGGAGACTAGGGAGAGAGTCTCCTTCTTCAATATCAACAATCTCTAAGAGAAAGTCGATAGATTATGTAGGTTCCCCGTAAGAATGAAACAAGTCCTTTTAAGAGGAACTTGAGTAGCTTGGGAAGTTAGGTGCAATGCGTCACTGGGTCCATGACGTCTTGTTTTCAATACTGGTGTTACCTTAGTAACCACCAGTAGCATATGAATTAAACCCGGTTTCTGCCCTAAGGTTGAATTATTAGAGGGCTATTTCTTTTCACCCTTTTCACATTCAATTCTTTTTCATTCTTCAACCCCTTCAGTGCTTACCGAGACTTCATAACTAGAACCTTGTTGGGTTTATTCCAGTACTAGCTCTGTCTCAGTCCGCACTCTTCCCATATTCTCATTTTTCTCCTTTTTTCATCATACCTAAGGACTTCTACACTATCTAGTGGATTGTCCCTTGGTAGATCCCTCCGGCTCTGGCGGGATCGTGGAAACGAATACCTAACCTAACCATCTTTATAACACCATGCATAAAGTAAATTGATCGGTCTTTTGGTATTGTTCTTTCCTTCATGAAACCAATTGAAAAATCATTTGGAAAAATTAATCAAGGTACTTGTGATATAAAATCAAAACATTTTGTACCTTAATTGTTTTTGATCATTTAGAAATGCTCCCCCTCAACATGTGATTATGATTTTTAGATTGTTTCGCACATGGAGGCAAGAGGACTTTGAAATCTTTTCTTGATCACAATTTCCATAGAAAAAGCCATTTGATTTTTTTGTAAATTCTCCCCCTCAATTTGTGCGTTGGTTATTTGAAATCATTTAACACATAGAGGAAGGAGTTCTTTTGAAGTGCATCCACGATCACAAAGCCCATTAAGAAACCATTTAGAAAATCAATCAAGGTACATATGTTGAAACATAGAAATCTTTGTACCTTGAAAGTTTATTTTCTTATGAAATGCTCCCCCTCAATATGTGCTTCGAAATTCGAAAACGTTTAGCACATATGGGAGAACAGCCTGCACTTTTGAATCAAATCGATCATCATTTATCAAATTTCATAATTAAATCACAAATTCTCCCCTGATCAAAAATAACAAACCCTTTGAGATTTTGGATCCCAAGTGATTTAATAAGGTTTAGAAAACATAGGAGAAAATGTGGCCAGGTTTAAATACTCATCTTGTTTTTGGATAAATGCTCCTCCTCAATCATGTGCATCATATATTGAAATCGTTTGGAACATGGAGGCAGGAGTGCCTTTAAAGGACTAAAACCAATTCCATTTAAACAGATAAGAGATTTAAATCACTATCTCTCCCCCGATCAAAAAATTCAAACCTCTTGAGATTTGCGATCCCAATTGATTTAAATTATTTAGAAAATTATGAGGAAAGACGTGGCATGACTTAATTTTTGAAAAATGACTGATAAGGACCAACTATAGACATTAAAGATTGTTAGTGTCAGGTATGATAGTTTTAAGAGATCTTTAAGTAAAATAAAACAATTTCACAATCAAACAAGAACAGAAAAATTTTTATTTTGAAAGATCTTTGAGTTTTAAAGAAGATCATACCATGACATAACATTAAATCTTTATAACACTACTTTATTACGTACAAACGGACTTTAATGAAGGAATATCGTTTGGAAATATTTTTTAAATCACTCTCCCCCTCAATCGATGACCGTAGTTGATGATTGAGTGACTTAAGTTTTGATAAAGTGAAGTCCGGTGATTTCCAAAATTAAGTCCAATTTATTTTCAAAACAATATTTTTCCCATTTTCAAAACAATTTTATCAAATTTGTTGAAAAATGGTATTATTCGCTACTTGTCCTGCACAAAGATACGTTAGGTGGAGAGAATCACGAGCTGCTTTTGTTGTTGCTGAGAGGATGAAAGAAAACCGTCTGCTGATGCAGTGAGATCTCTAAAGTTGCATCTATCATGCCAACTATCCATGGAGAGATCAAATTAAGCTCCGTTTCTTCAGTTGTCGACCTAAGAAATAGTTACCCTTTCCTTTCGGCATCCAATCTTCTTCATATGTGGGATCTGGATCGGGAACTTTCTTTTAAACCATGTTATCTGCATATGTTAGTGGACAGATATATGGTGGTCGACAACACCCAAACAGCAATCGACTAATTCCAACATGTCAATCAGATCATATAAGGCATGAGATTTATGTGTTCATCAAACTCTAATCATCTAATCTTAACAATCATATCCTAAATTCCTAGTCCTTCAACATAGGCAAATATCTTCTTCTGATAAGCACGTAGGATGACTAAGAAAGCCTGTTAGATGATATAGATTTGAAAACATTCTCCCCCTCAATCAATGACTCATTTTTACGAAAACTCTGATTAATTTTCAAGCAACTCATTTTCCACCAATTTTTGAATACAACAAATATTTTTCTGAAGAATTTTAGACGGAAAAACATTTTTGTGGGAATAGCAGTCCTTCGACATACTTTCCTCATTTTGATTTAGGATAAGTGCATGATATTTTTGAAAATTTGTTTAGCGCATCACTTTCTTCCTTGAAGAGTGGGTTGCTATATGAAATAATAGCAACCCATAGTTAAGCACGGGTTACAGTCTGAAATAACTGCAAGCCATAGTTTGAGACATGTTTTGAAAAGAAATATTTACACCTTCTGCTCGAACTTCATCTATGGTCCCGTGCCATTGTTGAATGACATTTCTAAGACCGTAGATGTTATCGACACCAGAAGACATGTCTTTGAAAAACAATATTTTTGGTATTTTTCAAATTTTCTAATTTTTATAAGTTTTTGTTGATTTTATATTTTTCTATTTTGTTTTTGTTAGTTTTATATTTTTGCATTTTGCTTTTTGATAAATATATACATAGATAGAGTAGATGATATAGTTTAAGAAGATAATGATACGAGTACCGAGATAAGGATATTGAATAGCACGTCGTAGAAGATAGAATTCGTCATCTCTTAAACTTCCACCACCAAAGCTTCCGAGGCTCCAAAATAGAAGATAGAACCCGAGCCTTTGAGAAAGAGAAACTTTGGCAGCTTCCCCCAAACCCAAAATCCTTATGTTGAGCAGATTCGAAGCTCTATTTCACGCTTGCTTTAGCCAAGTGCACAGAGAAGCACACCATTATCATAAATCCCGCTGCTCCTTTTAAGAACGATAGTCAAGATTCTTCGTTCGGGGTTATATCATCAACAAGAACATCAACGTATCATCCCACCCTTTAAATTTCTTCTCATATTTCATTACCACTGAAGTCTGAAGCGATGCATCCCCAAAAGGTGTCAAGAGACCACTTCCACCATGTAGTTGAATTGATGCAGTCAGTCTTTTTGAATGAAGCTCATGAACCCGAATACACATAAACCCAAAGACAGAGAAACTTATACCATCGAAGTAGCAGATTAAGTCCGATAGCCAAAGAATAACCCCGGTGTATACTTTTCTCTCCCCTGATTATAGTGTATGAAGCTCAAGAACCTGAAGTACCCGAATGCCCAAAGAGAGAATAACTGATAACATTGAAGAAGCATGCCGAATCACTGATTATCTCTGCGGATGACTATCTCTGCGGATGTCAACTCCGGAATAAGTGATTATATCTTTGAATCACTGATTAAGCACTCAATTGAAACAGCTGAGCGTCCTAAATGTACATAATCTCTCTCCCCTAATGATTGCGATAACATCAAAATCATCACACACTTGTGTACCTCTTTTATCTTCATAAACTAACTCTTCCATCTCTTCCCCCACATAGTTGGAATAAGAAAACTAAATGCCATGAGTCAAACCTTGAGTTTACTCGCGTTTAGATGCGTGTCTCCTTCCCCCTTGCTGGTTTTGATACTTCAGAATCAGCAACTCTTTGTAAGCCCGTATACTTGAAATCTTTTGAGAAGAACACATGTAATCTTGTGGGAATCAACTTGTTGAAGTAGAATGTGAGCAAGTCTGATTGGGGATTAAATCTGGCTTTTCACTCTCCCCCAATTAGTGCTCTCCCCTAAACTGACAATCTTTTAATAAATGCCCAAAATAAGAAGAAGTCTTTTGATAATCAAATGCAACTCGTCTTTTAGTCTTCTAACATACAGCTGAAAATGTAGAACTGACTGTAGACTCGACCTTCTTCTAGATTGTCCATTTGGGGAATAGAAAGTCAACATCTTCAACTCACCAAATGCATTCCCGTTAACTTGTATATAGCAAATCCCCTTAACTCAAATCCCTCCCAATCAAACAAGAACAGAAAGATGTTCATCAAGGAAATCAGCCCCGCAACTGGAAGCAATTTGTCATTTAATCATATCCGCCCATGTGAAGATGTCAGCCAAAGTCTCTTAGAAGAACACACTTGCTTCGTTAATATGTTAGTCACAATCTGTTCTCTGTTGGTCAATTCAGTGACTCTGATCTTGAAGTGGCCTTCAGAAAACACTCTTGCTTTGATAGAGAGCTTGATGGTGTGGAACTTTTAAGAGGAACACGTGGTACAAACTTATACACCATATCTATCGAAGACATGATGAAGATGACCCAATAACAAGAAGCTAGGTTCTTACATTAGTTTGGAGCCATATGACCACTTATTCTCAGATAACAATCAACCATGCAGTATTATCACACTTCTTCTCCCCCTTAAGAATTGCAGACGGAGATGCCATTCTTGATTAAGTAAGTGAAGTCATCCAAATGTAGTATATTCACACTTCTCTCACTCAAAGGTAGCATATGATGTCGCCATCGTCATTATAATCGAGCAAGTGAAATAAGAGAACAATCATCGGTAGTCCGATTCAATTGATAACTGAAAGCGCGTGGAAAAAGTATGAATCATGTTGTTGAGAATGGTCATTGATAAGAAGATTTCTCTTCTTCAGAAGATAAAGCGCACTGAAGCGTACACTTTTCTTTTCTTTGAGGTACGAGGCTTGAACTGTTGTGTTCAAACGTCATAAGAAGATTTATCTTCTTCGGAAGATAAAGCGCACTAAAACGTACAATTTTCTTTTCTTTAGAGAATGAGGCTTGAACTATTGTGTTCAAACGTCATAAGAAGATTTCTCTTCTTCAGAAGATAAAGCGCACTGACACGTACACTTTTCTTTTCTTTAGAGTACGAGGCTTGAACTGTTGTGTTCAAACGTCATAATCTCTCTCTTTTCAATTTCTCTTGGCAAACTTGTAATCAACCCCATTATCATTCAGTAGGCTCTTTGTAGTGACAGCTGAAGGAGAAAACCCAATATGATGAATTTGACCCTGAAGTAAACTAACCCGAACTCGTGACTTAAACTTGCACATATGTAACAAAGAGCGGTGCCGAAAGTTCATCCTCCATTGAATCTCTAAGTACTCTATACTCTTCATCTAACCAACCATCAAGTATAACACGTACATAAACTCTTGAAAATCCATAATTGAATGTGACACTGAGCACTACAACGTAACTCCTTAAAGTGATAGTTATTTTGTGGTGGTAAGAGCCCAATTCCCCCAAGTGGTAAAAGAAAAGGAAAAAGTCACCCAACAATAACTAGATTTCCAAGTCTTCATTTTTGATAATAAGCTCGAACAAGGATCTTGAAGAATCTTCATCCTACCATCCCTGATACCTTTAAATACTAAGTACACTTGCTTGTGATATTTCACTTCAACCTCAAATAAATAATAGTGAATTAACCCCGTTGTCACATCTTATGGTTAAAAGCTCAAATCTAGCCTCCTTTGACGTTTTAAGTGAACTATGATTATGGTTTTCATCCCGACCATGGTTAAAAGCACATAACCCCGTAAAACCATGTAATAACCAAAATGTCATGACGAATATCCAAACACACATCCAATACATGAAGTACACCCTTTTATCCCTTCTTTGAAGTAGAAACTGTAGCACCAGCATCAGATAAGACCTCGAAATACACTTTCCTTTCTCCAGGAACGTTCCATAATTACGAGATTTTACAATTCTATGGTTTAAACCGAGAGATAGTTTCTTTCGCGGGATTTTACAAAATCAAGAATAAACCGTAAGATAGATCCGAAAATGAACTTTACTATTACCAGGATGTTTTCATTGTCATGGGATTTTACAAGTCTATGATTTAAACCGAGAAATAGATTCTTTCGCGGGATTTTAAAAAATCAAGACAAAACCGTAAACAATGTCAGCTTGAATGTGTTATAACAGCTTTGGTTCCGGTGAATATCTCTTTTAGGGGAACATGCAGCGGTTCATCAACGGTTCATTATCCATCTTCAACACTATTATCAACAATTCTTTACCCATATGTAGAAAACTTCACAAACCATACTAAGTCAAGTAGTATAAACTACTTCCCCCTGGAGGTTGACCGTAACACATCAAAGTACATGTTTCTCCCCTATGATGGTTTCGAACCTTCAGAAACATCATACAACCATTATCACAAGAAGTTCTTGTCAAAAGCAAACATCTTAAAGAAATCATGACAGACGTAGAAGATTCTTGAAAGATTTTGCTTTGACTATGAAGTATCATATACATTCTGTGGCGTCGAATAACTCATGGGAATTTATGATCACATCACATCCAATAAGCACTTTGGTAACCACATCATTCACGCATTCTGTCGACTATTGCAGTGACCACTAGAAGAAGTAAACACGATATACCAAGTCCAAAAAACCGCGTAGTCAACTTCGTTCAATACACAATTCAAGCCGTGAAATAATATCGTCCGTGAAAATCAATTCAACCATCTACGTACACAATTTATAGATCGAGGCCCGATCCATGAAAATCAGTTCAACCATCTAAGTCCAACATTCAAATCCAAAACATCGCACATACTACTCAAGCCTGGTCCAATGACAATTATCATAACGCACCCTATGGTCCAAATAAAAATCCCATTGACACACAAAAACGCACACCTGATTCAACTAAGGCCCATATCTAGTCTTAATTCAATGGAAGTTTAATCTAACGCATATCCAATGCAAGTTCAACGAATTTAATATCCGGTATCAACGTACAAAATGCTGCCCATGACTTAATCTCCAATCCAATCAGTGATAAACATATGATATTACTAAAACCACATATGATAAACATATGGTATGAACGTAAAACAGGCTCACAATGGTACATTCCAAAAAAAAACAATGATAGTTTGACAACCCATGTTAAATTCGTTTCTACCCACAAGATCAAATCCAAATACACCAGGCCCAACATAATGAAATCACACGATCCATATCACCATTCCAAGCCCACATTCTAAACCGGTATAATACCCTAATAAATTGGGATATAAAGCACGTAACACATAGTTTTACCCTAACAACACACAAACCCTAAACTCACTCTATCCGCCCCCAAATAATCTTAGACGCAAATCTCCCCAAAAAAAATCCTCATGCGAGCAGTCAAGTGAAATATCATGTAACCCTAATCCTTCTCACATTATTGTGTGCGCCTCTATCCCATCTTTGAATAATTCAAATTAGATAACAAATCACATCATCAAGCCCTAAAATCTAAAACAATCCGCCACTTATGATGAAGAAACGCATCATAAAATCATTATATCCTCGCCACAGGGTTGGCTCGATTGATTAGATGGCCACAGGGATGGCAAGAGGCTTGGATACATGAACACAGGTAGGTTATCTTTCGGTCCTTAATTTAATAGAGTCATAAACGAATAAAGAAAAATGATGTAACATGGTTGTTGTACTCATTTCTTAAATTCGACTATTATCACAACAGATTTAATCAATGATGATTAAGTACTTTCGTGTTTATGGACACTTGGTCTAGAGGAGACACGAAATAACAAAAACTGAGATCGATCCCTTTTTTTTCATGTAGTCCCAATATCAACACGAAGGGAGGATGATAACACTCTTGTTATTGTACTATCCTTCAAAGATTCGAATACTACATGAAGTGAAGGCTTCGAAAGGATCGATGATGGATTAGTTTTATTTTGTGTTTGAGGCTCTTGATAGTCTTGGATGTTTTCATTTTTGAGAACCACGAATGAACAACTGAGATCATTTAATCTTTATACCGTAATTAGTTTATGTTAAACTCGAATAAAAGATGGGTTTAGAATATGTTTAGTGATGAATCAGATGTTAAGTTATTGTTTGAATGTGTTGTCTTTCAATCTAGAGTTATTGTTGAATCTGGTTGGTTTGGTTTTGGGTTTCCAACAAATTGTGTCATTTATGTGGTTCATACAAATAGCAGTAACGGATTGTTGATTTGAAATTTGGTAATTATGGTCAGCAACATGAATCTTACTTCTATGCACCTTCAAATCTGTTAACTAAACCGCATCAAATCATTGTCAAATTGCTTCTTTTCATTTTCCATCTCAAATCGCTTCTGAGTAGAATAGTTTAGACAAATCGCTTTTGACCAGATTTGTCAAACCGCTTCGACCTTTGACCAGTTTGACAAGTCGCTTTGTAAACCAATGCGTCAAAATGCACCAGTTGAGACACAAATCGCTTTTAAAATAGGACAAGTCGCTTTCAATAAAGGACAAGTTGCTTTCAATGTTGTGACAAGTCGCTTATAAGAAAATTACCACAAATCACTTTTTTAAGTACACCAGCAGACAAGTTGATTTAAAGAACACCAGCAGCAGACCAGAAACATCATAAAAACATCAGGTTCAATACAGAAACATCATAAAAATAGAACCAGTAACAAAAACCAGCTGATTCAATACAGAAACATCATAAAAACAGCAGCAACAACATAAAAATAAACAACATCAAACTGCATCAATGAACCATAACAAACCGTACGAATCATTAAATGCAACACAACCTGGGCTCTGATACCAATTGTAGGATCATAAATTTATGTTGTTTAGATGATTCGGGTGGTCTAAGATTATGATGATACAAGAAAGCCATTTTAGAGAGATGAAGAGAGGAGAGGGTGTTTTCTAGAGAGATAAACAAACAAATGTAAGGTTAGATTAATGAGAAAGCACCACCCTTCCCTTAGTGGGAAGGGTATTTATAGTTACAAACTAAACGACCTCCTGACGGCCTATGGATCAGGTATACAGTGGGTAAAGACCCGTCCTTCCTCCACGGTGTTACTCTAAGCTAAACTACGCTAATAACTAACTAATAAACTAACAAATAATGTAACTAACGATATGTCTACGAGCTAACTTATGCTAGATAATATTTGGAGTGACCGATACTTCATTATGGAATTTATAATTCCTAACAAAAAGTCTCTTTCGTCAATCCTTTCGTTTCCTCTTTCCCGACTTCATGACGTAGTTAACTAGGTTTTGAATCATACCCTTTAATTATTTGAATTCCGTGGTTTCATTTGGAAGAGTTGGAAGTTGTTGATAGTAGTAAAAGGGGTCCAAGTCTATGTTAGCTTCAGGGTTGACATGTACTTCTTCTTCTTCTTTGTCCGAGGAGTCCGTGAGAGTCTTTGGGTTCCTTCCATTGACCATGAACCGTTTAGAGGGTTGTTTGGTAAGAGGTACCATGACGTGATCGGAAAGGAAATTATCATCGTTGATAGGAGATGGTTGCAATGCACTAACATACTTACAAAGTCGTGTTAGGAGCATACCATATGGAAGTACCATGTTGGCAACTTTGAATACCCCGGCCATTCTCTTCACCATGTAATAGGCGAGATTAAATGGCTTTTGGTGAATAAGGCAATAAATCATTTGCACGACACATGCATTTGGATGATCCTTGTTACAGACCAAGCTAATGACATTTTCCCTAAGAATTTCTTCCCATTTTCTAAAAATGGGGTGCATTTTGAAGAGTTCCATTTGAAAGGGATCACGGTGAATGAGCTTTTTGTTTCAGTTGAGACGGGATTGCTCAGCTATAACTTTGAAAATAGTGTCTCAAACGATTTTGGGTTCATCAAGGGGAGTATGGTATATTGGTTTTGAATCAAGAGCAAAAGATTGAGTGGATATTGCCCAATCTTGAGAGTACATACAAATTCCTTCACAAGGAATGCGAAGGATTTGAGCAAATGTGTTGAGAGGTAGAGTGAAGTTTCGTTTATTGATGATGAAGGAGATTGAAATGCTATCATCGGTGTTTCAAATGATCCTAACGCTTTTGTGGAATTCAAAGATGAAAACCAGACAAATTTGTTCATCAATATCAAGAAGATAATCAAAGTTGATTTCCGAGAAGACTTGACGAATGTCGGTATTTTCAAGGAAATATTCCTTGACCACACGACATTCGTGGATAAGTCATTTTTCAAGTCTTTTGAAGACTTTGCGATCGGTTTTTGACAAGCCCTCTTTTCGATAGTATTGGGTGAGGTAATAGACGGTATCATGGTGGTCTTGTTGAGTGGCTTTAGGCATGGTTGGTCCTAGAAACACAAATATTCTAATTAGGCATAATTTGTTGACATGGGTTTATGGTTTTGATTTATATCAACAATGTTGTAAACATAATGTAATCTTAGTTATGTGAAAACCCTTTCTAATGATCAATTTTGGAAAACCTAATTTTATCAATTGATTAAGAAAAATTAAGAAACCATAAACCCTAGGATGAGGATGATGAAATTTAGAATATGTTAGTGTAATTACTTACAATGATGTTCTAAAGAAGAATGCTTGAGGATATGGAGTCCTATGAAGATGAAACCAGCTCTTGGGTGGTTTTTTGTGTTTTGTGAGGAGAGGGAATTTGAGCAGGGTTGGTTTTGAAAAGCGTAAAGCTGGTTTCTGTCCCACGGTTCTCCCGGATCCCTTGTATAAGGGATCCGGCTACTGTAGACAGAAAAAGAGTGTTTGACATTATTTTTGTAATAAGTTATAAAATAGCTTATGGAACAAAAATAGTTTTGGGGATTCAAAAAAAATGTTTGGTCAACGGGATTTGATAAATTAATTATCGAGGATCCATTTGTGACGACGGCGTTAGTTTGACGAGATCAAAAAGAATACTCTTCCCGATGATGAGTAAGTCAGGAAAGTAGCGAAAAGAGACTTTTAAACGGCTAGCAATTATTAACAAAATGGTATCAACATATTCATGTAGATGTAAGCTAGCTAATGAAAAGTAAACATACCTCTATGCTCTTGATTTTGGTTTGTGAAGACATAAGACCAAAAATACTTCATGAGCTCTTAAAGTAATCCGTTGTACTTAGAATAAGTAGGTTGTGATTACTTTTAGGTTCTTCCTTGAAAGTCGACTTCATTATTCTTTGAATAGAAATGAAGGTTTTGGAGAGATCCTAGCATGAAGATTTCTTAAAAAGAAAATGTTAGAATAATTTATCAATATCCAACATGAGAAAAAAATTTGTTTTAAAAGATTTCCTTCTTTGTAGTTTTCAAACATATACGGATCGTATCAAGTTTTTAAAGTACAACATACTCTAAGAAACATAGTAACGAAGCTCTGATGCCAATTGTGGAAAACTAGAGGGGGGGGGGTTGAATAGTTTTACCAATTAAAACTTCGTTTTAAAGTATTTAGATCGACTTATGTCAATCTATTTAGATATTTATGTTGGCATTGATAGATAGATATATAAAAGTGTAATGAAAGATAAAGAGTAAGAAGCACATAACCACGACACGAGTATTTATAGTGGTTCGGCTACAAGGACACCTTCCTTGCCCTACTCCACTCCCCGAGTCACCTACTCGAGAGTTCGTAATCACTACACGAAACCAACTCCTTATGGAGGAGAAGCCTTCACAACGTCGGCTACTCTTTTTCCGGTACTAGGCTAACCACCGGGTTCTTTCACAAAGGAGAACCATAGCTATCACAACGTCGCCTACCCTTTATCCGGTACTAGGCTAAGGACCGAGTTCCATTACAATGGAGGAGCTACTACCCAACAATACACGACACCTAATCCCAAAGGAGATCCACTCCTTATTACAAGACCATCAAGGATATCAATATCCTTGGAAACAAACAATCACTATTTGTATAACGATGCAACTCATTGATTATACGACCTTGGAATCCTTCACTAATGCCACTTGATTTGACTCCTAGGCATCTTTCACTAATGCCCTGGACACGAACGCTTGGCACCTTTCACTAATACCTTTGTCTTGACTTCTTTAGCATTCTTCACTAATGCTTTTGACACGGACGTTAAGCACGTTTCACTAATGCTTTCATCTTGACTATTTCGGCATCCTTTGCTAATGCCTTGGACACAACTCTTCTATGGAGGAAGAAAGAATTATCAACAAGATAACCTCAGTAGTCTTAATGATGACGAAGCATGGCAACTCATGGACTTGAGCTTGCTCAACTTCAAGAAGTGGTGATCTCGCTTTAAAGAGGAACTTAGAGAATCACACAAGAACAAAAGACAGACTACATTGAAAGATCTCTTAGGATATGTGGTTAGAAGGTTACAATACTTGGGGAAAGTATGTGTGAGAGTGGCAACCCAAAAGGAAGAAATGGCTCACTATTTATAAAAGAAAAACATCTACTGTTCCATGGATCCCTTACTTGAGGGATCCGTCTAGTGTAATACTGGGGATCCGTGGGACGCTCCCTTCTGCCCATGGGTTTTGGGTCATGGGTCATGGGTTATGGATCATTGGTATCCAACCAGATACAATGTATCTCCAAGATGCAATGCATCTAGTCCATCGTTCATGGATTAAAACTATGGGCCATGGATTAAAACCATGGGTCATGGATATTATCCATATATGACATAAGCATGACGTCATGCAATGGGTTATGGGTCAAGTTCCATGGGTATGGGTCATGCACTTTGGGTTGTACCCAACTACATTTAATGTATTTGGTCAATGGGTCAAATACTTACGTTTCTACCCAATTGTATTACCCATTATAATACATACTAGTTATGTATATATTTGCCCAATATGTAAACACTAGTTGTTGTACATATGTATTATTAAATCATAAAATCACTTATACTTGTTTTAGTATTTTATGTGAAAACATAAGTGTGTTAGAAAACTATTGGCTCAAACCATTTACATATTTTATTTGTTTCGTTAAAATGGTTTTACGTTTGTTATCGACAAAACATTAGAAGATCGTAAAATATAAATAAATGTTTTTACGGCTTATTTGTATTAACACCATTGTCTGTTCGGAGGATTCTAATTGTTTTATTGACCCGAACCTGCAACTGTTTAATAAGTTTGATGATGACATCGGGAGTTTCATTCTTTGACCTCAAAAATTTAACCCAAGTGAACCGAGAGTAGTCATCAACAACAACTAGCACATATTTCTTCCCATTTATAGTCTGCACTCTCATTGGTCCGCACAAATCCATGTGAAGGATATGAAGAACTTCCATGTTGGAGTTTGTAGGTTTGGGTTTATGGGCACACTTTGTACTTTTGCCCAATTGACAAGCCGAACAAAGATGATCTTTTTCATACTTTAACCTGGGCAAGCCTCTTACGAGGTCCTTTCTGGAAAGATCATTGATGGTTCCGAAGTTCAAGTAATTGAGACGACGATGCCATAACCATGACTTTGTTTTGGATGCTTTTTACAACATACAAATTGGAAAAGGCTTCATCATGTCTTTGATAGAGATGGTGTATAAATTAGTGCCACGAGTTCCCTTTAAAAGCTCAACACCATCCAATTCTCTAACGAATCAAGTGTGTTTTCTGAAAGCCACTTCAAGATCATAGTCGCAGAATTGACCAACAGAGAACAGATTGTGACCATGTCCTTCTACATAATACACCCGGGAGATAACACTGTCACCAAATACATAATCTCCGTAACCCATAATTGTCCCAAAGTGGTCGTTCCCAAATCTAACAGTCCTGATGAATTTATTCACAAAGTTCTTGAGCCGTGAGCGATCTACAATCATATGCTTTGAACAGCCTGAGTCCAAATACCACAGAACGATTTGTACGACCTGTAGTTGAACACAGACAAGTATGGATGACTGGATAATTTGGATCCCCATGAGAGAATGGGTTCCACTTGGTTAGTGAATGAGATTGGAAAACCCACATCAGTATTAGAAGCTATGACATCATTAGTGGTGGAAGCAAGACTAGTAGAAGCATTGGGCCTATGTGAAGTATGACTACTTCTTAAGGGGATGATCCTACCAGTAGGTTTTCATTCTTACTGGCCATAGATCTATACCTTTTAGGGCAAAATTCATTAACTTTGAATATGCGGCCAGTGGGTTTCCATTGATAACCCATATTATTGAATTTTCTCCCTGTAGGTTTCCAATAATTGCTAACCTTTTTCCAAATTGGCTTCCTGACTTCCTTAACCTGTTTAGCATTTCTTACATTTTTTATTGGAGATTTAACAACATTTTTCAACTCATTCACAACACATTCATGATAAATACCAGAAACCAAACATTCATTACATGTTTTGCAAATAGTTGCAGAATTCGAATTAATTACAGTACGCTTATAGCTAATACTAGAGTCAACACGATTCGTCTTGTTCAACTCAAACTTATTGTTCCTAGGGTGGTCTTATTCAACTAAAACTTATTACATTACCCTTGGTCACTTTTGGCTCGTGAGGTCCTATCTTGCTTTCTATTGCCTGGAGGCTTGACCCGCTAACCTTAGTGTTACTGATTACTCCTGTATAAGGAACGATGGGAATATTAGTTGGTTTCACTACTTTCTGCATTCGTGGTCTAGAAGTGCTGGCATCTGAGATTCTAGGAGGCACATCAAAGGTCACATGCTTGACTTTAGGCATAGAACAAGGCATAACTACACTATCTTTCCTAGTACCAGATTTAGGACATATTGCTATTAAATATTCTAAGAGTTCCTGAGATCGTTTGGCATATAAGCATGCATGCCCAATCGTATTATCAAGTGGTTTCTCTATCTTATCCTCTTCTACAATCTCACAGAGACATTCTAGACTATCCTTAAGGTACAAAAAATATGTTTGACATGAAAGTTAACTATATCTAAGATGAGGGGGAATATACTTCACAGACATAGCATATTTAGTACAAGCAATCACCTTTGGTGCAACATTCTCACTACTGGTGATTGGCATTTTCCCTTTTAGCTGACTCTTTAGATTCTCAATTTCTTTTTGCAAAGAAGTTATCTTTTCATTGTTCTTGTCACGAGTGACCTTAATTGATTCATATAACTTTTGAAATGTAGTTTAACCATTTCATTTTCTGCTAGAAAACACTCATTTTCATGTTGTAATACATTAACGATGTTTTGAAGATGAAAATTCTGAGAATTCTTAGAATCTAAAGGAGGAGGCATATGGGAGCCAGTCACTTCATTCTTTTCACCCTTCAGATGGGAAATTTGAGCTTTCAACCTTTTGATCGTATTACAATGAGCTCGAATTTTTTCATCACATTTGTTTATTTCAAAAACTGCATCAAACTCAGGAGCATTCGAAGATGTCTTGCCATTTTAGGTTTTAACATTTTCTTTAAGATGTTGATATTTTAATTGTAAATCAAGATATTCAACTTCCAATTTAGAAAAATGTCTGACCAAGTTATCATGATCGTCCCTTTTGATTTTCTCATGCAATTTTGAATTCTTAGTCTCAAGCTCAGTGACACAATCTTAGGAGACTTTCAAAGCAACAGATAATTAATGAAATTGAGAAGCAGTAATGGAGTAATTTGTAACAGTGTAAAACGCATCTTGAGCAATACATCTAGAAATCAAATTATCATTTAGGATATGAAGATTCTTTCTCTCAATCTCATTACTTTTGAGCTCACATTCATAATCTTTAACCTCGTTTTCCATTTCATTAAACATCCTTTTCATTTCCTTAATCTCTATATCTATGGCCTTTTGAAGAATCTTAAATTTTTCTTTTAGTTTTTTAAAGAAAGGCATGACCTCAGTTAAATAACATTCTTTTATTTGCTCAAAGCCCCTTTCCCCTTCAGTAATTCCCGTTGGAGTGATCCTCTTCTTGCATGTTTTCTCAAAGTCAATGAATAGTTGGTAAACTACGTATAAGCTAACTAAGGTCTTGCTTTGAGTGGGAAGAGTTCTAGGCACTAAATGCATCGGTGTATTTGATGGATAAACAGTAGCTGAAGGCAATTTTCTAAGGGGAGGCTTCTTTTCAACAAGTTCATCAGTTTTATTCTTATCCATATCTTTCTTCGAAAATACTTGTTCAGGCGTCAATTGAGTCTAAGGTCTAAACTTATTGAAGGCTATCTAGTTTTCCTTAGCATAATTCGGAGTTTTAAATGTTATATTGTACTCTATACACCAAGGATCTTTTAGTTTCTTTTCCATTTTCTCTCTAGAGGCATCTTCTAATTCTCTATCCTCTTCAATGCTCTCTAAAAAAGTAGGCTTTTGTCTAGGCTTAAGGATTTCATTACCATCATAGATCACCTTTTGAGCCGCTTTTGCTTTCTTACCATACTCAGGATTGGGTTCCTCTACAAGGCTAGTACTATACTCATCGCTTAACACTCTATGCTTAGTGATCATGCGAGCAGTCTGAATGGTGTTACCTTGTACGTAAAACTTGTTTTCAAGTTTGTTTTTCAAAGTTTTTAGGTTGGAAAAATCGTTTAAAAGTTTTGATTCCTTAGTATTAAATTCCTGCTTAAGCACTTTTACATTTTCTAGAAGTTCTTGCTTTTGCTTAAGAGTTTTATTAATTTTTTCTTGTAAGGAATTTAACTCTTGTTTTAATATGTCTTCCCTAAAATTACTTTTTCTGATAAGTGTACGCATTTGGTTATCCATCTCCTGCTCACGGGTAGTCAACTCAAACTTAGCACACTGTTCATATATAGCAACTTGTTCCTTATAGGCATTTAGTTCAGTGGTTATGGAATCATCATGTGAATATTTAGTGTATTCATCAAATATATAATCATCTTTGATAGCAGAAGATGCATCACTTGGTAAAATTATACTTTCATCTTGCTTCACATATTGATCATATGGGACAACATTGCTAATACCCATATTTTCAATATCTGATTCAATGATTTCCGTTGATTGTACTTTGTTGTGAATCTTTTGCACATCAACCACATCGTATAGTTTTAATACCTCTGATATGATGGCTTCCTTGGAGGGACTAGCTTGTTGAGCTGGAGAGACTATTGGAGTGATGTTAGCCATAAAGATGGTTTGTGCCGTTGGTTCATCATCAACATCAGAGTCAAATGCATCACAATCTGCAACTTGAAAGACATTGGGATTGTTCTGAGCCACACCATGCGCTAGTTGTTGATCCATATCTGCATCATAAGTTTTGGCATTTCCCTCAGCAAGAAACAAGAACTCTTCCTCATCAATCACTGCTCCATTATCTTAAGCTTGCACCAGTAGCATTTTATCCCTGAAGTACTCTGCATTCTGTGGACGTTTTGGTTGAGTGTCATTCCTAGCAATGTGTCCTTCCCCTCCACAATTGTAGCACTTGATTGGTTTCCCTTGACCTTGAGCCATGATCCTTCCTCGATTCTGATTGCCCACATAACCAGCTCCAGGCCTTACATTCCCATAACCAGTTCCAACACCTACATTCCCTTGTTCATTGTGTGGAAGATAAGCATTTTGTATTCCTTTCACGTTTTGCACTACAACCCTTCCATATTTAACAGTAGCATGATTTTGTAGATTAAATGCAGTTCTGAGATGATTGTTGGTGTGGGGAGTGAGGTTTAAGGTTTGCTTAACCATTAGAGCTAGTTGATTTGCAAAGTGTTCCATGAACATGTCCGATGGCTTATACCCTGAATCCAGAATAAGTTTGGTATTATGATCCCCAGTAGGTATAACTTGTGATGCTTTGGTACGTATCCCCACATTTGTGAACAATGCAGTTGAGTCATTTGAAGAGCTCGCATCAGCAGCATTAGTATTGAACTTTTCCATGATCATTCGTTCAAATGCAGCATGCGTCTCACGTTGGAGTAAGTAAGCATACACTTGTTCATAATCGGTGTTCCTTAATCCTTTGTTCAGTTTGACAGCAATGACAAATTTGTGCCATTCGGGATTCATGTTGTTCACAAACCTGGAATTGAGCTGGATATTTAGCATTGTCATTTTGATATTCCTCATATCATTCACAAGCTTGTGGAATCTAACATGATATTCAGTGATACTTTCCCCTGGGTTCATTTTAAAGTTCTCAAAGTCATCATACAACTGAGACTCTCTATCTTCCTTAGTTAGTTCCGAACCAAAGAGAAGCATCTTGACATTATCCCAGACAGCCTTGGCTTCAGTGTTGTGATTGATCAGCTAGTAAATGTCTTTTGGCAAACCTTGAAGTATGATGTTTGAGGCTCTAATGTCAGCATCATATCTCTTCTTTTCCCTATCATCAAGCTCATCATACATTCTAGGTCTATCCAATCCTAACACAACATTTCCATCAGCTGCAGTTTCGAGAATATCCCTAGTAGTTCCAATTTGAAATGGTCCTTCATCAATTGACTTAAGGATGTTAACCCCATTCACTTTTCTTAAGCAATAAAATCAAATTCTTTGAGCCCAAGAGTCATAATCGGTTTTATCAAGCATGGGAGGACGAGTATCGGATCCTGCAGCTTGAATGTCATCAACAATGGAAGAAGTGATTGAAGACATGATTCCTAAGTACACGGAATTTTACTACTCTTTGATTAAATCGGGAAATAGATTCTTTCACGGGATTTTACTAAATCAAGAGAAAACCGTAAAACGTATCACGAAGAAATGACAAGTATCAAGAGACAAATCGCACAACTGACAAATCGCTTATCACAAATCGCTTCAACAAACTGCTGTATCAAACCGCTTAGAGTCAAAACGCTTAACAAAAATCGCTTGAATCAAACCACTATATCAAACCGCTTAGCACAAATCGCATAAGACAAACCCCTTAGTTTAAAACGTGTCAAATCGCTTGAATCAAACCGCTGTATCAAACCGCTTAGCACATATCGCAGAAGACAAACCGCTTAGTTCAAAACACTTATATCAAAACGCTTATCTTGACAAACCTCAAGGGAACACAAGTACTTCCACTACTTTGTCCTTTTTGTCTCTTTGTCTCAACACTCAAACCGCTTAGGGATCAAATCGCATAAAAGTTTATCAACTCGCATATACAAACCGCATAGTACAAGTATTAAACCACATAAAATTTCTGATCAAATCGCATGAAACAGACGACAAACCGCATACAAGAATAGTATCTGAGACTCAAACCGCTACAATGAAACGTATCAAAAACCAAACTTTTTAATCCAAAAACAATCCAACCACAATGATTCAAGCCTTCCAAACCAAAACCTAAACACTTATGATGATTCTAAACAAAAAAGTGCAATCAAAATTCAAAGTTTAACACTAAAATGATCAAAATGATGAAAAACTACTCAAAACTCATTAAAACTCAAAAACCTATGAAAACCACTTAATAATCCAAGAACATGTAAGGTAGATGATCAAACCATGGCTCTTGATACCAAATGTAACATATTGGTTTGCACAAACACATAATTGATAAGATCGTTTATAAGCTGAGCTAGAGATCAATAACAAAGATAATAAGCAGCGGAATAATCAAAACAATACTTTGTTATTGAACAAGGTTTTTTATTATCATAAACTAACTAACTAACTATAATAAAGATCAAAGACTTGATCTAACACTAACTAACTATCCCTAGGCGTTTATATGATATGCCTAGGTTACACACACATACCTTTAATCGACTACATTATGGAAGACATGTTATTAAACCTACACCCATGTCCTCTTTATATACTAGAGGATTAGGGTTTACAAAATACTAAAAATGACTAATAAATAAAACTTCTTTTGCAAGCAAGTCCTTCCATCTTTTTGTAGGTTTCCTTCTTGTCGTATTAAGTCCCTCTTGTTTCATTCTTTTTGTCTTATCAACTCAAACGTATAATTCCCAACAATCTTCCCCTAGTTGATAATGACAAAACCATTCTTGAACGAACTTCCCTAGACGAAGTAGAGAAATTGAGATCAGGTATCTCACCATGAATGAAACAAGTATGTCTTCTTTTGTCTTCCCCTTAATCCATGCCATGCCACTCAAACATCTCTTCCCCTTTTTGTTATTATCCAAATAGGGAACGTATGCAAATAATGATCTTGACCACCATGAACCAATATCATACTTCCAATCTAAGACTTCCAATGCTTCAAATCGCCCACCATTACGTACCATAAGAAAAATGGATTCAAAACAGTAGAAACTGCAACTAGCAGTAGTAATAATGATCAACAGTAGTAAAAATCAAACACTTCCCCTTGAGTAATGCATGTAGATGGTTAAACATTTAACAATAAGCTTCCCCTGAAACCCATATGTTAACCATCTTCTTGATTCTTCAAATTGGTAAGCTCCTTGTAATGATCACTTGTGAAGAAAACCAAATATAACGAACTTGATGAAGAAGTAGAATTTCCCAAACTTGTGTCTTAAATCTTGTACTATCCACGGAACTCCATACTTATACGAAACACCAAATATAAGTAGATCGCAATCCCTTGACAAAATCCTCAACTAATATGAGACACTGAGCACTACAATGTAACTCCTTTAAGTGGTAGCCAATGTGTGCATAGAGCATCATAAAAAAAATCACACATTGCTAGATTCATCAAGCTATATGATAAGAAAACAAACCTGTGAAACTCAACTACGACATCAAATAAATGATATTCAACCTTCTTCGTAATCAATTAATCCATAAGAATCAAATACGAGCCTTTTTGAATCCTTTAAGAACATAAATTTCTTCCTCTGTGTGTGAACCAAATAACCATTCTGTGTGTGTAATCCAAAATCAATCAAATACACTTCCCCTCACTGTTCGTAAATCATGCATATATATTGAACCATAAAACTCTATACTTGTCTCCATAAATCATCTAAATGCAACAGCAGTTTAAAAGAACAGTACCTTGGATCAGTACTTTGAGAAAGAATCAGTACCTTGAGAAGTACCTTGGACAAGAAGCAGTACTTTCGTATATAATATGCAGTACTTTGAATTCCAAGCAGTACTTTCATATACTGAACAACAGTAATTTAAAAATCAAGCAGTACTTTCGACATAACAGTAGTACTTTAAGCAGTACTTTCACATAATAGCTCAGATCGAAGATCCCTTCGGTGGAAAGTTAGATGAGTATATAGAGAACATCCACCAAAAATTTCGTCACGATCCAACGGTTAACGAAAAAGTTATGATCGTTTCAAAACAGTGCTGTAGTAACCTTACGAATTTTCTGCAGCAGACTTCGACAGCTTATAACTTTTGATTGAGAGCTCTAATTGACTATTGCTTTGGTGAAACTTTAGATGGATATACTGAGATGCACCAGAAAAAAGTTTAGCTCGATCCAACGGTTCAATAAAACGTTATGCCCTCTTGAAAACAGCCCTGCAGAAAGTTGCGAATTTTGTAAAAAAATGATTTTCTTCCTTCTTTTTCGCCAATAAACCTTGTAAATCCCTAGGTAAAAAGCTCCCCAAGCTCTGATACCAATTGATAAGATCGTTTATGAGCTCTAGGGGATAACAATAACATATACATACGCAACGGATTAATAAAGAACATCAATGTTATTGCTAAAGGTTTTCATTCACTAACACTAACTAACCTTAGACGTTTATAGGAACACGTCTACTAACTAAACTAATAACCTAGGCGTTTACATGAACATACGCCTAGGACACACACACACCTTTAATCGACTACATTATGGAAGACACGTTATTAAACCTACACCCATGTACTCTTTATATAGTAGAGGATTAAGGTTTACAAAATACTACAAAGGACTAATAAATAAAACTTCTTTTGCAAGCAAGTCCTTCCATCTTTTTGTAGGTTTCCTTCTTGTCGTATTAAGTCCCTCTTGTTTCATTCTTTTTGTCTTATCAACTCAAACGTATAATTCCCAACAATAATCATAACACAAAGGATTTGAATGAGTTGAGGTTTTAGAGAGAGAAAGTGAAGAGAGTTGGGAACTTTAGTGAGACAAAGAAAAATGTATATTGAAAGCTCCAACCTTTTGCCTTGAAAGGCAAAGGGTATTTATAGCATGTTACAAGAAACGCCTCCTACGGGCTGTGGATCAGGCATACAGTGGGTAAAGACCCGTCCGTCCTCAACAGTGATACTTAACTAACAACTAACTATTACTAAATGACTACGACTATGAGCATTCTAATGAATACATGTACTTGAGGTGACCGAGTATTTAACTACATGATATTCTAAATCCTAACAATTTATTATATTATGGCTGCTTTCTTATATTCTTATGTATGGTGATTCTTTTACATATATCGGTTTATGAAAATCAAGATGATCATTTATCTCCATGTGTGTTGTGATCTTATTCAGACATGTTGTGATGTTGTATGATTCCTATTTATGATGATTATATTCTATTGATTTAATGTGGTGATCTCAATTATTATGCAATTTGTTTTTATAATAATTTTCATTTATGTTAATGTCAATAATTCTAAATTTTAATGTATATTTTTTTTGATAATTTTAGAAAAATGGCAAAGAAGAAAACTACATCTACTCATACTCCTGCCTGAACTCCTGCTACAATTCGAAAGTTGATCACTGATGAGGTTGATGTCACTCTTGCTACACGACCTACTGAGGTTGTTCACTCCAATGAAGCTGATACTCAGACCAACCAAAGTGAATCTATTGTGACATGCAAAGCGGTTACAAACAATTCATGAAATGCAAACCCACTTTCTTCAAAGAAACCGAAGGCGCTGTTAGCCTTATCCACTGGTTCGAAAGATCTGAAACACTGTTTCTCTTAAGTGACTGTACTGAAGACTACAAAGTCAAGTTTGCTACTAGTACACTGTTGGAAGATTCTTTGTCTTGGTGGAAAGCATATGCTCAACCCATTGGCACGGAAGAAGGTTACTGAAAACTTGGGTAGAATTGAAACAGTTGATGATGAAACAGTATTGTCCTAGAACCGAGATCAAGAAATTGGAAGATGAATTCTACCATCTGGTCACTAAGGGAAATGATCTCAAAACATACTTCAAACGATTCCAAGAACTGAAGGCCTTGTGTCCATCTATGCTTTTTGATGATGTTAAACTCTTGGAAAATCTCATCGGGGGTTTACCACTAAGCATTGAGGGTAATGTCACTGCATCCAAACCTCAAACTATGGAAGAGGTGATCACGATTTCTCACCAGCTCATGGACCAGGTTCTGAAATATGGATCTGTGCAGAACAACAATGATAACAAAAGAAAGTTTGATGATAGGAAAAACACTACCCACAACAAAAACTCCTCTCATCACCATAACAACTCCTTCCACCATAACAACAACCGTAACAACAACAATCAGTACCGCAACAACAACAACTAATATCACCAAAACCGCAATAATCACCATAACTAACAGAATCTCAGGCAAGACGCTGCTAGGGCTTATGCTGCTACTCCAACTACGGGCAAGGGATGTGTTGGACCTTAACGTTTGTGTACTCGATGCACGTTGCATCACACAGGGCCCTGTACTATTAAGTGCGGAAGGTGTAACAAGGTGGGTCATCAAACCAGGAATTGCCGAAGTCCTGCCACTAGAAGTAATCTACAATCAATGAATGTAACTTGGTTTGGGTGTGGAGAAGTTGGGCATGTCAAGAGTCGATGCCCAAATCTGAATGACAACTAAAACAAAACCCTGACATAGTCACGGGTATGTTCTTACTCAATAACCATTTGGCTAAAGTATTATTTGATTCTGGAGCCGATAAAAGCTTTGTGTCTTCTACGTTCGCACCTTTACTTAATATCACACCAACTGCTCTAAACACCACCTATGAAGTAGAACTAGCTAATAGGAAACTGGTAGGCACTAACACTATCATCCGAGGTTGTACCTTACTCTTACTTGATCAACCCTTCGGCATAGATCTTATTCCTATCAAACTTGGTAGTTTTGATGCTGTTATTGGCATGGATTGGCTATCTAAGAACAATGTAAGAATAATATGCGACGAAAAGGTTGTTCACATTCCTTTCAATGATGAAACCTTGATTATCTGAGGGGAACGAAGTAAAACTCGCATAAGCATCATATCCTGCATCAAAACCGTGAAGTATATCAACAAAGGATGCAATGTGTTCTTAGCTCAAGTGACAGAGAAAAAGTCAAAGGAGAAGCGACTTGAAGATGTGCCTGTAGTAAAAGATTTCCATAAGTGTTTCTTGAAGACTTGCCCGGTCTTCCACCTATCCACCAAGTTGAATTTCAAATCATCTCATGCCGGGAGCAACCCCTGTGGCCCGAGCACCATACCGATTAGCTCCATCCGAAATGTAATATTTATCTAATCAGTTGCAAGAATTGTCAGACAAGGGTTTCATCTGACCGAGTTCTTCACCATGGAGAACTCCGGTTTTGTTTGTCAAAAAGAAGGACAGATCTTTCTGAATGTTTATCGATTATCAGGAGTTGAACAAACTTACAATTAAAAATTGATATCCCCTACCCAAAATCGATGACTTGTTCGACCAATTACAAGGATCAAGTGTCTACTCGAAAATTGATCTTAGGTTTGGTTAGCATCAACTGAGAGTCAAGGAAGAAGATTTTAAGAGATTGGTTGTCATAAACACAAAAATCTAATAGGTAATAGATTGAATATGTAAGAGTTTTAGAGAGATAAAGAGAAGAGTTGGGAACTTAGTGAGAGAAAGTGAAATCATATGATTTAGAAGTTCCAACCCTCTACCTTAGAGGCTAGAGGGTATTTATAGTTCTTACAAAACACCCTATGTCGGGCTGTGGATCGGGTGTACAGTGGGTAAAGACCCGTCCGTCCTCTACGGTATTACTTAACTACCTAATAAATGTTAAAGACTGCGAACTTTCTAATGCTAACAAATACTCGGGGTGACTGAGTCTTTAACATGGATTTACTAAATCCTAACAATCTTCCCTTCTGAATTCTAGCATTCTATTACATGTCTTTGTCCTTCTAGCTCATAGTCTTTGATTCTTCAAAGTGCTTAGTCTTTGTACTTCAAGTAGTGGTCTTTGAATGTTCCTTGACTTGATGATCTTTCAGCTTTCTTTGAGATCATCAGCCACCGTAAATCTCTAAATGATCCTTTTTTGTATTGCCACCATGTAAAGTTGTGACTTTTGGACCGACATGCTCACACCTTTCTGGATCATGATATTTTGCATCAGAGTTACGGAAGAAATGTTGTATGTCTTTCAACTATCATGATTTCTTCTATTGTGAGTATGAGGTGAGCATGTGGTTAGGAATTGACATCTCATTGGCCATCAGCTACAACCGTCAGGAGTTCTTGCAAATAACAGTTAGCAATAAACACACGAAAGTGTCTTTGTTCACTTTCGTTGAATAGGGTTGCAAGAACCATGGTTCCCTGTTGATCAATATACAAACTGCCTGTGATCAGGTAGAATTTCGAAGAATCTCCTTGACGAGGTTTTGCAGCTATACTAGCCGTTCCCAAACCGGAGCATCTCAAAGTAGATAACACGGAGTGAGCGAGCCAGCGAAGTGAGATTCACTGATTGATGAGAAACTTACTCGCGTATTGCTGAATAAAGAGTTTTTGCAATACGACGAGAGTTTTATGAGCAAAATCAAGTTTCAATCACAAATACTTTTGTTTGAAAATTTTTATGCGCAGTTGATGTGCTAGAAAACTATTGTTGAGC
The DNA here is from genome assembly GCA_019973895.1 of Chrysanthemum seticuspe. Taxonomy (NCBI): domain Eukaryota; kingdom Viridiplantae; phylum Streptophyta; class Magnoliopsida; order Asterales; family Asteraceae; genus Chrysanthemum; species Chrysanthemum seticuspe. Next base: position 47,544,701 of record BPTQ01000003.1, read on the forward strand.
ACAACGGCAGGTTTTTCCAAAAGTATGCGTTAATTCCTTTACTGGAACAAGGTTGATTCAAATGTGAATCGCCCCATCATTGTTTTCCAGTTGTCACAAGATTGATCCATGAAAGATCTTACATGTCACCCACCAAGAGCTTGTTTGATGTTGGCTCTAGAAGGATTTCCATATTCATTGTGAATACTTTACAAATCACTCGGATGTTCTGGCAATACCACAAGGATAATGCGTAGGACTCTTAATATATTTTCTTACTTTTCACGGTGTATGAAACAACAACTATATTGTAAGTGTGTCATAATGAGATTTATTGATGATCTCTTGGCTCTAGACTCAACAGTGCACTTTGGTTTTCTTATGCGGAGACTAGGGAGAGGGTCTCCTGCTTCAATATCAACCATCTCTAAGAGAAAATCGATATATTACATCGATTCCCCATGTGAATGAATCAAGTCTTTTCAAGAGAACTTGAGTAGCTGGGAAGTTTAGTGCAATACGTTACCTTAGTAACCACTAGTAGCATATGTATTGAACACGGTTTCTGCCCTAAGGTTGAATATTTGGAGGGCTATTTCTTTTCACCCTTTATCTTTATATTTCTTTTTCATTCTTCAACCCCTTCAGTGCTTACCGAGAATTCATTACTAGAAACTTGTTGGGATTGTTCCAGTCCTAGCTCCATCTCAGTCGACACTCTTCCCTTATTCTTAATTTTATCCCTTTTTAATCCTACCTAAGGACTTCTACACTATCTAGTGGATTGTCCCTGGATAGATCCCTCCGGCTCTGACAGGATCGTGGGAACTAATACCTAACCTTACCATCCTTATAACTCCAATAAAGTAAATGCAAGGTCGGTCTTTGGTGTACTTCCATAATTGCCATTGAAAACCAATTGAAAAAACCAATCAAGGTACTTGTGATAGAGTATCAAAGCATTTGTACCTCAATTGTTTTTTATCTTTTATAAATTCTCCTCCTCAACATGTGCATCAGTACTTGAAATCGTTTAGCACATGGAGGAAGGAGTGCTTGTTTGAGTCTTAAACAATCACCATTTTATAAGATTTAATATTTAAATCAAATTCTCTCCCCTGATCAAAATTTCAAACCTTTTGAGATTTGTGATCTCAATTGATTTAAATAATTTAGAAAAATTGGGGAAAGATGTGGTCTGATTTTAAAATTTACTGATAAGGAACATTACAACGCTCCCCCTCAATCTATGAGGGAGAGTGTTAGTGTCAGGTATGATTTTTTTCAGAGACCTTTGAGTAAAAGAAATTTTTCATTTTGAAAGATCTTTGAGTATACGAAAGATCATACAGTGACACATAGCACCAAAACTTTATTCACCACTTATAACATACAAATGGACTCGTTTGATGATATATAGTTTGAAAATATGAAGTTTGAAATAACTCTCCCCCTCAATCGATGACCCAAGTCATTGATTGAGTGACAAATTTTATGACAAAGTGGAGTCCGTTTGATTTTCAAAAAGTTGAGTCCGATTTATTTTCAACCAACATGTTACCACCATGTAAAATACAAATATTTTTCTAAAGAATCATAGAATGAAAAATATTTGTATAGGAACAACCGTCTTTTTGTCGACGAGCTTTCCTCATTTTGTTTTAGGATAAGTGCTTGATATTTATAAAAAATCGATTTTGCGTAGCACTTTCCTTTCTTGAAAAAGCGGGTTGCATATCTGAAATAATAGTAAACATATTGTAGACATATTTTGAAAACATTTAGAACTTATGTTCGAACTTCATTTAAGAACCCGTGTCATTATTGAATGACATTTCTAGGAACGTAAATGTTATCGATGCCAGAAGACATGCCTTGAAAAACTATTTTTGGTATTTTCTATTTTTCTGATTTTTATGGTTTTTGTAGGTTTTATATTTTTATATTTTCTTTTTGGTTTTAACTATATAGAAGATATGTGAAGGAACTACATTACTCCTCATTCTCTTCCTGAAATCGTTTGAGTATTACCGGCTGCAGACTCTTCATGCGGAGTCGCGGGAGGATAAACTGAAAGCGATCTCTTGGAAGAGATTTTGTGAAGATGTCTGCCAACTGGTAACCACACCTTTCTCAACTTGTCCCTGATGAACTGACGTCGGATGTCGATGTTCTTTGACCGTGAGTGTTGGAGATTGTTGCAGCCGAGAGCGATGGCACTTTTGTTGTCACAGTACAAAGGAATCTTGTTGAATACAAAGCCATAGTCAGTTAGTTGGGATCTCATCCATAAGATTTAAGCAAAACATGCTGACATGGCAATGTACTCAGCCTCTTTGGACAATATAGGGGTACTCATTTGCTTCTTTGAATACCAACTCACTAATTTGTCACCCAAAAATTGAGCACCTTTGACGTGCTTCGACGTGTATCTTGACACCCTGCATGCTCAGCATCTGCATATGCGGTTAGTACCATGGCTGTGTCCTTTGGATACAAGAGTCCCATGTTATTGGTTCCTTAGAGATACCAAAAGACACGTTTAACCACTTCAAGGTGCTTCTTGGTAGGCTTAGCCTGATACCGAGCACACACACATACAACGAACAAAATATTTGGTCGACTGGCCATGAGATACATCAAGGATCAAATGATACTACGGTACTTAGTTTGATCCATCAGGATTCTAGAGAGGTCCTCATCCAGTTTTGTTCTCTCCACCAAGGAAATGTCAACATGTCACTAGAATCAAATCCAAATTTCTTTAATATTTCATTAGCATATTTAGATTGATTTATGAAAATGCCTCTAGGACTTTGAGAAATTTGTAAATGTTAGGAATTAGAAAATTCCATAGTGAAGTGTCGGTCACCCCAAGTATTATCTAGCATAAGTTAGCTCGTAGACATATCATTAGTTACGTTATTTACCAGTTTATTAGTTAGTTATTAGTTTAGTTTAGCGTAGTGCAACACCGTGGAGGAAGGACGGGTCTTTACCCACTGTATACCTGATCCACAGGCCGATAGGAGGTCGTGTATTGTGTAAGTATAAATACCCCTTCCATCCATGGAAGGGGTGGTGCTTCTCCTTCAATCTAACCTTTCCTTTGTGTAAACCTCTAGCAAGAACACCCTCTCTCTCTACTAACTCTCTAACTATGGAAAACATGTATTTTGATCATCCAAGACCACCCGAATCATCAACACAATAAATATTACGATCCTACAATTGGTACCAGAGCCAAGGTTTTTGTGTCTTGATGATTTTTGGTGGTTCGAATCTTTTCTTAAACTGTTTTGATATCATTTTAATGGTCGGATTTACTTTTTCTGAAAAAAACAGTTTATACAAGTTTATTTTATGTATCTTTTTGGGTTAATTGTCATATGGTTAATGTTTTGGGTCCAATATAATGTCTTTTAGCAGTTTCTGTTTTCAGGGTTTATTAAATCTGGTCGGAATACTCGCCGGAGCAAAATGTCAAATGGTCTTAAACGGAAAATCGGTCATCTGGTCATTTTATTACATGGTCAACCATCCCATTTCATGGTCAAACTGGGGCAAAATAGTCTTAACATGCAGTTTTTATGATGTATTCCTGGGTCTTTATGAACATGGTCGGAATCTTAGCCAGAAAACTCACCAAAAAAATAATAAATTCTTGGTAACGAGTTGTGACGTTTTAAATGGTAGCGAGTTGACAACTTATGTGCTAGCGAGTTGACAACTTATGTGCTAGCGACTTGTTATTGAACAAGTTAGGGTATATATGTAGCGACTTGTCAAAACAAATGTGTAGCGACTTATAAAAGATAAGACCTAGCTACTTGTTATTTAACAAGGTAGCGAGTTGCTTTGAAAAATTGAAAGGTTAGCGACTTAACTCTTAAGCAGTTAGCAACTTGACTCTATATTAGAGCTAGCGACCTACACAGAAAGGATGAAGAAGAGTTTTGACCATGACCATACAACTTTAAGAAGAAGACCTATTTGACCACTTGACCACAACACAAAACTACGACTCCATGACCTCTGTTTCAATACTCCATCATCAGCCCACAACACAACAAATCTTTATCTCATCTCCAACTCTAAACTTAACCTAGACTATACATATAACAAGGACATCAATTGAAATCTCAGTTCTCTAGTTCGTGGCAGTCAAAGGCTACATCAAGACCTTGAGGGTCTAAATCACGAATAGAGTTAATCATCACAGATCCCATACATGACTCGAATATCAATGATTTGAAGATCTCAGTTGTGGTTCATCAAGCATAAACCTTAAAAATATTTTTATGAACCTAACACATAATCGATCTTTTTGAAGACTATGCTTCTTGGTTATGTTCGAACATCAAATAGAGTTATATCAACTGTGATATACTCTTATATTGGTTCGCTCATATGCAATCTATAACATGTCTCTAAAACGACTTTTGAACAATGAAAAAATAAAATTTATCTCCCATTTGGTGCTCAAACATTTCGTATAAACACTATAATGAGATTTAATTCTTCATTGATCGTTTGTGGAGTGTATTCCATTTAATTTTTGAGGCTTTACAGCACTAATTCATAACAAGAATGTTATGATTAGTCACTTCACTCGTTAATGATTCAAACTACTAAAGGATTAATGAAATACCTACCTTGTTTCATTTGTTCTATCAGAAGCAGTCACCATCTCTGTGGCGATTATCAAAGCACCAAGCCATCCCTGTGGTGTGCTCATTTCATGACTGCCTTGGTAGAATGTTTTGTGATGGGGACGGACTTTTAAGATTATTTAGGGTTTGGTTGATTATCGTGAGTTTAGGGCAAATGTGCAAGTGTGACTTATATAACAGTGAGATGTTAGGGTATTGTGGACGTGGGTCAGATTTCTAGATCATGTGGGTTTTACTTGTTGATTCAAATGGGCAGAACACATTTTATGTTGAAACATGGGCTTTGCGTTTTTCTGGTTGATACATAAGATGGAGTGGCTTTGTTTGGGTCGAGTGAATTATGTCATGTATGAGAGCTAATGGTATCCCGTATCCGTATATGTTGCAACTGCCTGCGATATCTTATATGTGACTTAACGTATTTTGGATATAAAATGTGGTTCACGTATGGATTAAGTGTAGTTTTGTTGGTATTTTGGTCATACTAATCTCACGAGGATGCACGCTCAAGGATATGTTGTTATTAAGGTTTTGGATCAGTTATGTTAATTCTTTATTTGAAACTGTATATGATAATTGCTTGGATTTATCTTGGTGTTATTCGGGGATCTTGTCTATTCAACCAAAATGGAGTTGAGCATGACATCTTCTTAACAAACCAAACTTTAATGGGTTAAAGGATTCGATTATAGCATTTTGGAGAGAAGTTGTATCGGGTATGGGCTTGAATCTTAACCTAATGGACTGATGGGTTTCCCTAAATTGGATGTCATGAGACTTGAACAAAATAAGAGAGTTGATGATGTTATGAGAGTAATGATGAGACTTGATTGGTTATGTGATTTGTGATAATGTGACTTGATTATGAGATTTATCGAAGTGATTTGATGATGAGACTTATTGTGCTATGAGGTTTGATACTTTGGTGTATACATTTTCCCAAAATATATTTTGGCACGGCTTGATTTGAAGGTTGAACAAGGTTGACTACGAGGTTGTGTATACGATATTTCTTATTTGGATTTGAAGTGAGATTTTCCGGGCGCGGTTACTTATTTCGTCTTTTTCTTTCTAACCTTCCGCGAAGATGACTTGTTTGGGCTTTTATAGAGTGTGATAAAGACTTGGCTATTTAGTTGCGTTTGTGATTCTTCTCACTTAACCCACAACGTAGCTATCACTTCGGTGTCTCACTCTATTGAGAATGTCAAGAGGTTTTGTACATTGGGTACACCGTTTCTTCTTCACAAGGATTAGTACAAGGTTAAGTAACAAATCTGGGGAATTATACTTCATGATCAAATTTGGTATATCGGGTTTACTTCTCCATGTGGTCACTACAATAGACGACAGATTGCGTGAATGATGTGTTTACCAAAGTGTTGATTTGATGATGTTGATGTTGTTGACGATGTTGGATAATGAATCGTTGATGAACCGCTGCATGTTCCCCTAAAAACAGATATTCTCTGAAACCAAAGTCGTCATAACACATTCAAGCTGACATTGTTTACGGTTTTGTCTTGATTTTGTAAAATCCCGCGAAAGAATCTATTTCTCGGTTTAAATCATAGACTTGTAAAATCCCGTGACAATGGAAACATCCTGGTATTCGTAAAGTGCATTTCTGGATCTATCTTACGGTTTATTCTTGGTTTTGTAAAATCCCGCGAAAGAATCTATTTCTCGGTTAAAACCATGGAATTGTAAAATCCTGTAATGATGGAACCATCTTGGAGAAGAGAAAGTGTAATTCTTGATCTTCTTGATGCTGGTGCTATGGTTTCTGCTTCGAAGAAGGGATAAAAGGGTGTACTTCATAAATTGGGTATGTGTTTGGGTTGTCTTCATGACAGTTTGGTCATTACATGGTTTTACGGGGTTGCGTGCTTTTAACCATGGTCGGGATAAAACCATTATCAAAGTTCATTTAAATGTCAAAGAAGGCTAGATTTGAGCAGTTCAGAAGTTGTGACAATGGCGTTAATTTAGTATTATTTATTTGAGGTTGAAGTGAAACATCATAGGCGAGTGTACTTAGTATCTGAAGGTATCGGGGATGGTTGGATGAATATTATTCATGATCCTTGTTCGAGCTTATTATCATAAACGAAGACTTGGAAATCTAGTTATTGTTGGGTGTCTTTTACCTCTTCTTTTACCACTTGGGGGAATTGGGCTCATACCACCACAAAATAACTATCACTTTAAGGAGTTACGTTCTAGTGCTCAGTGTCACATTCAATTGTGGATTTTCAAAAGGTAATGTACGTCTTATACTTGATGGTTGGTTGGTTGAAGAGTATAGAGTACATAGAGAGTACTTAGAGATGCTAATGGAAATCGGCACCGCTCTTTGTTTCATATGTGCAAGTTTAAGTCACGAGATCGGGTTAGTTTACTTCAGGGTCAAATTCATCATATTGGGTTATCTCCATCAGCTGTCACTACAAAGAGCCTACTAAATGATAATGGTGATACTTACATGTTTTGCCAAGAGTTTGTAAAGAGAGAGATTATGACGTTTGAACACATCAGTTCAAGCCTCATTCTCTAAAGAAAAGAAATGTGTACGTTTCAGTGCGCATTATCTTCAAAAGAAGAGAAATCTTCTTATGACGTATGAACACAACAGTTCATGCCTCGTACTCCAAAGAAAAGAAAAGTGTACGTGTCAGTGCGCTTTATCTTCTGAAGAAGAGAAATCTTCTCTATTATGACCATTCTCATCAACATGCTTCATACTTTTTCCATGCGCATCAGTTATCAAGTGAACCGGGCTACCATTGATTGTTTTCTTATTCCACTTGCTCAACTATAATGACGATGGCGACATCATGTGCTAATTTGCGGGGGAGAAGTGTGAATAGACTATATTTGTTGAAGATATTCACTTGTTTAATCAAGAATGGCAACTCCGTATGCAATTCTTGAGGGGGAGAAGTGTGAATTTTTTGCATTTTTGATTGATATTTGAGAATATAAATGGTCATACGGCTCTAAACTCATGTAAGAACCGAGCTTCTTCTTATCGGGTCATCTTGACATGGAGTTTTTCTCTTCTAAGAGCCGTTGGTTGACATCTTCACTTGGATTGATGAGTTTATCGACAAAGTGCTTCCGGTTAATGCTTCACGTATACATCAACATGATGATTCCGAACAATCTCTCTGTTCTTGTTTGATGTGATTGGTAGTTTGGCGTTACCATCTTGTGTGTTCGTTGCGGCCTTATTGCTGATTTCCTTGATGAACATCTTTCTGTTCTTGTTTGATTGGGAGAGATTTTAGTTAAGGGGATTTGCAAGATGTAAGTTAATTGGGATGCTTTTTGGTGGGATGCTTTTTGGTGTGAGTTGAAGATGTTAACTATCTATTCCCCAACTGAACAATCTTGAAGAAGGTCGAGTCTATAGTCTGTTCTACATTTTCTGCTACATGTTAGAAGACTAAAGACGAGTTGCATTTAACGATCTAAAGACTTCTTCTTAATATGGGCATCTATCAAACAGATTGTCGGTTTAGGGGAGAGCACTAATTAGGAGAGAGTTATAAGTCAGATTCAATCCCCAATTAGACTTGCTCATATTCTTTAGCAGTGACTCCTCGAGACATTGTTATTGACTATTTCACGTATTGGACAATTGTCACAAGTTGATTACTTCGGAGTTAATCATTTATCACTTATTTGAGATTGAAGTTGACTTTCACAAAGGCGTGTTCTTATTTGATAACTTGCTCGGGCTTAAGAATTTGAGTTGAAGACTTGGTTTATCTAGTTACCAGCAGTCGAGGTGGATGGTTGAAGACCTGGTTAACTATCACTATTAGGAGTTACTTTGTTTTACTCAGTGTCACACGCATATGAAGGTGTGGATAATCGCAAGAGGTGTTAATGTCTCATACTTTGTTTGGGTAGTGAGTACTTAGAGATTTACTTGAAGCATAAATTCTCTACACCGTTCTTCCATCATTAGGTGCAAGCTTAAGATACAAATGTGGGGATGTTGACTTCAGTTTCAAGTATGGTATATAGGGTTTTCTTCATCAGTGGTCACTTCAAATTGTCTACATAAGGGTTGATAAAAATAGTCAGAGAGAGTCTTCAGCAAGTTGATTCTCACAAGAGTTCAAGTGTTCTTCTCATAAAGATTTCAAGTATTTGGGCTTATACTATGTTGCTGATTATGAAGTGTCGTCTAAGCTAGCAAAGGGGGAAGGAGACAAGCATATAAAAGCATAACGAGTACACATGATGAACTTAA